>JAJOZX010000192.1:145000-252500 GCA_023014485.1 Bathynomus jamesi
GCTTAAGGAGTTAAAATTGACTACACTCGAGACTAGGAGGCTAAGGGGTGATCTAATCCAGGTTTTCAAAATTATGAATGGGTTCGATAACGTAGATAGAGATAGCTTTTTCGAGATATCTCAATATAATAGGACTAGAAATAACGGGTGTAAGTTGACAAGTAGAAGGTTCGAGACAGCAGTTGCGAAAAACTTCTTTATGCATAGAATAGTTTGCCAGTAGAAGTAATTAGTAGCATGTCTATAAACATGTTTAAAAATCAATTAGACACATATGTTGATAGATTGGGTAGAGTTTAAGGTAGTAAAATTAAGGCTTTGTTGTTCGGAACCCACGTTAAATTGTAGGTCCCCTCTGCCACCACGGAGGACATGCACAATACACAATTATGAACACAGTTAGGTAGACCAGCCATGAGTGGATCCTAGGGTCTTTGTTGGTCTGAAACATTATAACAAGATACTGAGAACCTTTAAATGAAGGGATAGGAATATAATAATTCCTCTACTGAAAACACTGACCATACCCAAATTGGAATACTGCTTGTCCTAACATCCCCCATATAAAAAAAAAGGACATTAGACAGCTAGAAGGGATTCAGAGAAGCTTCACAGCCAAGATCAATGGTTGCAAAGAACTAAATTACTGGGAAAGGTTACATGAATTAAGCCTATATTCACTGGAAGGAGAGAGAGATAGATATGCACCATTATTTATACTTGGAAAATAATGGAGAAACTAGTCCCTAATCTTATTCTGAACCATGTAACTCTCCAAACAACAGTGGAAAGTAGAAAAGGAAGACTATAATGTTCCCAAATTAAAAGCTAGACAGGGGGACATCCTTAACCCTGAAAGAAAATAGTTTTGTTGTGAGAGGATGAAGACTTTTTAATCAGCTACTCAAAGAATGAATGAACATGAGTGGTGTTGCAGTGGACATTTTCAAATGATGATTAGACACCTGGCTCAGAACAATCCCCAATAAGCCAGGCATACCTGGCCATGTGAGGTGAAGAGTACAAGAAACGAACTTGCTACATACTTCACCAGACCAACTCGAGAGGAGGGGTAACAAGTTTGACCTTCATGAAATGAGGAATCATTGCACAGAACATTTGGATATATATATATATATATATATATATATATATAATATATATAAATCAGTGATGTAGGACTTGAGACTGGTTTCAAGACCATTTTTCCTGGTCTCTCTCTCAAGTGCTTAGGTCTCAACAAATAGCTGATGTTCCTCAAGTGCAACAAACACTTATCTTGTTTTAAGTAGACCATTAATTTGTTGAAAAATGTTACAAACTCTGAATTTGCGAATAAATTATATGTAAATTTTGCAGCAGTTGTCACTTGATAACCTCTTTAGAATCTTAATTCCTGAATGTAAAATACAGAACTTAGGAATTAGGCATTACACAATATTGAATACATGTGTGAAAAAACTATATAGGGTTGTGGGTTCATTGTTATCAGTGTGGCATCCCGTGAAAATTTCCGCCAGATTCATTGCCTAGAGTCAATGACAAAGACCCTATGTCTTTTTGTTAAAAAGTATTGTTTGTGGAGGTCTTCAAAGGACTTTAATTATTTTTTTTGGTGTTAAATTATTAAATTTATTTGCTTTGCTATTTAGCGCTGACTAATGGTAAAAAGGAAACTACCATACCTTCTAATTTCATTGGATCTCGCTTCTAGTTGTAGGTCGCTTGGTTTCCTATCACGCCTCTCTCTCTCAATGTAGGCAATAGGGTTATGCAATGAGTTTACTCAGTCTAATTAATACAGGCAATTCATTATGCCTAAATACATGAAGGGCTCAGCCTACCTTTTGGTCTTATTAGTGTTTTAGGTTGTTTCATTAGTGAATTATTGTACATGAAAGGATCAGCCTACCTTTTGGGCTTGTTAGTTTTATTTTATTAGCGTTTCACTCAGAATGTGTAGGAAGATTAAACATCTTCCTTGGCTATAGCAATGCTCATAACTAGACAGCTTTGAGATGAGCTACAAATTTTTTTTTCTTATAATTCGCTTACTTTGCAAATGGAAAATCCCCAGCCATCTTATTTTTATATTTTCATTATTTCTTCTCTTGAAGTAATTTTCATGACTCAGCAATGTAAAATTCTGATACCAAAAAAAATTAATTTTGCTTATGTAGGTCCAATGCCTACACATTTGGTTCTACATATGGCAATTTTTCCCATTTCCAATAGGCTTTGTTGCCAATCTCAAGGCAATTTTGTAGTCATTTAATACAATACATTATCAATTTGTATTTAATTATGAAATAAAGGTACCATATACGATACCATATTGTAGGCATGTGCCTGGGTTTAAATTACCGTACGCTTCATTGTGAACTGTAATGTAAAGTGTATGACAAGCATGTATAGTTTTTCCATAACATGCAAAAACTGCATATGGTCTTGGTTTCAGTCTCAAGACCTTTTTTCTGGTCTAAGACTCAGTCATCTCAACTACCTCACACACACACACACACACTATATAATATATAGGATGTCATTAGACAAAAGCGCTTGAGCACCATTCTGTGTTTCCTTTCCTTTGTGGTTTTATTCATCATATATAATATAAAAATTTTTTTTTTTTTTAAATAGTGTATGATTTTGAGACTAATTTAGGCTTTGAAAAGGTTGTTCAGAAATCAAATTAATGAACAAGTAGAGATGGTTGTTCAGAAATCAAATTAATGAACAAGTAGAGATGAAGTTAAAGTGAGAAGAAAATGTGACGCACCTTCCAAAGTTCTGCTACATCATTTGCCAAAGGGTCTTCAGGGTTTGGTGCGGAAAGAAGAGCCTGAATTGATAACAACACGGTTCGAATTTGCAAAGCTGGACTCCATTTATCTGCAAACATGAATTATATAAGTTATTCACTGGAAATAGCCACACATTTAATATTTTTTTAAAAAAAAAAAAAAAAACCTACTGTACTTCAAAATGTTGTGATTCTATGGCAATGCTATCCTTAAAGCGCCACTAGACAAAAATAAATACATTTTCTCAAAATGAAAATTTGTCAAAAGGAAAAATAAACCTTGTACCATGGGAGAGTAACATGTTTTATTAGGCAATTTCAGAGATCCAGTTAAGTTAGGTTTTGATAATTTGGCATTTCAACCATTTTCTTTTTTGAAGAAATGACCTTCACTCCAGTGATAAATACGGATTTCAGAGATACTTATACTTTAAATTTAAATGTCTCATGAATCTAAATTACTCAACCTTGTCTAACTTGTAAGTAAAGAGGAATTTCTTACCTTTTAAAATATCTAAACAAATTCTACCTAATTTATCTATGTTCGGGTGGTATATTTTTGTCATAAATCTGTAAATATAAATAAATCCTGAAATTAGAAAGTAGAAATGAACACACTATTTATTTGCTTGCCTAAAATGATTTTTACTTTTATTCTGTCTCAGCAACAAACAAAGCTGGTCCATATGAAGTTGATGCTGCTGATTCCAAAAATGTTATTCATTTTGGCGTATCATGCAGTTTCCATGAAATCTTAAAAGATATTATAAAATTATTGTATATAATATGTATAATATTGTATATTGGATATAATTAGGGGTGCACCGGATATGAATTTTTCATATCCAGCCGGATACCAGATATGCCGGATATGGCCATATCTACCCAGCTAGATATATATTATTAGGTACTGTATTATTTTTACACTCATATTGCTATGTTTTGTTTTGCATTGGGGGCAAGCGCCCCCCCCCCCCCCAAATATAAGATAAATAATAATTAAGTATATTCAGATGTTTAATTGTTTTGTTCTCTTTCAGGTTCTTGTGTTGTATTAAACTATTAAGTATTAATCATGACAAGTTTTGTGTGGTCACTGTATACAATAAATGATCCTAGCGATATCACTGCAAAGTGTAATATTTGCCAAAAGATTATCAAACATGGGATGGAAAAGGGTGGCCAAAAGTCTTTTAGCACACCACCTCTTCATAATCATTTGAAGATTAATCACCCAAAAGAGTATGCTGAAGCCAAAAACGAAAATGACAAAAAAAGAATAGCTGTGACTGAATCAAAGGAAATAGGCATAGATAGAATACGGGCTAGACCAGTGGTTCTTAACCTGGGGGGCGTGCCCCCTAGGTAATTTCCAGGGGGGGCACGATCCCTTGGGGAAAAACACTAATTGTATTTGTTATTCTCTTAACGAGAGCATGGGCTAATATTGAGAAGTTTATGAAAAAATGCAAAAGTATCCCCCTCCAAGGGGGGCATGGAGGGAAGGACCAATTCCTAGAGGGGGCATGGTAGTAAAAAGGTTAAGAACCACTGGGCTAGACCATCAACTTCTACTGGTAGTACTCTGAAAGAAAAGAAAATGGATCAAATGAGTAAGCAGATCTCAATAGAGGAAAGCTTTTCATCTAAAAAAATATGGGACATCAATGACTCCAGACCAGGTCTGTGATGATTCACCATAAAATTGGCATGATGATGGCTTTGGACAACCAGCCAAAGTGGCAGCCATTTACTTTAGTTGAAGATGATGGTTTTATTGATCTAATGACCTACCTCCAACCCAGATATCTCTTACCAAGCAGAAGGTACTTCTCTGATACTATAATTCCTCGTCTTTATAATGAGTTCAAGTCTAAAATTGCTCAGAAGCTAGTAGTAGTAAAGCATGTCAGCTTTTCTTCAGATATATGGATATGCACAATCTCTCAAGAAAGTTTTATATCATTATCAGGTCACTGGATAGGTAAAGATTTTGAAAGATACAATGCTGTGCTACATGCCTCTCATTTCTCAGGGTTGCATACTGGCAAGAATATATCTGAAATGTTTCGCTCTATGTGGGATAGTTGGGATCTTGATGCAAATAAGAGGAATTTATTGGTGAGGGATGAGCTAGTAATATGGCTCTTGGTAGTGACCTGGTTGAAATACCTTCAATACACTGCAGCATTCATTTACTCAAACTGGTTATTAGTGACTCAATTATGGTTCAGAGGAGTGTAATTGATATCCTTGCAAAAAGTCACTGCCTTGCAACTCACTTTAACCCTTCAGATGTGCAATCCCTGACCATGTACTTTCCACCTGTGCGCAAAACAATCTGGAAATTTACCCTTTTGTTAAAGTAAAATAAATAAAGTCAAGCACTATTTTGTTAAATTATTTTTGTTTCCCTTAATAAACAAACATTTTCTCTTACAAAATAAACAGAATTTAGTGGGTAATTTAGGAATATGGTTGAGTAGAATCTTATGAAAATTTACACGTTTTCAAGCGTTTATGTTCAGTCTTGTATAAGAAAGTGGGGGAATGAAACGTGCGCTATGGCAGCTAAAAAACAAAGACTGGAAAGTTATGAACAAATGAGAGCTGTGTTAGATGCAATAAGCTCTGGAAGCAGTGAGTGTGAAAGTGATTATAGTGAAACTGATATAAGTGACAATGGAGATGATATTACAGCAAGTAGTAATAGTTCATTTTCATGGCAAAGTGTGCAACATTGCCAGTCTAACATACATCACTTTCAAGAAAATGTAGGACTTCAACAAGGTTGCAATCTAAATGAAGCAAGTTCAGAAATACATTTTTTTTAGTATTTCTTTGACAATGTTATGATGTAAAATATAGTGGAACAAACAAATGAGTTTTATCAATATGAGAAAAGAAGATTAGGCCCATCTCAATCTTCCAGGATGCAACGATGGCATGATACAAAAAATGATGAACTATGTCTTTTTTGCTCTAACAATGCTCATGCCACACATAAACAAACATAGACTACAGGATTACTGGGGTTCAGACTCCTTGACTGAAACACCTTCCTTTCGCAAGTATATGTCAAGAGATCGATATTAATTACTCATGAGATTTCTGCATTTCACAGACAATTCAATTCCTCCAAATCAGCCAAATGATCATCTTGTAAAAATCAGACACTGTATAACTCATATGAAGTCAAAGTTTTCAAATATTTACAATCCAGGACAAAAATTAGTTATTGATGAATCTCTTGTACTTTTCAGAGGGAGGGTAATTTTTCGACAATATATACCCTCCAAGCGTCATAGATTTGGAGTGAAATTTTTTATCCTTTGCGATTGTGAAACTGGATTTGTCTTGGATTTCATCATTTACACTGGATCAGACATAGATTATCCTGCAAATGATCCACTAGGACATTCTGGAGCGATTGTAAAGACACTTTTAGCTAAATATTTGAATAAAGGCCACATTCTGTATACCGACAACTGGTATACGAGCCCATCACTATGCAAATATCTGCATGTAAATAAAACAGGATCATGTGGAACTGTAGAGGTAAATAGAAAAAACATGCCCAAGTTTCGCCCAAGTAGAAAAGGAGAGTGCCATCTGATGGAATCAAAACCTTTATTAGCACTAAAATGGACTGATAAAAGAGATGTGCATATGCTAACAACATTTCACAGTGGAAGAATGATCGACTCAGGAAAGGTCGATCGTCGAACAAATGAAATAAAATTCAAACCAGATGCTGTTGTGGACTAACAAAAATATGCATCTGGTGGACAAATCTGCTATGCAGATTAGCAGCGTAGAATGCATTAGGAAAACTGTGAAGTGGTATACGAAGGTATTCTTTCATCTTTTGGATATTTCTCTTTACAATTCCTTTGTACTCTACAAAAAAAACTACGAAAAAGCAGATTTCCATGAGAGAATTCAATCTTACATTAGTCTCTCAACTACTCATGAAGTATGCTCAAATAACATCCCCACATCCTGGAAGACAAAGTGTGAGACCAAATGCTCCTGACAGACTCCTCTCAGCTAATTACATTGAAAGGCATTACTTGGAACAAGTTCCACCAACACCATCTCGACCTGTAGGTCAACAACAATGTCATGTATGTGCACATACAACACAGAGAAAAACATGTTAGAAAAGTTTCTACTTGGTGTCCAGAATGCAAAGTTGCATTGTGCCTTGAGTACTTTGTTCTCTACCACACCTGTGCCAACTACTAAATACTAAATTCAGTAAAAGTGTAAAACAATGTTGTAAATAAGTATAATGGAAAGTGTAGATTTATCAAAAGAACATTTATTTTATGAACAATTATTTTCCAAAAGGACAATTATTTTATAAGGAGTTATTTTTCAAAAGGAATAAAAAATGATTTTTCAAGAGGACAAATAAAATGTACATTCTTCAAAACTCAAATGTAAGCATAATACCTGCTCATTTATGCGTACATGTGTGCATATGTATACATGCATGTGTGTGTGTGTGTGTGTGTGTGTGTGTATGTTTGTTGCAGATGGTTTATGAATATATCCGAGTCATCAATAGCATTAAAATGCAAAATCATTTATTTTTATTGGGATTTTGTGCGAAAACAAAAAAAATAACGTGATCATATGATGCTGGGAGCATTCTTCCGACAAACTTCCTGAGCATCATATGAGGATGGGAGCAGCATAAGTGTTAATCATTCTCCTTTGGCCTGTAACAATTTCAAACACATTCAAGTGCAGCAAAATCTTGAGCCTCTCCTATTGGTTCAAGATGTCCCAACACGTTGGAACAGTGCATATTTGATGCTAGAAAGATTATATAAATTAAAAATTCCAGTGCAACTGTATTTGGCTGATTGTAGTGAATTACCTACCATCACATCCTTCAAGTGGACCCTGATACGAAATCTCCTTAAAATATTAAAGCCATTCTTCAAACTAACTCAGGAAATGAGTTTGGAAAAATCAACTTTGTCTTCCGTAATCCCAAGCATTTATATTTTACAAAGATTTCTTTCAAAGATTGGCCATGATGACCAAGGTGTTCAAACAACAAAGAGAGAACTCCTGACTTCTCTTTGAGCGCGTTTCTTGTCAGAGAGTAATGGGAAGTCTTTGAACATAATGAAAAACAGGGCTTATGTGATTGACTGCGACTGCAATAGATCCGCAGTATAAGTTATTTTTCTTTCAACAAGATCAAAAAGAGCAGGCTAAATCCAGGCTGATTGAAGAAGTCATAGGTATTGAAAATGATGAAGGTGGTAAGGATTCTAATGAAAATGAAAGTGAAGGTAATGAAAGTGGAAGCGAAAGCAGCTCAAATTCCAGTTCTCCTATGCGAAAGAGGAAAGACAAAGAGGACATTCTTGAAGCATGTTTTATGGAGATCACAAAAGGAGAGCAATCTGGGGAAGTTACAAGAGAAGAAAAGTTGAAAAAAAAGACTGCTCCTGTTCTACTGATTGCAGGGGTGTTAGACCGATATGCATCTGAACCTCTTGTAGATAGGAAATGCTGTACAGTTCAAATTTGGAAGGAGGACCGATTTCCTCTCCTTAAAACTATTGTTTCAAAGCTTCTCTGCACACCCGCATCCTCTGTATTTTCAGAGAGAATGTTTTCTGAATATGGAAACATCTATGAAGCAAGGCGATCCCAGATATTGCCTAAAAGAGGAGAAATGCTCTTGTTTCTGCACCACAATGGAAAAAAGTTCTAAATCACTATTGTTGATTTTTTTTTATTCTGAAGACCTCCAGGCTGAATGGTGGCATCTGATCTACACAATACTGCCCTCCATTCATTGATTTCATTCCAGGCATTTTATATTGTATTCAATGTATTGTTTTACATTTGTCAAGCTTGTAATGTTTTGAAAATAAAGGAAAAAAAGGAGAAAAAAGAATGGAAAGCAAGTGCAGGGGTCTAGCAATATTTTACTCTTTTTAAAAAATTTAACACCTAGATGTTTTTATAAAAAGCTCTGATTATATTAATAGAACTGTAATTGTTAAGGATGGACAGATGTTTTATTTATTCTTGTCATCAGTATTGTATTGATTTAACCCCTTCCCTACAATGACCACTGTTGGCATCATGGGAAGTCTTGATTATCCCTGCAATGATGCCAAGGTTGGAGTCATCACGCTTAAGTTTATTTATTCAAAGAAAAATATCTCATAATGCTTATCAGAGCATTCCTGAGTGTCTCGTAATGCTCTTCAATGTGAGTGACCATTTTTATCAATCAATCAAATGCTTTTCAATGAGTGACGTCATTTTCTTAACCTATTGCTGAAACAATTGATGGCAGGGTGTCAGTTGTCATCAGGTTTTGATTAAGGAAGATAGTGATTAGTGATTATTTTGCATACATTTACAATTGATGTGTAAAATAATAAAAAAAAAAGTAAAGTGAGGAGGGCATGAGGGCACAATAAAGATGATTCTTCTAATTAGGTAAGTTTACTTCAATAAATTTATATATTGATATTTTCATATATTTTTAAAAACACACATGTTACATCAGTAATATGTTTATAAATATGCTTAAAAAGACAAACCATATATATTAAAATTAATTACTTTATTGGGAGTAAAAAAAAAAGTTGTTTTGTGCTACACACTGCAATTTTCGCGATCCATATGGAAGGGGTTAATATAAAAAGTTGCTGGACTGGCTTCGGGGTGGGCCCTGGAGGGCTTTCCATTTTTTTTGTATATAAAATATTATTTCTAATGTGTTATCATATTATGGCAGATTTTCATACAGGTGTTAATTTTCTAATGTCTTGGCCTATATCTGGCCAGATATGACCCATATCCTACCAGATACTGGATATTTCATAATATCCAGCCAGATATCATATCCAGTGCACCCCTAGATATAAATAATTAAATATTAACATCACACGTACTATAAGAGTAGCAATACACATGATGTAATAAGACAATCACCACATGTGGTCAGAGTGGTGAGATAAAATAAATGAACAACTTTCATGACAAAAATTGAATATTTTTTCCAAAACAAAAAAGAAATTTCTCAAACTATAGCTACATGATAGGAAAATAATAAGACCATTTTTGTAATCAGCATTAAAAACTATAATAATGACAAAACTTTTCCTTGGACAAAATCATTGTTGAACAGTGTAATTAGAAATGCATGAAGATTCCTCAAAGATAAAATTTTCAATTGGCTATAAAAATTTAAATTAGGCCTATACTTAAAACACTGGGAAAAACTAGTATGGCAGAAAGAAGCACATTTAGTATGTCCTCACATTCAACCAGGAATATATATATATATATAGATATATATATATATAATATATATATATATATATATATATATATATATATATATATATACATACACACACACACACACAGGTCCACAAAAATATTTACGAATTGAGAAACATCCACATATTAATGGTAGCTTTATTTTTTGTGATTTAGTAAAATTTATTTTATGTTAATATATTTTTTATGGTAATTTATGTTATGCAGAACACACACAAATTAGTATAAGAGTAATTATTAGATTAAATACAATATTTTGCCACTTTAAAAGTCATTGTAATTAATTCCCATAGAGTTTCTTCAATATTTTGATAATTTGGCATTGCTAAATTAAAAGTCCTCTAATTTTGAAATTAGCAGCACAGACTATGCGCAGTTTAGTGTACTGTCAGCCTTGATAGGGGGGGGGGGCTCATTTTAACCCTGTTCAACAAAATTTTTACTTGTATATTTCCAATTTGAAATGATAATTAAGACACGTGAGTTATCTAGCCAAGACTTAAGGGAGAATTGACTGCTCTTGGTAAAATGGGTAATTATTTCAATACAGGTATTGCAAAAATGCTGAAGGTGAGTGAATGTACAGTCAGATACCATAAGAAACGCATTTTTAACCAAGGAAGTACATGTAAGTTAGTCCAAACTGGAAGAAAGAGGGTTTTATCAGAGCGTGGTGCAAGGCATCTAAAATTTCTGGCTTTGGAGAATTGATTTATGACAGCAAATGACTTGAGTAAAGAATTAGTGAAAGTGGGAGAAACAAAAGTTAGTGCTGATACAGTAAGGAGGAGGTTAACAGATAATAAAATAGGTGCTAGAGTCAGTAAGAAAAAACCTTTATTGTCCAAGAAGAATGTGAAAGCACAATTAGAATTTGCTATTCAACACAAAGATTGGGATGCTGAGAACTGGCTGAAAATTGTATGGAGTGATGAAAGCAGATTCAAAATTTTTAGTAGTGATAAAAAGAGGAAAATTGTTAATAGACTAATTGGTGAAGAATATAAGAATGAATGCCTTATTCCTATGGTGAAAAAAAGGTGGGGCTGCTTCTCATCAAAGGGAGTTGGAAAATTACGCCAGATCACTGGGAATGAAAATGAACACATGGATCAATATGTATTCAAACATCTATTTACTAATATTGTAATTGACTAAATCGCTCTTATTCTACAGATGAGGAGGTGGAGTTGTGTCCAGTAGTTCAAAGAAAAGGACACACATACTCAGGGGAGTAACATTTTAATATTTGAATTATTAATACATTGCTTTCATTGTTATTGTTGTTACAGGTGGTGGTGCATATATGCCCAAAGACAGGCTCATATATAAATAAGATAGAGATTAAATTGAATAAATAAACGAGATAATAAAGACCCTTTCTAAACAAGGGGGAAAACTGAATAATAAGAACAAAAAGAAAGAAGAATCAAAAGAAGCGCAAGATCATCTATTGCAAAGAAGAGCTAAAGCATTATTTCTAAGGGGTACCTAGACCGTGGTATTTAGGGGATAGCCGGCTGTTCTGGGTATTCACGGGGTGGGGGTACTTTCTTAAATACTAGCGAATAAAGCGAGGAACATCTTAAATAAATTGAAGGTGAGAAATTATTCTACTTTTTATCACTGGTAGCAGAGCGTGGTTCGAATTCGACAACATGAGCAATAAAGACAGTGGAGACTGGAGGATGAGAAGAGGATGTCCACATTTCAACGGGAAGCAAGAAGAATTTAGAAGTTGGAGAGGGAGAGTAGAGGATTGGTTGATCGTGTGCGAAGAAGAAGTGGTATACCCTGGTTTGGAAATAAGGATGAATTTAGGAGGGAAGGCATGGGAGGTGACCGAAGATATTAGTCGAGGAAGTCTTAAACAAGAAGGTGGTGCAGCAATTATTTTGTCAGTTCTGGATAAAGTGTATAAAAAGGAGACTTTGATGGAGAATTATGAAAATATGAAGAAGTATTTCAAGATCAAGAGGGAAGTGGGTGAAACGATGAAGGATTACATTTTCCGGTATGAAAAAAACGCGAAGGACTGTAAAACAACATTAGGTAGAGAGATGTTTGAAGGAGAAGTGAAGGGATTTCATGTGCTGGAACAAGCGAGCCTGTCTGAACAACAAAAACAATTAGTTTTATCAGCATGTGGAAAGGAGGAGATGAAATATGAAACGGTGACACGAATAATGAGGAGGATATTTGAAACCTTGGAGGAGGAAGCAAAAGGAGAGGAGTGGTTGGAACATGACCAGATGAATCGTGGATATGGTGGAGGAAGAGGATTAAACAATAGAGGTGGAGGTCGATGGAGAGGAAATTGGAGCAGGAAAGGAGCCGGAAGAAGAAACCCGATGAACCAACAGGGAAAGGTAACAACATGTACAATCTGCAAATCCGAATGGCATTGGGCCTATGATTGTCCAAAGCATTATAAAAACAAAGGGATGGTTAGTCGATCTGATAATGATAAAGAGAAGAAACACGAGGAACAGGAGGAGGAGAAAGAAGAGAAGATTTACGTGAGTGGGTCAACTGAGGAAGAAGAATGGGGAGATATTGAAGCTATTTTAGACACTGGATGCAAATCAACAGTATGTGGAGAACTATGACTATCAAAGATAGTGATGGAGTTGGATAAGAGAATGAGGGCAAAGACTAACATCAAAAAAGGTCTTTACCTTTGGGAAGACGAGCTTCCCATCAAGAGGCATCATGGAAATTCCTGTCAATATAGGAGGACAAAAAGTGTATATAAAAACGGAAATACTGAAAGGAGATGTGCCCTGGTTAATAGGGAAGGAAACTATGTGTAAAATGGATATGAAGGTATGCATGAAGGAGGAAAAGGTGGTGATAGGAGATATGAATAACGTAGAAGTGACGCTTAAAGAAGATAGAAGAGGACACCTGAGAATTGGTTTGATACCACAAAGGAGAAGAGAAGAAGTGTGGACAGAAGGATGGACAGAAGGATGGAAAGAAAAAGGAGATAAGGAGATTAGTGCAGCCATAAGAAAGTTACATCTACAATTCGGACACGCTAGTGGAGAGAGAATTTGGAGGTTGACGGAGGATGCTGGATGGAGTGAGGGACTGGAGGAAGAGCAGAAAAAGAAGATGAAAAACAGATTATTGGAACAACTAACTGAGTGCGATATTTGTAAGAGATATAAGAAGAATCCACCAAAGCCAGTAGTGGGTTTGAGTTGGAGTAAACAATTTAATGAGGTGGTAGCCCTTGATCTGGGAGAACTTGAGGGACGAAGATTCTTAGTAATGGTAGATATGGCGACAAGATATTGTCAAGCCAGGTGGATAAAGGACAAGACACCAGAGACTGTGATGAATGGAATGATGGAGGGATGGTTGACTTTTTCGGAACACCGGCAAAAATACTGACTGACAATGGAGGTGAATTTCAAAACGAAAAAATGAGAATGTGTGAAAAATGGCAGATAAAAATGATGACTACACCAGCAGAAAGTCCATGGAGCAATGGACTGTGTGAAAAGACTGTCGGATTACTGAAGGAGAGTTTGAGGAAGATGGCGGAAGAAGTAAACATTAAGATTGCTCTAGGATGGGTGGTGTTGGCAAAGAATTGTCTGAGTAATTATGGTGGTTTTTCGCCAAACCAATTAGTGTTTGGGCATAATCCGATACACCCGAACCTTCTGAATGATGGCTTCAGCATTGGTGGTGTTGTAGAAGGAAATGAAGAACAGATGGTGAGGGAAAATCTACAAGCGATGCATAAGGCAAGAGAAATATTCATTAAGAATGAATCTTGTTTAAAAATAAGGACTGCTCTGAGGAAAAATATAAGGGTACATAAGATAGAAGATGTGATTATCAATGATGAGGTCTACTACAAAAGAGAAAATGAAAAAGAGTGGAGAGGACCAGCAAAGGTAATTGGCGTAGATGGGAAAACTGTGATTGTGAAGCATGGGGATTCATTAAGGCAAGTGGCGCGAGTGCATATCACTCGGATTCAAGGAACAAATGAAGTCATGAAAGAAGAGAGAGAAAGAGGTAATGAAAAGGAAGAGGAGATCGATAACAACAACTTTGACAGAGAAGAAAGGGACATGGTTATGGTGAGAAGAGATGGAGGAGATCCAGTGTGATGATGATGAGGCGATGGAAGATGAAGAGGAATCAGAAGATGAGGTAGAAGATGAGGAAGATGAACGTGAGGAGGAGGTAGAGAGAGAGATTATACCTAAGTTGAAAAAAGGAGATAGAGTCAGGGCCCGGCATAAGGAAACAGGCGAACGAGAAGAATGGAAGATTTTGGGTTTAGCTGGAAAAAGATCGAGTAAAAAGTGGGGAGACAGCTACAATATACAAGAAATAAATACCGGCAGGAAAGATTGGATTGATTTAAGAGAGTACGAAGAGATAAGGAAGATAGATGACGAGGAGGAAGTCCTGCTCGGTTTTGAGGATGAAAAGGTAGAGGAAGCCAAACGAAAGGAATTACAAAGCTGGCTAGATAACGAAGTGTATGAAGAAGTAGAAGATGTTGGTCAGAAAAGTGTGTCCACAAGGTGGGTGGTGACTGAAAAAGTGAAAGCAGGTAAAAGATTTGTAAAGCAAGATTGGTGGCGAGAGGATTCGAGGAAGAAATGGAAGACTGGGAAAAAGATGCACCCACTTGTAACCCAGAAACTTTAAAATTGTGTCTATGCATAATTAATCAGAAGGGATGGAAGTGTCATACTTTAGATATTGCAACTGCATATTTACAAGGAGAAAGAATACAGAGAGTAGTGTATGTCAAACCACCCAGTGAAGTAGAAAGTGGTGTTCTATGGCAGTTGAAGAAAGCAGTTTACGGACTTAAAGATGCGGCAAAAGCATGGTATATGAAGGTGGTGAAGGTGGTGGTGGAGCTTGGAGGAGTTAAAAGCAAACTGGAACCAAAATGTTTTATTGGAAAGATGATCAAGGAAGTGTAAGTGGAGTCCTATGTGCACATGTAGACGATTTTTGTTACGGAGGAGATGATAATTTTCTTAAGACAGTTATTACGAAGATGAAAGAAAAATTGAAGGTGGGAGATCAAGGAAGGCAGAATTTCAAGTATATAGGAGTTCACGTAAGACAACAAGAAAAGAGAATACTCATTGAGCAAAGGAAATACATCGAGAGTATACAAGAACCCGAAGGGAAGCTTTATCAAGGTCTTAGAGTCCTAAAAAGGAAAGAGTTGACTCTCTATCGATCAATTGTGGGACAACTGAATTGGATATCACAACATATCTTACCCGAAATAGCTTATGATGTAAGTGATCTAAGTAGAGCGTTTAAAGAGGGAACGACACAGGATATGAGAAAATTAATAAAAATCGTGAAGAAGGCAAAAAGATCAAGGGGAGAAATCGTCCTAGAAAAATTGGATGAAGAGAAAATATTTTGGGAAATATATGCAGATGCCTCGTTTGGAAATGTGGAGAACGAACAAACTCAAATCGGATACATAATATCATTAGCAGATGATATGGGAAGAAAATGTCCAATATGGTGGAAGTCGAGGAAGGCAAAAAGAGTGGCAAAAGCTACAATTGAAGCTGAGGCACTGAGTGTTGGAGAGGCTATTGAGGGAGGAATTTACTACAATCAACTATGGAAGGAGATAGTGGGGGGCAGAAAGATTGAAATAAGAGTGAAAACTGACAGCAAAACACTAATGAAGGCGATAAAATCAAACACTGGTGTCAGTAGTAAACGGCTGAGAATTGATATAGCTGCAATTAAAGAAACTTTGGAGAGTGGTGAAGTGACAGAGGTGGAGTGGGTGCGAGGTCTGGAGCAGGTGGCGGATGTGTTGACCAAGAGAGGAGTCGCCGAAGAAAATATAAGAAGATACGTGGGAGGAGAGAGTTTGAAAAAAAACTGAAGGAGGAAGAGAAGAGGATAAGAGTGACTAAATCGCTCTTATTCTACAGATGAGGAGGTGGAGTTGTGTCCAGTAGTTCAAAGAAAAGGACACACATACTCAGGGGAGTAACACTTTTTATTTGAATTGTTAATACATTACTTTCATTGTGTTATTGTTGTTACAGGTGGTGGTGCATATATGCCCAAAGACAGGCTCGCATATATAAATAAGAGAGATTAAATTGAATAAATAAACGAGATAATAAAGACCCTTTCTAAACAAGGGGGAAAACTGAATAATAAGAACAAAAAAGAAGAATCAAAAGAAGCGCAAGATCATCTATTGCAAAGAAGAGCTAAAGCATTATTTCTAAGGGGTACCTAGACCGTGGTATTTAGGGGATAGCCGGCTGTTCTGGGTATTCACGGGGTGGGTACTTTCTTAAATACTAGCGCGAATAAAGCGAGGAACATCTTAAATAATTGAAGGTGAGAAATTATTCTACCTTTTTTTATCAGCTGCTAAGGAACTTCATGGTGTGTGTGCAAACTTCATATTTTAACAGGATAATGATCCTTAGCATAGCGCCACTAAAACAGCTCTACAGTAAGCTTGAAGAAGAAGGGTTTAAAATGCTAGGATGGCCATCTCAGAGTCCAGATTTAAATCCTATTGAACATCTTTGGGATGAGTTTACAAGAAAAGTAAGAACAAGAGAAGCAAAAAATAAAGAAAATTTATGGATAGTTCAAGAAGAGTGGTATAAAATCAGTCCTGAATCATGCACAATGTTGGTTGACTCAATGCCTTGGCATCTTGAACTAGTCTGAAAGAACAAGGGTGGCCAGATAGGATACTAATTTTCATAAGTTTTTATAAATAAGTATGGTATTTTTCTTTTATTAGTATGTTTTATTGTCAAATATATCAAATATTATTATATTACAATTAAATATCTCACTATATATACATTCTTATTCCAAATATATTACAACTTACGATTCATAAATACTTTTGCAGCCCAGTGTATATATATATATATATATATAGTGTCCCATAAGTCCCGGCATCATAGGCGAAATTCATATTTTTCTATTTCTACAAACCATAATTCATATTTCTCTCTTTCTACAGGCCATAATGTCTTCAGGCCATAAACTTCAGATCCTACAGAAATTAAGCAAAGATGATCCCGACCGGCGGATGGAATTTTGTGAATGGGCTACGGAACAATATGCTCAGGATGCCAATTTCCCATCCACCATTCTGTTCAGTGACGAGGCTGTTTTTTATGGAAATGGTGAGGTAAATCGACAGAACACCCGCTACTGGTCTCAAAACAACCCTCACTGGTACACCTCTTCAAGGGAACAAGGTGTATCTCAGGTGATCGTATGGTGTGGCATTTGGAAGGATCGCATCATAGGCCCTCTCTTTTTCGATGAACATGTCACTGGAGGCACCTACCTACGTATATTCAAGGAAGAAGCATTTCCCAGTGTCTTGAATGAAGAAGCAAATTTCCTAACATGGTTCCAGCAAGACAGCACTCCTGCACATTACAGCACCCAAGTAAGGGAATACCTGTACCAACAATTCCCTGGTCATTGGATAGGATGTCGAGGGCCTGTGGAATGGCCAGCTAGAAGCACGGATCTCCATCTCACGCCACTAGATTTTTATCTTTGGGGCCACTTGAAAGCGCTGGTATACGCATAGAAAATTAGGAGTGTTGAGCATTTGCAGCAGCGCATTATTGGGGCATGTAACACCATTACTCCTGACATCATTCACCGTGTGCTTGCTGACTGGGTATCACGTCTGAATTTGTGTATTGAAAACAATGGTGGACATATTGAGCACATTCTGTAAATAAAAGCTTTGTTTTGCCTTTTTTTATTATTTTTCCTATGATGCCAGAATTATGGGACACCCTATATATATATATATATATATATATATATAATATATATATATATATATATTATATATATATATATATTATATATATATATATATTATATATATATATATGTTATATATATATATATTATATATATATATATTATATATATATATATATATATATATATAATATTATATATATATAATTATATATATATATATATATTATATATATATATATATATATTATATATATATATTATATATATATATATATCTTATATATATATATATATTATATATTATATATATTATATATATATATATATTATATTATATATATATATTATATATATATATATTATATTATATATATTATAATATATATTATATATATATATATATAATATATATATATATATATATATATACTGAAAAAATATTTTGAACTTTTGCAGTGTGACAAGGCTCATAAATTTTTTTTATGAACCACAGTTGGGAAAAATTCACGTTCAATATACCCATTTCAACTTACAACTTTAACCTGCAGGCAAGGCATCATGCCTTGCCTAAGATCAGCAGTCTTTATTAAGCAACAAACTGTTCAAGTTCACAGATAATTACAATGGGTCCATCTTTTGCTGCTTGTAAGGTTTCTTTTGAACATATTGAAGTGTATAACAAAGGAATGTGAGAATAAAGTGAAACTAACATCTTTCTGCTTCTAGGATGAGAGTTCCAAGGTAACGTTGAATATGAAACTGAAATATGATATATGGAATTGGGGTACATAACAGAATGACTGGCCCGTGTTAAAATCTCAGTCATTTTCCTAATTTTTTGACATATTTGAAATACTTTTGAGCCTCATTTAATGACAGAACATGCATACATGATGAAAAGGTAAGCCAAATTCAGAGTGACAATGGAAGAACAAGACTTTTGTAACTAGTTTTATTTTAAATATACAGAACAATATATATATATATATATATATATATATATATATATATATATATATATATATATTAGGGGTGGGAAACTGATATATATATAGAAAAATTCAATTTTTTATTTCAGTTTTTGTAAAAAAAAAATGTTTCAATTTTGATTTCAGTTTTTTCTTTTCACTTTCAGTGTATGAATTATATTGACATTTTATTGCAGTACACTCAAATATTTAATATTCATTTCTCTGAGTTATATACTGTCATACCTCTTTTAACAAAGCCTCAGCCAACAGATTTTTGTTTAACAAACATGAAAAAATATTCACTTAATAAATACTGTATAATAGTAATTATAGTACTGTGCCATTGAAAAAAAAAATATATAAAAATAAAAAAAAAAACCAATGATAAAGTCTGCCACCATCTTTGTTGATTATATCCTCTAAGCCAATCAGTGATCATCTCAAAATGTATACAGTAGCCCACCAAGATTGATGTTGGTTGTGTCATGGTAGGTCTCTTCATATTCGTTATCTAAGTGTGTTTTGTGAACATTTTGTCTCCATCATGTCTGGGAAACAGCCTGCGAGTGAATGTGTTGGTAAACCAGCCAAGGTGCCCAGGAAAGTCATTAGTATGGACATGAAAATGAAAGTGATATGAAGGGTTGAGGAAGGCAAGAGTCAGGTTGATGTGGGTCAGTTGCTTGGCTTGGCTTCTTCTACTGTTAAAATGATACTCGATAATAGTGAGAAGATAAAAAGAACCAGCCAGTCTACCAACATCCTTAGTTGCAATGAATGTTAACCGCACAAGGAATAAGCTGCACTGGAAATAATGGAGAGCCAATTGGGCATGTGGGTGGAAGACCAGAACCACCACCACATGCCCTTAAGCCAGCTTATCATTATGGAAAACCCATAGAACCCCAGAACCCATCTCCATGAGCACCATGTTATAATGACCTCTATTAATGGATTTTTCACTTAGCAGACAAGCCTCAAAAACATATCTTGTCTGTTAAAAGAGGTATGATAGTACAGCAATCCCTTGCCAACCGCGGGTTTTGCAACCGCAATTTCAAGTATCCATGCAAAATTTTCTGTATACCATTTTGGCTCCAGCAGTCTATAGTTTTGCTTAACCACGGTTTTTTGTGTTCTGCACCATAGCAATTATTTATTTTCTTTATATTTGCATTTATAAGTGTAATTATGGCCTCTAAGCATTGAGTTGATGTTGATAGTGAGGTGAAGGTCATCCCATCATTATTAAAAGTAAATAAAAGTATTCTTATTCAATATTAATATTTAATGTTGTTTTGTTTGTTAATGTTCATGTTAATATATATATTAATGTTGTTTTGTTCGTACATGTACATATTTACTGAGTGAATAGGATGCGTAATTAAGGAAAATAGTGAGTGTCAACCACAGCCGTGGAACCTAACCTCCTTTTTCCCATAAGCATTTAGTTTTACTAACTGCAGTTTTGCCAACCATGGGGGCTTTCAGGAACATAACCCCCGCAGTTGGCAAGGGATTGCTGTATTCCTTATGAAGCCTTTTATTATTGATTTGATTTTGTATCATACTTTAATCCTTTCACTCCGAGCCACATAGATCTACGTGGAAAGAAAATGGCTGTCACAGCCGAGCCACGTAGATCTACATTTTTCGTAATAAAAATATTTATTTACTTATTGGCAACTAATTAGTAATTAATACAGTACTTGTAAACCTTCACTGAGTCTGAGACAAAGTTATATATTATTGGAACAAATATTTGTATACTCAGTAGCCCTTGAAGAGTTATGGCAGAGGGACGTAAAAATTTGGTGCGGCCTACACAGGCACAGGAAAGTGGTTCACGCACATGTTTGGTTAGTGACATAAATCGATTACTATGTGACAGTGATTATGAGGAAAATAATAGTGATACTGATAGTGACAGTGATAGTAATAAACAGCAGTAATGATATATTTGGTGATGAAAGTGACACAAAGTTCAGCAGTAGGGGGGCAACTTGATGGTGAAAAATGTAAATGGCATCAAAGGAATTTTTACTCCAAAAGATGTACATGTTGACGATTCACATGCAGACATTATGGGTCATCTTGATCTGAATAATGAATCAAAAGAAGTAGAGTTCTTTGAGTTGTTTTTTGACAATAATCTTATGACTCATATTGTGACTGAAATGAATCGATACTGCGATCAGTTTAGGGAAAATGTTGTGCTCACACCACATTCCCCAGTGAATAAATGGAACCCTGTATGTGTAAATGAGTTATACATATTTCTGGCCCTGATATTGTTGATGCCTCATATAAAAAAACATTCACTAAGAGAGTACTGGTCTAAGGACATGCTCCTAATTACACCAATATTTAGTCAGTTTATGAGTAGGGACTAGTATGAACTTTTGCTAAGATCTCTACATTTTGCAAACAATGATATGCCTAATGCCACTGAGGACTGTTTGTACAAAATAAGATTCATGTATGATGATCTGAAAGACAAGTGCCAGCAGTTTTTTTAGACCATTTCAAAAGTTAGTTATTGATGAGTCCTTAGTGCTTTTCAAAGGTAGGTTAGCATTCAAACATGTAATTTTTAAATTTTTTAAAATTACTGCATTTTTGTGCTTTTCATTAGGCCAGAGGGGACAGGAGTGAAAGGGTTAAGGCACAGTTATTTTTCTTTGTTAGTTTATGAACTTTTGCCTTCAAAAGCTTCAGATGAACTGATACTTAAAAATTAAGCTGCATGCTTAAAGCCACACAGTTGTCTGATATTTATTTTTTTACTTTTGTGCTAATCCACTTCTTATTTTGGTGCAACTTTTTTCTCTCTTTACCCATGTTATCTCTCCACCTATATGAAGAGACAAATATATTAAAAAGATAGAGCCATAAAGAAAATGCTGATAAGTTGCCTTTCTATATCTACAGTGTCCAAAAAAACTTGATCCTCAGTAAGTAAAAAATGTGCATTTTATGTTCAAAAACGTGTGTGATTTTAACCTGCCAAATTGACCTTGGGTGGGATATCTGTACGTCTGGGAACTCAGCAGGTTCCTTTACACTGGGCAAGCACCAATATCTCAGCCAGTGTGGACCAAGCATGATGTGGGGAGGTTGCAAGTTTCTCCTCTTTATTCTTATGACAGAAAAACCTACACATTGCTGTTCTACTTCTACCCCAATTTTTTTGTCACAGAACAGTCACCATGGTTGGGAAAAGCTTCAGTAACAAAGAGAAGGCACGCATCCTGGCACTGGTTGGCAAAAAAGTGCCTTTGAAAGAAATTGTGAGGACAGGATGTGGTACAGCAAGCATCAAGCAACTCTCACAAGTGGTCTGAGATCTTCCTGCAAATTCCATTCCACATTGAAAACCTGGGTCTGGGAGGCTCAGAAAGACATCAAAAGCCACTGACATGCTGCTGAGGCATGAGGTGATAAAATATCCAGCAATTTTTGCAGCAGGATTGAAGAAATATCACCCAACAATCCTGTAAGACGTGTCAGAGTGGACCATAAAACACTGACTTCAGAGAGAGCTGAAAATGCCATCACACTGCACCACTAAGAAACCACTCTTCATGAACCATATGCACCTGCAGCAGCTCCAATTTGCACAAAATATAAAGATTGGACTATTGAACAGTGAAACAAGATTATGTGGTCTGATGAAAGCACCTTCAAGTGCATCACATCAAGCCTTCAAGCCTGGGGAGAGTCGGACACCCCTGTGACACCAGCTGGTATGATCCCCACTACACTATGACAACCGTGAAACACCCAGATAGTCATGGTATGGGGGTGTTTCAGTGGTATCAGGGTTCATTGTGGCCTCTACTCCCTCCACAAAGAACCACCATGAACAGGGAGCAATAGTAGACAGTCCTGCAAGATCATTTATTGCTGTTCCACAACATTCATCACACCAACATTTTTATGCAAGATGGTGCCCCCTGCCACAGGTCAAGAATTGTTGCAAATTAGCTTCATGACAACAATATTCAAGTGTTGGAGTGGCCTAGGAACTCACTAGACCTAAATTCAATTGAGAATACTGGAATGTGATGAAGCACAAGCTGTCAACATGGAATACAGTAAACCCTCATCCAACACAGGGGTTTAAGTTTCTTGAGAATGGCACATTAGGTAAATCTGCATTGAACAAACTTAATACCTTATGGGATAAATAGGGATACATAAATGTGGCCACATAAAGCTTCCCATTAATACTTAGATATGTAGATTTTTTATTCACACACAAATGAATTTCCCTACCTATATTATATATGAAAAGAACATAATAAAATCAAAAATAATATTTACATATGATAAATAAAAATATATTAAATGAAAATAGCACGCATCTTTTCTTCACTCTTTTGGATGGTGTGTATGGTAGACTCATTCACATAATACAGCCAAGTGATGTTATGCTCATACCACCAGGCAACTTATCTAGAATCTTATTTTTTTGGCTAATGTCATAACCTTACAACTTTTCTTCTCTTCACTATTACTTGCAGATGCTTTACATTTTGGTGGCATACTGCTCTCTAAGGGTAATAGCAAAACATCAAAATGCAACAAAAACAATCCAACACAACTTCACTGAACTTAATGTGGTAGTGGAACGAAGACAAAGGGTGATGAGAGGGAGGGAGAGTGAGTGTGTTGGGGAGTGTAAGAGAAAACACTAGAGTGCGCATTGGTACACATACAGTACTACTATATGTGTGTGTGTTTGGCAGACCATGTATAATCAAATTTTCCACTTTCAGCAAACAATTGTTCACATTTATTTTTCCATGCATAAGCAAATTTGCGCTGGACAAATACGCATTGGATGAGGGTTTACTGTACATCATTGGTACCGAGCCTAATTGAGGAGATCAAGTGAATCTGGACACAAGAGATCTACAGAAGAAGCTAAGGCTAACAAAGACCCTAAGATCCACTCTAAGATTAGCCCAAGAGAAAGGAAAGAGTAGGGGGTTAAGAGAAGAGAAGAGGATAAGGGGTTAAGTAAAGAGCAACACCTATCATTCGTGGGTTAACATTCATTCAGAAAAAGGGGGAAAAAAAGTCTCACCATCATCATCCGCCGACCACTGCCGACAAGTCAGAAAAATAGTCGGAGAAAATAGGAGGGGTGAAAGATGAAAAGAAGTAAAATAAGAACGCTTACAATCCATGCAAACACAGTCTTAACTCACTGTCATACCATGCAAACTACAAATATGCAAGGTAAAGTTAAACAAAAAGTGGGTTAGTTTACGGTACGAGCTACATCTACGTTCGTGTTAGTCTAATTTTTTTTTCTTTTTTTTCTTTTTTATAATTTTATTGCTGGCATCACACGCTGGCATGTCACAAGCTGGCATCCATCGTCAACAGACTCATCCTCGAGCACCACCACCAGAGCTCCTGTTGCTAACTTTGTTTTTTAAATTAAACAACGTTAATACTTTTAAAATGTCTGTCAAGACGGTTCTTAAACATATTAACGCTGGTAGAATGAATGACTGATGCGGGAAGATTATTTCATTTATCGATTACTTTAAACGTAAAGAAGTTTTTAGCGATATTAGTAATGAAACGTCTGCCACGCAACTTAAATCCGTTATTGTGAGTATTACTATTATCAAAAGTGAACAATTTGTCAAAATTTACATTATCGATGTTATTAACGATTTTGAAAACTTCAATAAGCTCCCCCCTTAATCTCCTAGTTTCGAGTGAATACAGGTCTAACTCTTTAATCCTATCTTCATAAGGCTTATTGCGCAATGACGGAATAAGTTTCATGGCACGACGCTGAACCCTTTCTAACCTATCAACATCCTCATGCAAGTACGGGCACCAAAACTGAACAGCATATTCTAAATGAGGCCTGACTAGGGACTTGTAAAGGGGCAATATAATATCCTTCGATTTAAATTCGAAATTACGCGCTATGAAGCCTAACATCCTACTAGCTTTTGCGCAAGACTCCAGGCACTGGTTCCTAACCTTTAAATCCTTAGATATGCATACGCCTAAATCTACTTCCTCGTCAACGCTCGCTAACTCCCTATCATCCATCGTGTACGCGTATTGTTGAGAGAACCTATATGCAAAACTTTAAATTTGTCTACGTTAAATTGCATCTGCCACTTATCTGTCCACTCCATAATCCTATTTACATCGTCTTGGATCCTATTACTATCGTCCTCATTAACAACCTTACCGCCTATTTTAGTATCGTCCGCGAATTTTGAAACGTTACTAGTCAATCCTACATCTATGTCGTTAATGTAAATTACGAATAGCAATGGGCCTAACACTGAACCCTGTGGGACACCGCTACCTACATCTAACCACCCCGATTCACTACCATTAACTACGACCCTCTGTCTCCTAGCACGAAGCCATTCTTCTAACCAGTTAGCTACCTGACCGCGTATACCGTGTGCTTTAACCTTCGCAATTAGTCTCCTATGCGGAACTGTATCGAACGCCTTTTTAAAATCTAAATAAATAATGTCAGCTGCTCTATGCCTATCGTATTCGCGCACTATTTCGTTATAAAATTCTAGCAAATTAGTTAAAAGACCTATGGCGTCGAAACCCATGGTGACTACTATTAATCAAATCTCTACTTTCTAAGTGATCGATGATACGATCCCTAACTACGGATTCCAAAAGTTTACCGACAATTGACGTTAAGCTAATGGGCCTATAATTGCTAGCTACTGCGCGGTCGCCTTTCTTAAAAATAGGCGTGACGTTAGCTAATTTGAAGTCTTCAGGAATAATCGCCGTTTCGAGTGACTGATTAAAAATCTTCGCTAAGGGGCCTACGATAACGTCTTTCAAATCTTTCAAATGTCTGGGATAAAAAGCGTCAGGGCCTGGAGCCTTGCTAACTTTTAGCCTATCAATATAATGCGCAATCTCAGCCTCATAAACAGTTATTTCATTCAAAATAGTCTCGCTACTAAATGGAACGATATCGTCCACATCGGGGACATTATTTACGTCTTCTACGGTAAAAACTGTCGCAAAAAAGTTATTGAAAATACCCGCCATCGCCTGAGGGTCAGAAGCCAAAGCGCCATTAACATCCACTAGAGGGCCTATGTTATCTTTTACCGGCTTACGATTATTTATGTATTCAAAAAACTTTTTTGGATTATGTTTACTATCCACAGCTATAAGTATCTCTAAATTACGCTTAGCATTCCTAACATCTTTTAACCTGACGTCTAAGCTCGATATATCTATTAAAGTTAGCTGCCGTGCCATTGCGCTTATTAAGTTTATACGCAACTTTTTTTTTATGCAGGAAGGAGGGGCCAAGGGCAAATGCCCGCAAAAGCGCCCTTCCCATAGAAAGTACTGAGTTGGTTTCTTGTACTCTCCACCTCACATAGCCAGGTATGCCCAGCTCATCAGGGATTGTTCTAAGCCAGGCATCTAATCTTCTTTTGAAGATGTCCACTGCAACACCATTCATGTTCCTTAGGTCTTTGGGCAGCTGATTAAACAGTGTTGGTCCTCTCACCACAAAACTATTTTCTTTCAGGGTTAAGGATGTTCCCTGTCTCACCTTTAATTTGGGAACATGGCACAGTCTTCCTTTTCTACTTTCCACCATTGTTTTCGGAGTTACAGGGTTCAGAGTAAGAATAGGGACTAGTTTCAGATCAATGAAAGAAAGCCACCCCCAGCCTTCTTCAGTTAGCTTTATAAAGCTAACTAATGAAAATATCATGACCTAACCTAACCAATCGTTAGGTCAATTGTACACCCTTGACAATTGGTTATGTTAGGTCATTATATTTTCGTTAGTTAGCCTTATAAAGCTAACTAAAGAAGGCTGGGGTGGCTTTCTTTCATTGATCCCTAGTTTCTCCATTATTTTCCTAGTGTAAATAATGATGCATTTCTCTCTCCTCCTTTCCAGTGAATATAGGTTTAGTTCGCGTAACCTTTCCTAGTAATTTAGTTCTTTGCACCCCTTGATCTCTTGGCCGTGAAACTTCTGAATCCCTTCGTTTAAAGGTTCTCAGTATCTGCCCAGTTATTCTCTTTGCTCTGTTTACTGCTATCTTATTTTGTGTTTCAAATTTCACATCAGTTATTACAACCCCTAAATCTTTTGCTCTAGAATTCCTCTGAATTTCCTATCCATTTGGGGTATAATATTCCATGGATTTTAGGTCTCTCTTTTTCAGTACCATAACAGCTGAAATTCATCAGTATTCAACTTCATATAGTCATCATCCATCCACTTGTAGATTCCATTCATGAATGGCAGTTTGTGGAGATGATATATCTTCTGGGTTTCTTATTTTTCTACTGATCTTTGTTTTATTGGCAAAGGATGTTCCTCTGCTCTCTCTAGTAATGTCCTCATCTATGTCAGTTAGCATTATTATGAAGAGTAGTGGAGCTAAATCTGTTCCTTGTGGTACTGAGCTGAGAACCTCTGATGCTTAAGAAGATATTCCTTGTACTGTAATGACTTGCCACCACTCACTAAAGAAACTATATATCCATTTCCCTACTTTTCTAGTTATTCCCATATATTTCAGTTTTTGTAGTAGTGTTCCATTAGTTGTGATAGGCATCATCTGCCTGACCAAAACCCATGTTGGTTATCATTCAATTTTTTTCAGTTTCCAAAAAGTCATAGGTTTTCTGTCTAACTATTCTTTCAAATATTTTAGTGAGATGAGATGTAAGCGACACTGGCCTATAGTTTTTGGCCTCAGATTGATCTCCTCCTTTATATATTGGGACTATGTTCCAGTGGCGGCTTTACAGGGGAGGCATGGGAGGCTGTGCCTCTTTGGTTTCAACAGGCTACAAATATTTTTTTCCTAAATTGCAAAATTTAAAAATTTTAATATAATTTAAGTCAAATTTTTAATTAGCAATTGAATCACCCTCCCCCTTTGAATATAGTTATTGAAAGTTTAATTTTCAATAAAATCACCCTCCCCCCTTGAATATAACTAACCTTTAGCTATAATGGTCAAATTCAGCATAAGAAATCGAAAGGAAGAAGTATTCAGGAAAGCCTCCCTTCAGCTTCTTGGTTGTCATGGCAATGTACTGATGCCATGCTTATATTCTGCCCTCTCAAAAGGCATGAGAGTAATTCCAGGACAAATAGACAAATGAAAGTGCCAAATGTACACTCCACCATCTCCAAAATTCATGAAACTTGGTGTGAGGGTTGGTTTTGGTCCAAATTACAAAAATCTGAATTTTTTTGAAAATTGGTCAAGTTGGTCAAATTTTATGGCTTGACCAAATTTTGGCCAAATGAAAAAAACCAACAATTTTCAAACGTAAATATCTCAGCTGCTAATTGTGGTAGCGTAATGTCTTAAATGATAAAATATGTAAAATTAACTGTAGTTTCTAAATATCATTTTTTTAGGGTAACAAAAATAAAATTATGATTTTTTGGAAAAAATATCTAAATTATTTTTTTTTTTTTTTTTTTTTTGCAGAAGATATAATTTTTCGAAAAAAAGACCAAGAATAAAAAATGTTTATTTGATGTATGTACACCATAATAAGTAATAAAAAGTCAGCTTATAGTTTATTATAAGGCTCAAAACTGAGTTTGAAATTAAGTAATAAAATTGTTTTTCAGATGATGAAGATTTATTACAGACTTGTTGGTCCAAAAAAAGACAATTTTCAATTCATATAAAAAATACATGTAGATAAACCAAAGGAGAAAAAATCTTTTAAAATATATGTACAATGTATATACATAGCCTCTCTTATATTTAGGGACAGAATATATTGACAATAATAATGTTTAATTTATAAAGTGCTTATCAGAGTATAAAATACTCTTCCTAATACTACACAAGTCTTTGAGAATGAATTAAGAGACAGTATTCTCATCCAGTGAATCCAAATTTTAGAGACTAATAATATAATAAGAAAAAAGAATTTGAAAAGATTTTTATAACTATTAAGTAGATACACAAATCTTAGATAAAAATTTTAGAAATATTATATAGACAATCTTAAATAGTATACATTTGATAGAATTTATTTTATCTTCTTTGAAAAGTTATTTAATTCTTGAAGCGGAAAAATGTATTGTATTTTTGTTCCTCCTCATAAACTTGCTTCAATACTCCCAAATATATTTTCTGTTGGAACGTGACAAACATCATCTTGTGCAGGAAAAACGTACGAGGGACATACGCCCGAAGGATGGAGAAATTTTATCAGAAAATCATCATATTCACAGTCAAAGGACTGGACTAATCCGAGCCATAGTTTATTTTCATACATACAACCCACAAAAGAGCCTGTTTCAATTTCGCGTTGAGAGAGAGTATTATGTTCTTGAACCATAGCAGAAACTCTAATGAGCTCTTTTATTTCGACTGACTGTGCACTCTGAGAGAGTGGATAAACCTTCAACAAATTCTTGGAAATTGGGACGAAGCGATGTAATTGTTGAGTACCTTTGATAGAAGTAATAGGTTCACTCACGTTTTTGCAAAGAAAGCTCTACATCTACAACTTCGTAGAAGCCTTTATCTGGTTTTGTCCCAGCTTCAATCCAGCTGTAAAACAAATTCATAAATTTAGGTTGCGTGAAATAATCAAATATAAAATTTTGTATATACAGTGCCCGCGAAAAGTATCCGATCACTCAAGAAAATACAATATTTTCCCTTGATATTCAGAGACACGTAATTCACTTTCTATTTGTTCTAGCGACATCTGGTAACTTTGAGGTTGCTCGCTGATATGAGAGCTATCCAACGCATTCTCAAATTAGTGTTCTGGTAGCCTTCGTTGCGGGTGGCTGTGTCTCAAATTTGTCAGATTTCACTGTTTGTGTAAATTTCTTGATATTTTTTTTTTTTTTACAGAAAGTGGTGTAAATAAAATTTATATATAATGTGCTAAAAAACAACTTAAGAGTGATTGTCGAGGTGCTATTGTTGCTTTGCATGCATGTGGGAAATCACAGAGACAGATAGCTAAGGAATTAAACATATCCCAAAGTACCATTAATTTATGGGTTTCACGGGCTAAGAACAATGGTGGCCTAACCACGCCAGTCCCTAAAAAACGATCTGGCAGACCGAGAAAAACAAATTCGCGAACAGACAAACTTATGAAACGTTTAGTATTGAAAAACCCAACAATAACTGCGAAAGAAATAAAATTTAATATGAATAATTTGTTATCTGGTGTTTCTGAACGAACTATCCAGGAGCGGCTCCAAAAAGAACTCGGATTACCATCTCACCATGCTGCTAAGAAACCGTTCATTAATGAAAAAATGCGTAAAAAACGTGTCGCATTTTGTAAAAAATACATTCATTGGACTGTTGCTGACTGGAAGAAGGTTTTATTTGCGATGAGTCGACATTTTTGACATTCAGAAGTTGTCCAAAAAAGGTTCGCCGGCCTATTGGCTCAAATAGGATGGACCCTAAATACACCCTAAAGACAATGAAACACCCTCCAAGTGTGATGGTTTGGGGTTGTTTCGGTTACTATGGGCGTGGAAACTTATATTTTCTTCCGAAGAACACAACTATGAATGATGCACGGTATTTAGCAATGCTACAGGATAAACTTCCAATGGCAATGGCAATCCAAAGGACAAAAACATACATGCATGATGGTGCACCATGTCACAGGGCCAAAATAGTGACAAAATGGATTACTGACAATAAATTTGATATTTTGGATTGGCCTGGTAATAGTCCAGATCTCAATCCGATAGAAAATCTGTGGCTAATAATAAAAAATAAGGTTGAATGCCACGACACTGGCTCAGTCGAAAAATTACAAGAGGCCATCAAAAAGGTATGGTGCAAGGAAATATCAGTGGAAGTTTGTCAAAACTTGATTAAATCCATGCCAAAACGTCTAGAACAAGTCATCCAAACCAAAGGACAGATGACAAAATACTAATATAAGGTTAGTATACATTTAAACATTGTTTTTTATGTAAAAAATACAAATTTCAAGGGTGATCGGATACTTTTCGCGGGCACTGTATGTATTCAAGTGCTGATGCTAATATTTAAAAACAGAAAACTACGAATTTGGCATTAAGAAACAAATGTCCTGAACGGAGTCTATTGTTTTATTACGGCTTTCATCAAATAAAGGTAAAATATTGTTGCTGAGTAAATCTTTATTGAATTGCCTGTCTTGAACGACAAATTCTTCCAATGGTGGTGGATTCATGGAATCGCTACTGCTTCGCTCCATAGATTCGTTAAGTATGTCTGGCTCAGGTATTGGCGCAGGTTCCGGCTCTCTGGATGAACGTTGAACATGTTCTAATACAATTGGCTTCTTTTTAATTGTGACATAGCAATTGCTGCATAGTAATTGATTTTCTTCCAAAATTCCATAGCTTGCAGCTGCCATGGCAGAGTTTACTTTTTTGATGTTACAGAAAATTCTTCTTGAGTGTTTTTTCATAGGATCGCAACAAAATATTGTGTTTTGAGGAAATTTTAAGGGTTAGGTAAATTTACGTATACTAGAAAATTAGGTATATACTGAAAATCGGGAAAGAAAGCAAAAAATTGCTAAAATTTGGAGGATTTTTTTTTGTCACTTTTTTTTTCATAATAATCGTCGAGAAGCTAAGCTGACTTTTTATTACTTATTATGGTGTACATACATCAAATAAACATTTTTTATTCCTGGTCTTTTTTTCGGAAAATGATATCTTCGCTGCAAAAAAAAAAAAAAAAAAAAAAAAAAATCATAATTTTTTTTTGTTACCCTAAAAAAATTATACATATTTAGAAACTACAGTTAATTTTACATATTTTATCGTTTAAGACTTACTACACTACCACAATTAGGAGCTGAGATATTTATGTTTGAAAATTATTGGTTTTTTCATTTGACCAAAATTTGGTCAAGCCATAAAATTTGACCAACTTGACCAATTTGACCAATTTTCAAAACAATTCAGAAATTTGTAATTTGGACCTAAACCAACCCTCACACCAAGTTTCATGAATTTTGAAGAGGTGACCATGTACTTCATTTGTCTATTTCTCATAGAATTACCCATGAATTCGTGAAATGGAGGCCCAAAATCACAAATCCTCTACAAGCTTTATCATGGCCAGCAAGTGGGCTGAGTTAAATGGCTGTTGCCTAGCAACCAGATCTTCGGAGACAAAGTTATTGCTAAATACCATGTGAAATTGAATTTTTATTTAGTTATTATATTTTGTTTACACAAACCTTTTAAGTTGTCATTCAACTCTAAGTGAATTTAGTGTTATTTATATGTGATTTAGTGTATCCAACGTAGGTATGTCAGTGTTAACTTGTTATTTGTACATTTTTAAAGGCTACATTATGGTAGTGTTATGTTATTTGTAAGTTTTTGAAGGCAATATATCAGAGTTTATATTCTTTGTGTGAACTTAACCCTTCAAAATGGAAGAAGTTACCGACATAATTGTTTCACTATTGGACATTTCTTTTGTTAGAAGAAGTGAAGAAGATAAAAGATACATTTTAAATAAAGGTAGATCAACTCCAAACATATCGTGTGTTCAAATAAATAAGAGCAAAAACAGAAGTTTTAAATCTAATTGGTATGATAGATATAAGTGGCTGTGTGGAAGTTTGCAAAAAAATGGTTTGTTTTGCTGATCTTGTCTTTTAGTTGATGTGAAAAAAAATGTATGGCGTGATGAAGGGTTTCGTGATTGGAAGAACTTGGCAAGGAGCTTGGACACACATTCCACTTCAAAAGAGCACATTCAAAATGATATTTGTGTTAAACATTTATCTAAACGGGCATTCAGTATTTTTGAACAGCTAAATGAACACGCAGAGAGATTGGGAAATGAGTACAATGCAAAAGTAGCAAAGAACAGAGAAGTCTTCGAGTGATTTAACTTGTCTCCTCTGTGAACAAGAATTGCTTTTCCGTGGGCATGACAAATTGTAGAGCTCTTACAATCAAGGAAATTACTAGTGAAGCTATCGAATCAACCTTGCTGGTATGAAAATATCATAATAGGTTTGCTGCTGGAAAAGAAAGGAGAATTGATCTTCTTTTCAAGTAGAAGATGTAAGTAAAACCAATTGATAATTTTTTGTTTTGTTTTCTGATATTTTAATAACTCCATGTTGTTTAGTTAATTTATAATAACAGTTACTTAGCGGTAGTATCTATGTTATGAATAATTTTGTACAAATTAAGCCATCTTAATTTAAGTAATTTATTTATGGGCATATGCCATATATAACTATCCTCGCACTATGTAATAAAACATAGCAATAATTATTGGTGGGCCTCCCACCCTCTCAGACCATGAGCCACCACTGCTATGTTCACACTCTTCAGAATGCCCAGTATTTCTCCTGTGTTTTGTGATCATCTCCATATCTAATATAGGGGCTCAGCAATTGTATTCATGCAGTTTTTGATCAGTATAGCATTCCATTTATCCAGTCCTGCCACTGAGTGAGCTTTTAGTTTCCCTATAGCTTGTGTTATATCATGTCGTAAAGTCACAGTCCGTTAAACTTTCCCCTTGTAATTCTTCTTCAAAGAAGCTGTTTCTATCACATATCAGTTTATCAGTTTTTGAGATACTGAATGATTCGTACTAAGCTCTTAATATTTCAGATACTTCTGTTAGATCATCAGATAAAGCACTGTTCTCATTTTTCAGAGGTCCTATAGTCACATGGTTTTTTGACTTCTTTTTTGCAAAATTATAGAAGTACTTTGAGTTAGCCTTTATCGCTTCTATAGCATCATCGTCATCTTTTTCTGTATGCTTCTCAATTAGTTCCTGTATGATGCCATCAATACTCTGCAGTTTATCATTTAATATTTTTCTGATGATGTTATCTTTACAGTTACTTAATTTTGCAGCCACTCTTTTTCTCTTTTGGAACAATGACCTCTTTTGTCTCTTGAACCTGCTTCTCTTTCCTCTTTGTTGTATTTTTGTGACATGTCTTCCCACAATTTCCAGCATCTTCTCCTCTAAGGTAATTAGCATCTCTTCCATTGTCTTGGCCTCAAAAATGGCTTTCCAACATATTACTTCCATGTTGGATGCAACATCTTCCCAGTTTATAGTTTTGGAGTGAAAATTAAAGTTTGAATTTGCTTCTTTCTATTGTTCATGTTCTTTCCTTTCCTGTTGCTTTTATATTGGTTATTATTTCAATAATGATGTGGTCCAATATTATAGTTGGGGGTATTTCTACATTATCAATTAGGTTGCTGTTGTTTGTGAATACCAAATCTAGGCAGTTTTTTTTTTCTTGTTAACAAAATCATCATCTAGAGCTAGTAGCATTTTTACCTGCTCCTGATCTTCCCATGTGGCCCCCTTATCCTGGTATATACATATATTTTTTCCTATCCTTTTATTTTTCAGGAATGAAAAATTAAAATCACCACAGAGAAAAATATTTGGGGTAGATCTTTTACCCAGTTTCTTACCTCTATAATGAAATCTGAAAATCTTAAGGTTGGTGTGTTTGGGGGTTTGTACATTACAATTAGTACTGTACCATGTTTACTTTTTCAACTTTTGCTGCTACACATCCTATGTAGCTGTTTGAGGTACTTTTAGTCATTTCTGCCATATGTCTTTTGCGTATGTAAATAGCACATCCTCCTTTACGTCTCACTGTTCTGTAGGCTCGGAGTATGTTATAGTTGTCAATTTGAATTTCTTTTTTGTCAACACAGAACTCACAGTTTTCATAGTTCACCTGGCAGTCCTTTAGAAGAGTTTCTGTGAGACATGCAAAGTCTGCTTTGGCTTCTTGCACAAGTCCTTTCAGGTATAAAATGTTGTCCAGGGAATGATTTGATTTAAGGCCCTAATAGGACAGGAAACAGATATAAGATTGTGATCGGAGGAGCCCAATGGAGAGAAATAGGAGAAAGCCAAAGGTGGTGGTGAACATTGAAATCTCCCAAAAATGGAGATTTCAGCTGGAAAGAATGTATTCCACTTTGGAAGTGAGGTAGTCAAAGAATTTTGGGTAGTCAGCAGAATTAGGAGAAAGGTATACACTATACAGTGCAGATGCATTTAGTTTGAGATTGGCATGCAAGCTGAAGCCAGAGGGTATAGAATTCAGAAGATTCAAGTTAGGTCATTGCGTACATATACACAACATCCACCACCTTTAGAGTGAAATGAGTATAGAAAAAGTAAGTGTACAGAGAAGGGGTTGCTGTCAGTCATCCCAGACACCCGAGTTTCAGTGAGGAAAAGAAGAAGAGATTTAGAGGAGGGGAGGTGGTGTTCAACAGATTGAAAATTTGAGAAAAGGCCACAAATATTGCAGAAATTTAAGGAAAGTGAATCAGACAGAGGTCCAGAACATTTTGAATGGGTGGTACCATAGTAAATCCAGCCCCACTGCCTGGGTTTGCATTCCCAGTATCGGCAGGGGGGGAGCCAGAAGTGGGGACATTTATGGTCTTCTCAGGGGACTCTGAGGCTCTTGAAGTTGATGCCAATTTTTTTCTAAATTTTGAAAAGATATGTAGTGTGTAAGATGCATGTGTATGTAGTGAGGAAGAGGGAGAGAAGTTTGTGTTTGAGAGCATACTGGACTACTCACAGGGTAGATGAGACACATAAAAAGATCAGCTAAGGAGGACAGTGACAGGAGAAATGGGAGTTCCAGCACTCCCTACCTTCTATCTAACGTTAACCCCCTGGAGTACTTCCCTGGTCAATTGGTGTCTACAATTTCCTCCTATACAGGAATTATTTCAGGAATCTTGCTGAATCCATGCCAAAGCAACTTCATCTGGTGTCGAAGGCAAAATAACTAAATATTAAATAATAATAAATAAACATTTGCAAGTGTTTTATGGTTTCATTTATCCTTTACTTGTGTTTTTTGTTGAAAAAGCAGTTAAAAAAAATACCAGGATCATGTTTTTTTGCATACATTGCATACTATACATCTTGAGAGAGTCTTATGGGATAAGAAGTATATTTATAAAACGAAAAAAAAATTTAGCACATCTCAATACCCGAATGTTTTTTTGTTTGACTAGTCTCCAATGTTCATAAATTTGAATTAAACATATCAACAACTTTAAAAAACTTAGTTTATAAAATTTAACCAAAAATATTAATTCCAATTTCAGTTTCCAGTTTTTCATTTCAGTTTGATTTTACCAAAACTTTATTTCAGTTTAAAAAAAAAAATTCATTTCATCAGTATCAATTCCCCATCCCTGATAGATATATATATATATATATATATATATATGATGAATTTCATAATTAAACACATGAAATGAATAATGATGCACACAAGGAAAAAGGAAAATGATTTCAAAGCCTTTCATGTAATCAGAAGTACACCTCATCAGGGTGTTCAACCATGAACTTGATAGATAGGACTAAATTGTTGAGCCTACCAAGAAATAAGTCATCATCCAAATTATTAGGCCAAAGGCATAAAATATCATCTCTATACCTGTACTAAACAAGGTTAAAATTAACACTAGTAGGCAAAATTCTGCTTTCAAAAAAATTCCATATACAGTACAGGAATACCTCGGATAAGATGGTTTCAAACAGGACGGATTGAATATTATAATATAAAATTAATTATTTAATGTAATATTTAAGATATTTATAAAAGGAATGTCAGTGCGACGATATATTAAGTTTCAAACAACCAGCGCGCGGTCTATACTACAAGTTTTTGGAAAAATTATAACATCAGAAATGTTATAGAAAACATCAATCAAGCGTGGCTTGAAGTCACTGCGAGTAATATGCGAGCAGTGTGGAAAAATATTCTACCACATTGTGCAACTGATTTTCGTGGTTTCGAAAATCACATTGCAGGAGTTGCAACTGACATTGTTAGCATTGGGAAGGATCTTGGATTCGAAAATGTTGATGCACCAAATGTTATCGAGTGCATTGAATCGCATTCGAAAGATCTAGACAATGAAACTCTAATCAATCTAGAACAACAATGAGTTTATGAAGAAGAAGAAGCGAAAGAGGAAGATGCAGAAGCAGAAGATGTTCTACAAAGAATTTTCAACTGGGATCTTACATTCTTATTGTTTTATTTCACATTTAAACATGTTAAATCATTATAATTATCGAAAATAATCATACAAAAAATGTAATTTAAAATGTCTTGGAACGACCTACAGTATTTCCCATTAAAACATGCCTCGAACAGGGTGGTTTCAAACAGTGCGGCATGTTGGCAGAACGAATTAACCGTCTTATCCGAGGTATTCCTGTATAAGTTAGCAGTTTCGATACCTTAAAGAGAAGTTAAAATAAACAACAACATTTTACCTACCTGATTAGAGTGTAAATAACGAAAGAAAGATTAAGAAAGAAATCTTTTATACTGTAACTTGAAGAGCCTAATCATTTTCATTAATCAGTAAAGTAACATAAATATCATCAACTGTTGCCACAAAATAGAAGTCAACATCTTCCTTCCTTGACTAATCAATTTTAAAATTAGAAAGAGCCATTTTGAGCAGAAAACTGAGATTTGTTTATAAAAAACCTCTGAACGGGTAGCTAGAACAACCTGAAAAAAGTGTTAGCAGCTGACGAGGAAGCTTCTAACAGTGGCTGCATCCTCCAGCGCGGGACACGTCAACGCGAAGAAGAGGCGACGGCAAACCAAAACATCAACGCGCTGGTGGCCAAACTTCCTCAAATCTCTGTGCAGCGGGCTGTCTACGGTTGCAGACTGGCAGTCGATGGCCTGTTGCGTGGCACGGTCAGAGTGCCGATCGGCTCCCAGGGCCGGACCTATTCTCAGCGTGCTATTTTTTCAATTACAGGGAGCAATTGCGTGCTCTCCGAACTACTCTTACTCTCTGGCGACATTAAGACTAATGCAGGCCCCACTACAACTTACACATGTCACCATACACAAAGACATAGACACAATAGCACCATGAGACACATACAGAAGTATAATATTAACATATTACAGTACAACGTAGATGGCCTCACAAACAAAATCATGCAGCTTAGGGAATTTGTACACAAACAAAACATTCACATAGCACTTATACAAGAAACAAAACTAAAACGCACACACAAAACACCCACCATCCCTGACTTCACGTCGATCCGTCAAGATCGTACTGGGGGTAACAGGGGTGGACTCATCACTTACATACGTAAAAGCATTAGCTACACTGATGCTACCCAAAACATTACAAACACAATCCAAGCAGATAACACGATAGAAATACAGGCAGTTAACATTAAAACACGCGCAAAACACACCACCACACTAATCAACATTTACATCCCACCAGATAGTTCACCTCAGGTGCCAGCCAATTACAATCCACATTTACACAATCTGGCTCTCTCACTAATGTCATCTTAGGAGGAGACTTCAACGCCAAAGACACTAGTTGGTACCTGCACCAACCAAAGCAACACCAGAGGCGCCAACATAGCCACACAACTAAACAGCCTCTTCATTCTTAACAATACAGAAGAACATACACACATACCACATCAAGCAGGATACTCAAACTCCTCCTGACATAACATTCTGTTCCCCCTCACTAGCAACACACACACACTGGAGAACAGAAAAACAACTGTCATCAGACCACCTGCCCATCATCATTACAACACATTCTACACTCTGCCCCAACAGCCTTAGGCACACTTACAGAAATTACAAGAAAGCTGATTGGGAACAGTTCAAAATACAGACTGAGGAACAATTCACCACATTAAACAGCACACCCATCATAAACATCAATACAACACTCAAGACATTTAATCAGATCATCAATAATGCCAACAAATACATACACGAGGGAAACATTAGGAAATACAACCCAAATTACACTAGAGAAATAGCCCACCTCATAAGGCAACGTAACAACTTCAAATATAACACACAAACCCCACACACAGAAGACATAAAAAAGCAGATACAACAGCTCAACACAGAAATAAACAACAAACTCAAAGAAAAACAAACAGAAACACTCAGGGAATTCATAACAACATTAAACCACTCCACAGATACATCCAGGCTATACAAGACTATAAACGGCATTACCCACTCTAACAGCGGCATTCACACCTCACCCGCGGCTATCTGTCGCAGCCAAAATAATATCCCAACATACACACAACAAGCTAACATTCTAGTTAATCACTACGCAAAGATAAGTCACTTAAACAGACAACACCCAGAAACATGCAGACAGACAAACAGCCAGACACAAGAAAACCTACAGACTCGACACAACCATTACGCCTTTCAATACAGACCAGACCACCAAGATCATCAAAAACATTAAGAATTTGAAGGCTACTGGACCAGACAACATATCTAACATACACCTTTAAACACTTGGGCCCACAAGGAATACTAGCTCTCACAAATATCAGCAATATTCATACAAACTGATTATTCCTGACATATGGAAACAAGGTAAACTTATTACACTACTCAAACCAAACAAAAATCCAACAGAACCAGCTTCCTATAGACCCATTACTTTACTATGCACACCTTCCAAAGTAACAGAAAGACTAATCTTACAAATCACAACCCACACATTCCACTATCGCTACTCAAATGGATTCAGACCTCACCACTCAACCACGACATTACTCACTAACCTCACGCAGCACATCATGGATGGCATCAACTCCAGACAACCAGCTCAACGTACACTATTAGCAACAACAGGCAGTAGTAAAGCATTTGATGCTATCCCACGCTTCCCTCTCAAACAAAATACTCAACACAAACATGCACAATAACACCAAAAGGTGGCTGAGCAACTATCTTTCAGGAAGATACTCACATGTTACATTTAATGGCAAATCATCCAAAAACAAGCTTTTTCCGAATGGGGACCCTCAAGGCTCTGTTCTCTCACCAACACTCCAACTTATACATGCATGACATTCCAACACCCATAGATAACAAGCTTACCTTATCATCATATGCAGATGACATATCACTAACATCCACCTACAACAACATCGACACCGCTACAAATAACCTACAAACACACACAAACAGTATACAAGACTGGCTCACACACAATAGACTCAAAGTAGCGCCCACAAAATCAACAATCACCTTGCTTACAAGCAACACAAAAGAACACCAGATAATTCCACAGCTTACACAAACATCAACATTTCACACAATCACAGGACCAAAATATTGGGGGTCACATACAACCACCATTATCTTTGCAAACCACATTCAGGATATTAAAAGCAAATGTACGTCAAGACTTAACACGCTAGGGTACTAACAGGCACAAACTTTGGACACCAGCAGGAAACAACATCACTCATATACAACTATATATCACTCAGTTATGGACTATGCTGCCCATGCTGGGCACCATTATCTCAAACACACACACAAACACCTTACAGACAATACGAAACAACGCACTTAGTATCATACAGGATACACTCAAACAACACCAATAGAACACCTGCACACAGAAACAAAAATACTGAAAGTTAGGGAACATTAGACATGAGGGGAACACAATTCATGGCAGCAGCGACAACTAACCCACGACACCCTTGCCACTACATGTACAATCACGCACCGACACCTCGCACCATTAAGGTAACACCACACACACATTATAACCAAATACTCCATTCCATACCACGCCCCACAGACATCACACAGTACAGAAAAAACACACAACACACACCTAACCACAAAGCACTGACATGACTCGGTCCGAATGCGGTCCTAGGTGCGAAGCCACCACCCATTAACAGGTCAGAGATCAGCCTGAGCAGATCGGATCGAGTTAACTTAGCATGATTCCGATGTGGACATCACCCCAACTTACTAACATATAAACACAGACTAGACAACTCCATAGATGACACCTGCCACCTGTGCCAGGACACATCACAAACAATTGAACACATTATGACGGACTGTACTGCTCTAGCACAACACATCACTACATCACTAGTGCGCTGAACCTCTGGTCCACTCCGAAGAGGGCGATCGGTTACCTGCGTGCCGCCGGCTTGCTTGATCAGGGTGGGCTGATCGGCTAAACAACAACAACAACAACACAACTACTGGTGAGGGGGGATTTCCCATTGCCAATCCAAATGATATAGCATAAAACTTATTTTCAAACTAAAATTTACAATCTTTGCTGCAAAGCTTAATTAACTTGATAAGAGTGTTGTGTTGAACAGATCTTATCTTTTAAAAAATGAATAAGTCATCAACAGGGACTTTTGTGAATAATGAGTATACTGTACATCAAAACTTACCAGTTTGAAATTAGGGTCATAAGGGAACTTCAGTTTGTCAATAAGATTCATGCTATTTACAATATGTGAATCTGAAATAGAGCCAACTATGAATATTGGTACTAAATTATGTTATCCTATTTCATTTCTAGATAACTGCCTTAGGAAAGCCAAGAATAGGTATTATAATAGTGTAAATGTAAAGGAGTTTGAGTGTAAAAATATCCTTAGCCTACCTTACCATGTTAATTTTCAGTATCTTCCAACTTTACTTAAAGACTACACTGATACCAATTACTTTAAGTATAATAATACTGTTAAATCATGCTTAATAAAGAATAGCCCGGATAATGTGGTTGGTTGTGTGTATTCAATCAGATGTACAAAATGTGGCTCAGTATATACTATATATAGTCCAAATGGGTAAAACAGCATAAATATGCGTGTAGAACAGCAAATAATTCTAATGCATTGTTTAACCATGTGTATAGATGTAATCATAGTATCAAGTGGGATAGTTCTAAAGTGCTCGTTAAAAACAGATATAATTGAAAGGAATATTCTAGAATGTGCATTTATCCATTTTAAAAATAATTTCAAAAACAGTGCGGGAATGTATAAAAGTGACAATATCCTGTTAAAATTCCTTTTGCCTCTCATTAACTCTTGCTAATTATGTGCTAAATCTTTTTGTTTTTCTGTTCCACTGTATACATTTTGGTCATCTCACCTTCTCCCTTCATTCCCTGATGAGGTGTACTTCTGAGTACATGAAAGGCCTTGGAATCATTTTTCTTTTTCCTTGTGGATTTGCATCATGTATATATATATATATATATATATATATATATATATATATATATTATTTTATATAAAATGAAGGACAAGGGGAGCACAAGAGAAGACCGGAGCAAGCAGAAATGTTGATGGCTTTCACAAATGAGTTTATGCTAACACAGGAGATAAAAGAAAATACAAGAAAAAATAACTGCGTAGATCTGGTATTCATGAATAACACGAACTTGATTGCTGATATAAAAATAACCCCAACTATTATCTCAGACCACAACTTAATCGAGATATCAACAAATATGACAACAACATTAACACGTTCACCGCGTTTGACAACTTCCGAGAACTCTGTGCTTCGTGTTGCCTATTTTTAATTATCTACATCAGTATCACTTCAGAAAGCACAATGAGAGGTGGTGAGCCGCTTGGTTCTTATGTAAGGATAGCGTTTATACACAAAAAATGGTGGGACACATGTGGTACAATTCATTATATAATGTCTGATACACTCTGGTAATGCGTATTGTACCATTGGTATACCAACAAAAGCTTCACCACATATGGCCCAATACATGAGAATGTCATTTATTTTTATTTTCACCACGTGTTGTACCATCCATGGTCCAATATTATTTGAATATATTTTGATTCATGTTATATAAATACACGCATTTTATATATACCCACAAGGAAAAAGAAAAACGATTCCAAGGCCTTTCGTGTATTCAAAGCTACACCTCGTCAGGGAATGAAGATAAAAGGCGAGATGCCCATAAATATATACAATGTACAGGAAAAACAAAACAATTAGCACATAATTAACGAGGGTTAGTGAGAGGCAAAAGAAATTTTTAACATGATATCGTCAATTTTATACGTCCCCGAACTGTTATTGAAATTGTTTTTAAAATGAATAAATGCACATTCTAGAATATTTCTTTCTATTATATCTCTGTTTTAAACAAGCGCTTTAGAACTATCCCACTTGATGCTATGGTTACATCTATACATATGGTTAAATAAAGCATTGGAAGTATTAGCTGTTCTACACGCATATTTATGCTGTTTTACCCTAATATCTAACATTTTACCAGTTTGGCCTATATATACTGAGTTACATTGTGTACATCCGATCGAATACACACAACCAACAACATTATCAGGGCTATTCTTTATTAGGCGTGATTTAACAGTATTATTATACTTAAAGATTACATTAATGCCAATTGCTTTAAGTACAGTTGGAAGGTATTGAAAATTAACATGGTAAGGTAGGCTAAGGATATTTTTACACTGAAATTCCTTTACAATTACGTTATTATAATACCTATTCTTGGCTTTCTTAAGACAGTTATCTAAAAATGAAATAGGATAACATAATTTAGTACCAATATTCATGATATTGCATAACTCGGAATCTAAAAATTCAGGACTGACAACTCTCAATGCTCGAAGAAACATAGCAGAGAAAATAGAGGATTTAATCGAAGGATGATGGTCAGAATAAAAATGCACATGAGTTATTATTAGTAGGCTTACGGTAGACTTCATATTTGAACTGATTAGAGCATCTCCAAATTTTTAGATCAAGAAAAGATAGGCTTCCATCATTTTCTTTTTCAACTGTAAACTTAATAGGCTAGATGGGACTAAATTGTTGAGCCTACTAAGAAATAAGTCCACATCCAAATTATTAGGCCAAAGGCATAAAATATCATCTATATACCTGTACCAAACCAGGTTAAAATTAACAATCATAGGCAAAATTCTACTTTCAAAAAATTCCATATATAAATTAGCTAGTAGAGGTGAAAGGGGATTTCCCATAGCCAATCCAAACGACATAGCATAAAACTTATTTTCAAACTGAAATTTACCTTACCATGTTAATTTTCAATACCTTCCAACTGTACTTAAAGCAATTGGCATTAATGTAATCTTTAAGTATAGCCCTGATAATGTTGTTGGTTGTGTGTATTCGATCGGATGTACACAATGTAACTCAGTATATATAGGCCAAACCGGTAAAACGTTAGATATTAGGGTAAAACAGCATAAATATGCGTGTAGAACAGCTAATACTTCCCATGCTTTATTTAACCATATGTATAGATGTAACCATAGCATCAAGGGGGATAGTTCTAAAGCGCTTGTTAAAAACAGAGATATAATAGAACGAAATATTCTAGAATGTGCATTTATTCATTTTAAAAACAATTTCAATAACAGTTCGGGGACGTATAAAATTGACAATATCATGTTAAAATTTCTTTTGCCTCTCATTAACCCTCGTTAATTATGTGCTAATTGTTTTGTTTTTCCTGTACATTATATATATTTATGGGCATCTCGCCTTTTATCTTCATTCCCTGACGAGGTGTAGCTTTGAATACACGAAAGGCCTTGGAATCGTTTTTCTTTTCCTTGTGGGTTTGCAGCATTCATTCATTTCACGTGTTTTATTGTGAAATTCATCCCATTATATATATATATAATATATATATATATATATAATATATATATATATAAATATATATATATATATATATATATATATATATACACACACCTTTTATTTATATATATATGTTTATTTGCTTATGCAGACATGGAAACCATCACTTTCTATAGAAGTGCAGCAGCTCAAAATTATGACTGAAGAAAGTAACAGTGATTCAGATGAAGAGTTCATCCCTAACATGAGTGAAGATTCAAGTGGAAGTGAAGACAATGACACCACAGATGATGAAATTGAAGGGAGACCCTTCTTGCAAGAAGACTAATAAAGGTGAAGACATTCTCAAACCTGAAAGTGTCCTAGCTTATAACAAGGCAAAAAAGGGAGTTGACATATCTGATCAGCTGATGGGATATTATTCGCCACTGTGGAAAAACAAGAAGTGGTATAGAAAATTAGCTATTGAACTGATTGCTGGAACCTCGGTAATAAATACTAGTGTATTATACAATAAGTATATCTCGGAGAAACCCATGGATCTCCAACATTTCAGAGATTCCTTGTTACTTTCACTGACGAATTTCTACCGAGACTATAAGGGCAGGAAGAACTGCCTTGATTGTGGCAGGAAAAAGAAGCCAACACTCACTCTCAGAAATGGATGAACCAAAAAGTAAAACAAGAAAGAGGTGTCGTCCTTGTTATGAAAAAATCTCTCAATGAAGGTTTTAAAACGGTGAGGAATAAAGCAAGGAGAGTCAACTTTTTGCGACCTTTGTGAGGGCAAGCCACATCTCTGCATTAACTGTTTTTCAGAGAAGCATGAGCAGTAATACAATAAAATTTTGAACCCATAATTAAATCTTATACACTAGAAAGTTACATTGTTAAGTTTAGTTCTTCAAATAGGCAGAAATAGCCAATTTTTATCTTTTATTTCTTTTATTTTCCTCAAAATTCCATTTTTCTGAACCTTATTTCATATGATAGATATACTTATCTATGTATTAAATTTGTCATATAAAATTTATTTTGTTTAATTTAAACCTACTATATATAAAAAATGTAATGAATGTACAGTATATATCAGGGGTCCCCAACCCTGTGCCCGCGAGCACCATGCTGCCCACTGACCCTTTTGCGTGTGCCCGCCACTGACTGACTACAATTGATAAGTTTTTATTTAAATTTTTAATAAAATGTTAAGTATGTACATATTTTAAATATTTAGTTACTAAATATTTAAAATATGTAACATACTTAACATTTTCTTAAATTTAGTAGTTAATTACAGAAACAGATGCTCATTTATTTGAAAATAATTATTTCTTTATAAATAAATTAAGTTATCATTTTGATAATTTTTCTAAGATTCTTAGTTAGCCCATCCTTGTTTTTTTGTGCATTATGTTCATTATTTTACATAGGAATTAAATGTTTTTTTGTGTATTATGTTCATTATTTTACATACGAATTAAATGGTTGTTTTTGTGTATTATGTTCATTATTTTACATACAAATTAAATGTTTTTTGTGTACCTATTATGTTCATTATTAAGTCCAACTATAAATTTGCCTTGAAAAAGTAAATGGTGCCCGCTGCACTACCGGTAGTCTTGAATGTGCTCTTCGGCACCAAAAGGTTGGGGACCCCTGGTATATATTACAGGTATGTGTACGAAAAGTGGTTCATAATTGATTTTTTAAAATATTTTAAAATTTCATATTGTACCACAGGTGTACCAATACGCAAGACTAAAATATCCTTATTGGTACACCAGTGGCCCAACACGCAGGGAGTGTGTTAAAAGACAATACACATACGGAAGGAAGAAGCAAATTTGGGACTTTTAACTTAAACTCCAAGACCATAAATTGGGAAGCAATCAGATCACACATGGCCCAAATAGAGTGGAGAACAGTTTTAGAGAATAAAACTGAAGAAATGCTAACAACCTTGGAAGAAAAAATGCTGAGAATTTTAGAAAAATATGCTCTGAAATCATAGCCAAAAGGAAAGAGGAACTGGCTAGAGAGGCAAAAGAGAAGAATATTGCACAAAAGAGTGGAGGTGAGGTTAGCAATTGCAGAGATAATACCAGGAAAGTAATACAAGAAAAACTGGAGGGTAAACAATGAGCATACAGAGAGGGAAGAGGAAAAGGTGGTAGAAGCAATAAAGGAAAATCCAAAATACTTCTGTAGTTATGTGAAAAGGAAAACAAAAATGCATGCTACTATCGGGCCCTCAACTCTTTAACTGCATTCAGCAACTTTATTCACCAACATCTTTTTGTCCTTAACCGTGTAAAGTAACTGTAGTCCACAGCCCTTTTTGTTTCTTTTACCCAGTATGAATCCAAATGATGTGTGTGTGTTTTTTACTAGAATTCACCTCAAATATGGGCTGCATTTTACAAGTAAAAATGATTAGTAGTGATATGCAACTAGGTTTTTGGGTAAGATTTATGCCTTTGGGATAAATTTTGACACTATCTGAACTATCTGAGTTATTCAGGCAAGACTATCTGAAAATTATGGCAAAAGCAAATTTTTTTCACTTTATATAAAATCATAAATTTTTCCAAGATAATCATATTTTTGAGGCATTTTATTGTCAGATATGGATTTCTCATGGTCTTTTCATACTAGGAAAGTAATAGAAAAATTCCTATTAGCACTTTCATTTTTTAGTGACTTAATGCACATCCATGGGAATATCGCTGAAATTGTACACCATGGTTAAAGGGTTAAGGAAGAGAAATAATGAACTAACTGATGATCCAAAAGAAATAGCTGAAACATTGAGAGCCCAGTATGAATCAGTTTTTAGTACCCCAAAAAGTGACAAAACAATACCTGACATAAATGCATTCTTTGAAGAGAAATTGCAAGGCGTGTGTATAACAGACTTTGATCTTACACCAGAAGATGTAGTGAGAGCTATAAGACATATGAAACCACATTCAACTGCAGGTCCAGACAATTGGAATGCATTATTGATTAAAAAATGTAAAAATGAAATAGCTACACCTTTATACTGGATATGGAGAAGATCCCTAGACAGTGGGGAAATACCAAGCATCTTGAAAAGAGCAAGCATTGTCCATATATATAAAGGAGGGGACAGATCTCAAGCAAAGAACTATAGACCAGTGTCATTGATGTCCCACCTCACCAAAGTATTTGAAAGAATAGTTAGAGAGAAAATTTATTTCTTTGAGACACTGGAAACATTCAACAAAAATCAGCATGGACTCTGATCAGGTAGATCATGCCTATCACAACTAACAGAACACTACAACAATATCCTCGATACACTGGAAGGCAATGACAACTACGATGTCATATACACAGATTTTGCTAAAGCTTTTGTATTGACAAATGTGATCACAGTACAATATCACAAAATGAAATATATGGGAATAACAGGCAAAGTGGGAAAATGGATCTACAACTTTCTCAGAGAATGTCTAGAGGTCGTCAAAATTCAAAGTATATCATCAGAATCGGAAGTATGCAGCTCAGTACCACAAGGGACAGAACAGGTAGTCCTTGTTTTACAGAACCCCTTTATATGGAATTTCACACTTATGGAAATTTCATTTTAGTACCAAGGTCTATCATATGAACAAAAACTCTGCAGTTACAGAAATTTTTTCAGAAAAGTTAATGAAATCTCACTGTTGAGCAATGATACAGGCTATATTAAATGCCCTACAAGCAAAAAAATGCAACATTAGATGGTTTTTATGGCTAGATTACAAAAGTACTGTACATGGTCAAATCCAAAAGCAAATGGTTATCACAATAGAAATATAGGAAACTTCATTTTTTGAAGGAAAACTGACTGCAGTATATAGAGAATAAAAATTTCCAACCAAAAACACCACCACCTCCACCCATGGCAACCACGCACCAAGATGATGGGTCAGACAGTGAAGCTGACAACCATCCATTGCTTCTTCAGCTTCAAGAGGAAGCATCTGATGATGATGTGGAAGAGGAAAGTGCTGCCCCTTTGTCAACCACCTTCTGACTTCCTTTCCATGACTCACAACACTACCACCAAACACCAATCAGCAGTTTTGGGAGGTGAATACAACTATTTATGTAGTTTATTTCCTCCAGTTCGATATAATTTATAAAAATATATTAAAATAATATTGTTTACTATTTAAATGTGTTTAAAAAGTTTAAAAATAATGCTTATTATGCAGTTTTGGGTTGGAAAAATCTCCTGTAGGAATGCAATCTCCCATTATATAATGGGTTTTAATGGGAAAATATCGTCCATTATACAGAAATTCAGTTTATGGACAACTTTTCAGGAACGTAACCCTTCCGTATAATGAGGATTGCCTGTACTGGCCCCACTCATGTTCATTATCATGCTAATGGACATAGACAGCAGAGTAAATAGCAACATTATAGTAACATCCTTTGCAGACTATACAAAGATCAGCAGAAAAATCAGCGATATAAATGAAGTGGAGGCCTTGCAAAGAGAGAGAAACAAAATATACAAATGGTCGGAAGACATGACATTTAACCTGAGAAATCTCAGCTCCTGATATATGGTAGAAAAGAGGAACTTGAACAGACTGCATAAACAGGAAATTCAGAGAAGCACAAAAGCAATCGATCTGGGGGTAATGATGATCAATGTGAAATTTGAAATAAAATCAGATAGTGATACATAAAGCAAAAAGAGTCACAGGACAGGTATATTAAGAACGTTCAAAAGAAGTGACTGGACAGTAATGATTCCCCTGCTAAAAATGCTGATTATACCAAAACTTGAATACTGCTCAGTTTTGACGTCCCCATATAAAAAGGAAGAAACTAATAAACTAGAAGAAAAAACACACATTTCACAGCCAAGATTGATGGCTGCAGAGAACTCAACTACTGGGAAAGACTACGTAAACTAAATCTGTACTCCTGGAAAGAAGGAGAGAGAGGTACACCATAATCTACATATGGAAAATGATTGAAAAACTGGTACCAAACCTAAAACTAAACCCAATTACCATTCAAGCAACACTGGAAAATAGGAAAGGCAAAATGTGTAGTGTTCCCAAATTAAAGGCCTGACAAGGGACCTCCTCAACACTGAAGGAAAATAGCTTGGTTGTCAGGGGGCTAAAACTTTATAACCAGCTTCCAAAGGACCTCAGAAACATTACAGGGGTCAAAGTTGAAGTCATGTTGAAAAGTCATGTTGAAAAGTCATGTTCCAGAGAAGTATATGGAAGAATGCAAAGCTCAAGAAAAAGAAGAACAGCAGAAGGAGGAGGAAGAAGAAGAAGAAATAGACAAAGAAGCCGATGATGATGAGGCAATGATTGACAAATCAGAAATAATTTTGTCAGAATCAGAGTAAATACCAGGGTAACCAATAATTAATTTCTATATATTTTGAAAAATCAAATAAAAAAAACTTTTCATAAAAAAGCTATTATACTGAAAAACTGAAATTGAATACTTAATTACAAGGGATATGTTTTTATTTGTTTCTAAACTGTTTTGTATGATATATTTTATTAATTTCCATATAATTTTGAAAAAAAATCAAATAAATAAAAAATATAATTTTTTCATAATTTTTTTTTTTTTATTTATTAGCTATTATACTGAAAAACTGAAATTGAATACTTCATTACAAGGGATATTTTTTCTTTCTAAACTGTTCTGTGTGATATATTTTATTAATTTCTATATATAATTTTGAAACAATCAATTAAAAAAAAAGATTTTTTCATAAAAAAGCTATGATACTGAAAAACTGAAATTGAACACATAATTACAAGGGGTATTTTTTTTTAGTTCCAAAGTGTCTTGTGAGATATTTTATTAATTTCTATATAATTTTGAAAAAATAAAAAAAAATTAAATAATCATAATTTTTTTTCATAAAAAACTCAATTGATTTAATCAGGTGATTAAATCATTTTGATTTAATCACTACCATCCCTGGTAAATACTGTATATACTTTGAATTGAAATACAATCTTTATACAATGATTCAATAAATTTTTTGCATTAGTTAATTTATTTCTTCACTCATCCTATCATTCACTTCTGACTTAGAATTTCTCCATTTTGACAGGAACTGAAGCGAAGTTGTATCGGAATAGTTGAAAAAAAACCTCAGATATTCTAAAAAAGAAAATTCTCAAAAATTCTCAGTTCAGAGAATATTCAAGAAAATTCTCGAGAATATTCTCCTAAAGATTATTCCCAAGAATTTTACATATATATATATATATATATATATATACACACTCCTTGAAGTATCCAAACATTTCAAATTCAATTTTAACCCTTAATAGGAAATCATGGGTCAAATGAATTGCATGCTGGGTCTGTGAGACCTATGAATTTCTATCCAGGGTTAAATTGTTATGATTTTACAGTGAAGAAAAAAATATAATTTTTTACCATAAAACTTTTGAGATTAAATTTTAAACTGTTAAAGTTTACATATGACAAACAAAACATTCATTTGCAACCTATAATGCTCCCTTATTCTTAATGCTTAAGAACTCATTCTACTTTTTCCTTAAATGTGAATAATTAGTTGGTTGGTTTGCTCATTGTATCAGTTGCTCAGAGACACTAGCACCAGATAAATTGTATTTCCAATCCTGAATGAATCGATGCCTACCCACTTTTGCTAACTAATATTAATATTAATTACATAACTAATTAATATTACACAAACCATCCTAACAATTTCTTCACATATTTCAGAAGTGGACTAGCTTACCTTTACACTAATCATACCCCTGTTCATAGGGACCTACTGAAATTACACACAGAATGTACTTTACCTAACTTTTGGAGCACTCATTGGGTATTCTTCAGGGAGAAATAATTCCAGTTTGAAAACACCACCTTCAAAGGGTGATCCTTCAGGTCCTATTGTGCAATATTAGGGATATTAAAAGTTAGTACATAGAATGTAACCTCTAACTACTGCAGATCTACCAATAAAACTAAGTTTATCATAGTCTGTCTCATATTTTGAACTTAAGAGTCCAAAATAAAATATAGTTCATTTGTACTCATGTGACTTGACCAAGATTTTGAAATTGAAGAATGTCAAAGCATGGAAAAGTTTGCACAAATGTATCTGACAATCCTGATAAATAACTACTACTGATAAAACCCCACCCAATGTTTAGGACAATGATGGCTAGTGTATGAACCTTAACACATTCACCACCAAAGATGAGAAATCTTATCTTAAACGTATACATTATAAGCTTTATTTCGAGATCTCTTTAGTTTTAATTTTTGTTTAAATTTTTAGTAAGACCTTGTGGTTGGGTAAAAACTTTAAAAAGGGCTGACAGGGCCTCGGTACCCTCTTAAAAAGGGCTGACAGGGCCTCGGTACCCTCTTAAAAAGGGCTGACAGGGCCTCGGTACCCTCTTAAAAAGGGCTGACAGGGCCTCAGTACCCTCTTAAAAAGGGCTGACAGGGCCTCAGTACCCTCTTAAAAAGGGCTGACAGGGCCTCAGTACCCTCTTAAAAAGGGCTGACAGGGCCTCAGTACCCTCTTAAAAAGGGCTGACAGGGCCTCAGTACCCTCTTAAAAAGGGCTGACAGGGCCTCAGTACCCTCTTAAAAAGGGCTGACAGGGCCTCAGTACCCTCTTAAAAAGGGCTGACAGGGCCTCAGTACCCTCTTAAAAGGGCTGACAGGGCCTCAGTACCCTCTTAAAAAGGGCTGACAGGGCCTCAGTACCCTCTTAAAAAGGGCTGACAGGGCCTCAGTACCCTCTTAAAAAGGGCTGACAGGGCCTCAGTACCCTCTTAAAAAGGGCTGACAGGGCCTCAGTACCCTCTTAAAAAGGGCTGACAGGGCCTCAGTACCCTCTTAAAAAGGGCTGACAGGGCCTCAGTACCCTCTTAAAAAGGGCTGACAGGGCCTCAGTACCCTCTTAAAAAGGGCTGACAGGGCCTCAGTACCCTCTTAAAAAGGGCTGACAGGGCCTCAGTACCCTCTTAAAAAGGGCTGACAGGGCCTCAGTACCCTCTTAAAAAGGGCTGACAGGGCCTCAGTACCCTCTTAAAAAGGGCTGACAGGGCCTCAGTACCCTCTTAAAAAGGGCTGACAGGGCCTCAGTACCCCTTAAAAAGGGCTGACAGGGCCTCAGTACCCTCTTAAAAAGGGCTGACAGGGCCTCAGTACCCTCTTAAAAAGGGCTGACAGGGCCTCAGTACCCTCTTAAAAAGGGCTGACAGGGCCTCAGTACCCTCTTAAAAAGGGCTGACAGGGCCTCAGTACCCTCTTAAAAAGGGCTGACAGGGCCTCAGTACCCTCTTAAAAAGGGCTGACAGGGCCTCAGTACCCTCTTAAAAAGGGCTGACAGGGTCTCAGTACCCTCTTAAAAAGGGCTGACAGGGTCTCAGTACCCTCTTAAAAAGGGCTGACAGGGTCTCAGTACCCTCTTAAAAAGGGCTGACAGGGTCTCAGTACCCTCTTAAAAAGGGCTGACAGGGTCTCAGTACCCTCTTAAAAAGGGCTGACAGGGTCTCAGTACCCTCTTAAAAAGGGCTGACAGGGTCTCAGTACCCTCTTAAAAAGGGCTGACAGGGTCTCAGTACCCTCTTAAAAAGGGCTGGTAGTGAATGTGTTAATAGCATTTGTCCTTCAGGAGGAAAACAAAAATTATAACGATTTTATAACAATTTCTTCATTATTTTGAAAGCCCCCCACCATTTTCCTAACCTTAAAAAAAATATTACTGAACATTGCTGTTTATAGTAGAAACCCTGATGATTCAGCCCTGAATAGTGTTGTAGCCCAAAATAGTCTCATTTATGCAAGGATACATAGCTGAGTTTTAATTCTATATAAGCAAGGTAAAAAATGACCTAGCAGAAGTACCATTACTGCTAATACTATATTATAGGCCTTATTTTTCACTCCAGGTGATAATTTGGCCTCTTTCAAGATGATATTAGTTTAAAACCCCCTTAATTTCCAATTTCATAATACCTATTTCACTTTTTTAGAATTTTCAATGGAAACATGATTCACGACTGAAGTAGCTATTTTACTGGAGTCCTACACCCAAAATTATTCTCAATATTTAATAAATATTAAAAACCTAGTGTCCTATGTCACATTCCCCAACATTTTAGCACAAAAATGTAAGCCCACACATACTCTATTAAATCATAACTGCAAATGAGATACCATCCATTTTAGGGAACCAAAATTGTTACATTATACAAGAAGACTCTAAAAGTACTCTAACTCAACATATGTAAGGCAGAACTCATTAAAAAAAAACCTTGTTTCAATATCAGAGAATAATAATACTAATTTGGGACATTTTAACTTTACTGTAGCTACCAGAACTTAAAAATTTGGAATAATGTTGTATTCTTAAAGAATAATGCAGTTTCAATTACATATTACATTTATTACATCAGTAGGGTAAATAATGTTCAAAGGTTAACCAGTTTTACAATCTACCTTCTACTATTTAATCTTTGCTACACATACATCACAACAGAATAACAGCAAGAAAACAACCAGCTTTTATTTTGTGCATGAAATAATTATAGAGAGACCAAAACTTCGTATGATGATGATGATGATGATGATGATGATGATGATGATGATAATTAGTGATGTAAAAAAAACATTTTTTTTGTTGTTTTTTTTAATAATTAATATAGATATTGCCAATTTAATTATAAGGTATACTTTTGCAATGATATATATTATAAAAATAAATAAATAAATAATAAAATAGGCCATATGGTACCAGTATAGAATGTCCTTTTCAGCCTATTTACAGAAAAAACTGGCCTCTTTCCACTGGCTGGGAGCTGACTGCCCATTGTCCAACCTTCCCAGGACTCCCATCCATGCCTCGGATTTTGAATCTCCCACTTAACTATCCTTTAGACCCGTGATGACATTCCCCCCCCCCCACGAGACCATCCAATATATATATATATACATACACATACACCCATATACATATATACCAATATATACATAAATACTTATATACACATTTATATCTATTGTATACCCCATACACATGCATACATCCAGAATTCCAGATACATACGCATGCATACTCACATATATACCTACACAAACTCATACACCTCTATTTCGCCCTTTCATTACCTCCGAGATCATTTAGCACATACAGTAATATCCATACAGCCAAAAGAAACCAATTAAGCACAGACAGAGCAACAAAGCTAGTATTTATATCCCAAAATGCAAAATTCCAAGAAAGTGAAGTAAAACATGGTGCTACATTGGCTTCATCAACATCCAAATCTGCAATAAATACCAGTACCTGTGATATTGAAACTATTTGCTTTAATCAATCTAGTGATAATGATTCTTCAATGGAAATAGAACCAGATAATGAAAGTTAAACAGCATTAGGTTAACACAAAGGTTAAAGAAAGAGATGATATATTTATATTTTTTATATATATATATACAACACTGGTATTCTTGCCAATCACAATTATATCTATTGTTTTTATACCAGTATTATGGATATTATACCAGTACCTGTGATATTGAAACTAGCATATATGCCCAATCTAGTGATGATTCTTCCATGGAAATGAAGGTTAACCAACATTAGGTTAACAAAAAGGTTCAAAAAAAGGTGAATATTTTTTTTTTCGATCTGGAATATATATACTGGTACTCTTGCCAATCACAATTATGTATATTGTTTGAAATGAGGAAGAATGTTTTATGTTCTAGTTAAAAAATATAGGTATATACATATAAAAAATGAGGGTTTGTTTTTCCTTTCTATTATATACTTTTTGTGTGATTCAGTTTTTTCTAAAAGATGACTATATACATATACTAGGTATAACCGATAAGCATGGTAGTATAGTAAATTATAAGTAATACTAATATACTTATTAGATTAAAGGAAGAAAAATATGGAATAAGTTTAAAACAATAAAAAACAAAAAAAATAAAAAAAAACAGACTATCTTCATTTTAAATAAAAAAAATGACAAAAAAACAAAAAAATGCAATAAAAAACGACTCATCACTAATGATAATAATAATATAGGGTGACAAATAATTCATGGACACATTTGTTTTGTTGATAAATTTTTATTTGGGCATTAAAAAAAAATTCAATATACCAGACATTTGAAAGAACACAATGTGGAAATATTGGTGGTGCTCAGATTTCTTCATTTTTTGAAAATGACTGATGTCAGGCATCCTCCCTTAAAATGTATGCATTCATGGCAATGGGAAAAGATATTGTCCATAACTTGCTAAGTGTTTCAAGAGAAATGTGGCACATTTCATCTCTGTTGTTGTTTTTCAGTTCAGGTAATGTTCTTGGTCTAGTCACATACACCTTGGACTTTAAATAGCCCCACAAAAAAAAAAAAAAAAAAAAAAAAAAAAAAAAAAAAAAAAAAATCTGGAGATGTAAGGTCGGGTGACTGGGATGGCTATGAAAAAACTATACATGCCTGTCATTTGCTTTACATTAGTTCACAAAGCCTAATTCAAACCCAGGCTTATACACACCTACAATATGGTACCTTTATTTCATAATTAAATGAAAATATTAATTTATTGTATTAAATAACTACAAAATTGCCTCAGGATTGGCAACAAGGGCTATTGGGAATGGAAAAAAATTGCCTTACATAAGAACCCAATATGTATGTAGGCAATGGGCCTGCATAACAAGAAACATTTTTTCATACACAAATTTTCCACCACTGATTCATGAAAATTATTTGGGAGAAATAATGAAAATACAAAAACTACATGTCTGGAGACTTTACAAAGTGAATTTAAGACAAAGATTTATATTACTTCAGCCAGAGTTGTATGGTGATGAGCATTGCTGTAGGCAAGGAAGACGTTTAATCTTCCTACAAGTTCTGGGTGAAAAACTAATAAAATAAAACTAACACCACAAAAGGATAGGCCTAGTCCTTCAGTTATTTAGGCATAGTGAATTGCCTGTATTAATTAAACTGAATAAACTCCTTGTGTAACCTTATTGCCTACATCGAAAGAGGCACAATAGGCAGCCACATGCCCTACAACTGGAAGCCAGGTCCAATGAAATAAGGTTTGGTAGTTTCCTTTTTCACCATTAGGCAATGCTAAATACAAAGGCAAATAAATTAAACATTAACCCAAAAAGCTACTTAACAAGGTCTTTTGAAGACCTCCACAAACACAATTTTTTTATGAAAAGACATAGGGTGTTTGCCATCAACAGCATCAAGATCTGATGGAAATTTCCATTGGATGGCCAAGTTGATAGCAATTAACCCATAACCCTATATAGTTTTTTCATAGTGGCCATGGAATGTCCACAAATTTTGAAGCAACATAATTTGGAAATCTCTCGCAACATTTGCTTTGTTTTCAATGCTTCTGTGGCAAGTTGCACCATCCATTCATTCCTGAATTATATCACTGCAACTCAGACATCAATGAAATTTTCTTCTGACAGGATGGGGAACTTGCCATACAAGCAATGAAACAAGCCAACTGTTGCAAGAAACATTTCCAAATCATGTTTCAAAATTTGTACATTCCATGGCCACCCCAATCACCTAACCTTACATATCCATTTTTTTTTTTTTTCTTTTTTTTTTTTGGTGCGGCTACTTCAGTCCAAGGTGTATGTGACTTGACCAAAAACATTACCCAAACTGAAAAACATCAGAGGAAATAACCTGCACTTCTGAAACACTTCAGCAAGTTATGGACAATTTCTTTCAGGGAGGTTACTTGACATCAGTCATTTTCAAAAAATGAAGACATCTGAGTACCACAAATATTTCCACGTTGCATTCTTTCAAATGTCCAGTATATTGAATTTTTAATGTCCAAATAAAGCAATTACTTGTCACCCTGTACTAGACCTAAAATGAAAATAAAATAAACTAGCCTACGTTGATAGGGTGGAGTAAAAAAATCAAAAGTGCCAGGATTAAAATTGAGGGGGGGTCTAGATAGTTGTCTTTTGTCCAGGATTAAACTTTAAAATTGATTTTGGGTGGTTGCATACAAAACTGACTTCTACTGGTCAATTTATACAAATCATATGTGCATGTGACCAAAATTTGAACCCAGTGACCTATCTCAGGTTCTGGACATGATAGAAAGAATTTAAAAACTGTTTATGATGTATTTTTTACCTCTGAAGCAAATCAAAACATTTACAGAGGACTGCAGGCTCAATAATGCATCAAAAAATCTATATTTCATCATTTTTGCTCAAAAAATGCAATTTTTCAGCCCTTTTTCTGCAAATATTTTGTTTTTTATTTGAAATTATATTTTATATTTTTCTTTTCAGGTTGAATTTATAGAATTGATAAATATATACAACCTTACCTTACAAAGGTTCCACGCGATGATTTCTCATTTCGCGAAGGTCAAGCTTGTCACCTCTCCTCTCGAGTTGGCCTGGTGAAGTAGTGAGTTGGATTCTTGCGCTCTCCACCTCACATAGCCAGGTATGCCAGGCTCATCGGGGATTGTTCTGAGCCAGGTGTCTAGTCTTCTTTTGAAGATGTCCACTGCAACTCCCTTCGTGTTTCTTAGGTCTTTGGGCAACTGATTAAACAGTTTTGGTCCTCTCACTACAAAACTATTTTCTTTCAGGGTTAAGGATGTTCCCTGTCTCACCTTCAATTTGGGAATACGACACAGTCTACCCCTTCTACCTTCCACCGTTGTTTGGGGAGTTATGGGATTCAGAGTAAGATTAGGGACTAGTTTCTCCATTATTTTGCAAGTGTAAATAATTCTCTCTCTCTCTCTCTCTTCTCCTTTCCAGTGAATATAGGTCTAGTTCTCATAACCTTTCCCAGTAATTTAGTTCTTTGCACCCATTGATCTTGGCTGTGAAGCTTCTTTGGATCCCCTCCAGCTGTCTAATGTCTTCTTTTTTTATGGGGATGTTAGGACTGAGCAGTATTCTAATTTGGGTATTATCAGGGTTTTCAGTAGAGGAATCATTACATTCCTATCCCTTCATTTAAAGGTTCTCAATATCTGACCCGTTATTCTCTTTGCTCTGTTTACTGCTATCTTATTTTGTGTTTCAAATTTCGCATCATCTGTCATTACAACCCCTAAATCTTTTGCTCTGCAATTTCTCCAAATTTCCTGTCCATTTGGGGTATAATATTCCATGGGTTTTAGGTCTTCTTTTTTTCCGTACCATAATAGCCGAAATTTCTCGGTATTAAACTTCATATTGTTGTCTTCCATCCACTTGTAGATTTTATTTATGTCAGTTTGTAGAGATCTATGTCTTCTGGGTTTCTTATTTTTCTACTGATCTTTGTGTCATCTGCAAAGGATGTTACTATGCTGTCTCTGGTAACTTCCTCATCTATGTCAGTTAGCATGATTATGAATAGTAGTGGAGTTGATACTGTTCCTTGTGGTACAGAGCTGAGGACCTCTGATTCTGATGAAGATACTCCTTGTACTATAATGACTTGCCTCCACTCACTAAGGAAATTATATATCCATTTCCCTACTTTTCCTGTTATTCCCATATATTTCAGTTTATGTATTATGATTCCGTGGTCACACTTGTTGAACACTTTAGCAAAGTCTGTGTATAGTACATCATAGTTTTCATTACTTTCAAGTGAATCAATAATGTTGTTGTAGTGTTCTATTAGTTGTGATAGGCATGATCTGCCTCACTGAAACCCATGTTGGTTATCATTGAATTTTTTCTGAGTTTCCAAAAAGTCAGATTTTCTGTCTAACTATTCTTTCAAATATTTTAGTGAGATGAGATGTAAGCAATACTGGCCTATAGTTTTTGGCCTTGGATTGATTTCCTCCTTTATATACTGGGACTATGTTCCCGCTCTTCAGGATGCCCGGGATTTCTCCCATGGCTAATGATCATCTCCATATCCAGTATAGGGGCTCAGCAATTGCATTCTTGCAGTTTTTGATCAGTGTGGCATTCCATTTATCCAGTCCTGCTGCTGTGTGTGTGTGTTTTTAGTTTCCCTATGGCTTGTGTAATATCATCCGTCATAAAGTCGAAATCCATTATACTTTCCCCTTGTGGTTCTTCTTCAAAGAACGCATTTCCATCACATATCAATTTGTCAGTTTTTGGGATACTGAAAGATGATTCATACTGAGCTCTTAATATTTCAGATACTTCTGTTAGATCATCAGATAAATCACTGTTCTCATTTTTTAAAAGTCTGATAGTCGCATGGTTTTTCGACTTTCTTTTTGCGAAATTATAGAAGTACTTTGAGTTAGCTTTTATCGCTTCTATAGCGTCATCATCATCTTTTTCTGTATGCTTCTCAATTAGTTCCTGTATGATGACATCGATACTTTGTAGTTTATCATTTAATATTTTTCTGATGATGTTATCTTTACAATTAATTAATTTTGCAGTCACTCTCTTTTTTTCTTTTGGAACAATGCCCTCTTTTGTCTTTCAAACCTGCTTCTCTTTCCTCTTTGTGACATGTTTTTCCACAATTTCTAATGTCTTCTCCTCTAATGTCATTAGCATCTCTTCCATTGTCTTGGCCTCGAAAATGGTTTTCCAATCTATTACTTCCATGCTGGATGTCACATCTCAGTTTATAGCTTTGGAGTGAAAATTAAAAATTTTGAATTTGCTTCTTTCTGTTGTGCATGTTCTTTCCTTTCCTGTTGCCTTTATATTAGTTGTTATTTCAATGATGTTGTGGTCTGATACCATAGTTGGGGTTATTTCTACATTATCAATTAGATTACTGTTGTTTCTGAATACCAAATCTAGACAGTTGTTTTTTCTTGTGTTTTCTGTTATTTCTTGCGTTAATATAAATTCATCAGCTAAAGCTAGTAGCATTTTTACCTTCTCCTGGTCTTCTCATGTATCCCCCTTGTCCTGGTGTATACATATATTTTTTCCTATCCTTTTATATTTCATGAATGAGAAATTAAAATCACCACAGAGAAAAGTATTTGGGGTTGGAGAGTGTAGATCTTTTACTAAGTTTCTTACCTCTGTAATGTAATCTGAAAATTTTGAGGTTGGCGTGTTTGGGGGTCTGTACATTACAATTAGTACCATATTTAATTTTTCAATTTTTGCTGCTACACATTCTACGTAGTTGTTTGAGGTACTTATAGCCATTTCTGCTATGTGCCTTTTGCATGTGTAAATAGCATATCCTCCTTTATGTCTCACTGTTCTGTCGGCTCGAAGGATGTTATAGTTGTCAATTTGTATTTCTTTTTTGTCAATACAGGACTCAATTTTCACAGTTCGCCTGGTAGTCCTTTAGATGAGTTTCCATGAGGCATGCAGTCCTTTCAGGTATACAACTTTGTTCATGGAATGGTTTGATTTAAGGCCCTGTATGTTGGCTAGGATTATTTTTATTTTTTCTCTTTTTTTTTCGCATACAAGTGGTTCCGATTTGTTTTCCAATGGGGGTGCCAGTTTTGTTGCCTTGTGGTCCTCCGAGAATTTACCTCTTTTTATCTTTGTCAGTACCTGTTGTCCCGATAATGCATGAAGTGCCTTTGTTTGTACCTTCTGTCCAGCTCTCGGATTTCTATATTTATATTTGTCAGCTGGTTTTGTAATTGCTGGAGAGTATTTAGTAGCTGAAATGTGTTGGCTACGTCTAAAAAATTGCTACTCTTCTTTGATGTTCATTTTTTTTCTGTTCCCTCATTGCATTCCTTTGAGGGTGGTGGTATCAACATTTTTTTTCATATTTGCAACTCCCATATCTTTCATAAGTGTTGCAGACCGTAAGATGGTTGAACATCCATTTCCTATCATTGCCCATCCTGATATCTGCAGTTTCATTTCGCGTAGTATTTGCATATGATATTTTCTACGCTTCTGCTTTCTTTCTTATTATTTTCCAAGTTCTTAGTTTTGGCATTATCATTATTTTTCTTTGGCTGTTTATTTTCTACATTTTTAGTTATTCTTTTTATCATTTTGCTTGTTGGACTGTTTGTCTACTTCACAACTTTTACTTATTTCTTTCCTTTCATCTGTCTTCCTTCCATATTATATTGTTTATATCGTTATTTGTTATTAAATTGTTGTTCGTTATTTCGTCCTCTCTCTCATCCACCCTGTTTTCCATTGGGACCATTCCAGACCCATGTGTCCCCATTATTTCATTCTTTTTTGTAACTTTTGAGTCTGCTATCTCCATTTCTTTAAAGACCGCGAAAGAATTTACCATCTGTGTACATGCGCCACATAGAAATTTGATCCCCACGACGTGTTTTGCGTTCGTGACAAGAGTTATTTCCCTATCATTCCAATTCATGCAGTTAAAGTCGTTTAATCGTTGGCAGAAATCACATCTAATCGCTAGGTTTTCCATTGTTACTAAATTGCACAAATTACAGATTAAGTGAGAATTTGGACCCATATCCATGCTATTCCTTAATTAGCTTAAGAAGAAATACCCACACAAATTCTTTATTTATTTATTTTTATTCCCATTTCTTTCCTTTCGATGGTTGAGGGTATTTCAAGGGTTTTCTGACCTTTGCGTTTTATGACCTTTTTCCTGCTTTGTTTCGAACTTTCTCGAATGCGAACCATATTTAATTTTGAATATATACGTTAAAATTAGTGATAAATTATGTAAACTGTATTGCACTTTCTTAATTTTAATGAATTTCACTATAATTTATATGCACGGATTCACTGATACTTTATACACTTTCGGGTGCAAACAGAATAAACCACCGGATGTTAAGATGCAGTGATAGTTAAAATTCTTGATGGAGGTCACAGATTTTCAAGCACAGACTCATTCCCCAATGGAAAGCTTCCTCTTGGTAAAGATGTCATCCAACGTGTAATGGCAGAAGAGAACTGGACAACCAGACAAGCAGCTGATACAGTTGCACTAAATCTGATTGAACACTGGACTTGGTGCAATGTCTATCCAATTTCAAGCCCCAGATTCACCAGCAAGATTCAGGATCTAGTCAAAGTACTTGAGGTAAGACCCAAATTTTCAGTCCCTTATAAAAAGATTTAAAGTATGTCATACTTTTGTAAATTTTGTTGTTACATTTGTTTTGTGACAGTAATTTTATTAACAATCATGTGATTCAGTGATTTGCAAATCATAAGAATGATCAGTAATAAATTCTGTTTTGACTAGAACTTAACTTAGGGTTTATAATTGAATTTTGCATTCACATTAAAAGTTTTGGTAATTTCATAGGTCTGATAGATATTCAAAACAGAAACATGGTGACAAGTTCCAGAGGGCTCTTTCTTCCTTCCTTCACTGAAAAAACTTCGAAGTTGTTTGACATCTTTTGTGAGGACTCAAATTGGAGAAGAAATTTGGAACATTTATACAACTCAAAATGACAGAAGACAACTATGCTTTCCATGAGGAACAGAAACCAGCTAGAATAGGATGATGCATTGGTGTTAAGGAATGCCTTACATCACCAGACATCAGATACAAAAGGAGAGGAGTACAGCAATAGCAAGCAAAAGAAAAGAATCAGAGTTTGATCTATATAAATTAAAAAACTTTTGATTAATGCCTACCAAAAATCTGGGTTTCTTAAAATGATTGTGCTACAAATTATAAAATTTTATTTTTGCATCTTTGGTAAACTATCTAATATAATCATATTGTATTGTATTTTATTATCCCCAGAGAAGAGCTCAGAAGTTTTTCAAGTTGTTACATCAAGCTCAGCAGCAATACATGACAGTGATCTCAACAGTCTCTCAAGTCAGGGCAGCCTGGAATCACATGATGAAACAGCTGGTGTCAGTGAACAACAGGAATCCAGGACAGAACAAAATAGGAAGAGTCTACCAAACCTCACTCAGCAGTGTAACAGGTATACTGTATAGTTTAAAATATGAGTATGCTTTAAACACTCTTGTGGCTCTGTTGACAATACCTTTGAAAAAATAATTTATAATCCATGTAACATTGCTAATAGTTAAGAATCCAAATCTTGGACACTGCTGTCCAATGAACATCTTGTTAGAATATTAACTTGATATAAAATAAATGTCTTTTACCAGGTATCAAGTAAGTGACAGAGCTGGAGCAGCAGTTGCATCAGCAGTTTTAGAGGATTATGGAATTATCACTACTACTGATAAGATGAACGTAATTGACAGGTTACAGTCCAATTATCTTTTACACTAGTATCTGATTCAAATCAAGTATTTCACAAAGGCATAAGTTTCAAACAAGTGTTAAAATTTAAATATTAGTCAAAACTTATGGAGCTTGCTTAAATAACTGTCTTTAAAACTGAGTAAATTTGCACTATGAACTTCACAGGAACAAACTGAGAAGAGAATGTGAAAAATATCGTAAAGCCATAAGAAAAGAGGAGGATAAGTTGTTTGAATAGGTGATGCTATTTACGTGGATAGTCGCAAAGATGCAACAATGGTGACAGTTGAAGTGAATGGCAAATATTAAAGAAGAACTGAGCTAGAAGAGCAATGTAATTGTAGAACTTGGTGAAGATTTAAAATTTTGATCTTTAGTTTGCATTTTGTAGCTAACAGATATTACTCAAAATATTTATTAAGATGAATTTTGGATACAGAAATTGGAAAATAGATATAAACCCTGAAATATCTAAAAAATTGTGTCTAATTTCTGAATACTATTTCAGGTGATTTCTACCTCTCACATGTGACTCCAAGTAATGGCAAGGGGTCAACTATTACAACAGAGATATACAAGGCCCTCAAAGACACTGAATTACAAACCAAACTCTGATGGGACTAATACAATGACCAGTTCAAATGGTGGAGCTATCAGATGCCTGGAAGAACTGATTGGTAGACCTTTGCAGTGAAGCATTTGCCTACTACACTGTAATGAGCTCCCCCTATGTCACGTCTTTGTTACTCTGGATGGAATGACAAAGAGCCCAGACTCATTTTCAGGAAAGATAGGGGTTGAACTTAGTGGAAGTGTATCTCAGTGGGATGTGATTTCATTCAAGCCAATTAGGAATTAAAAATTTCCAGTTATTCCTAACGAAGTACCGGAGGACCTCAACACTGATCAGTATTATGCTTACAGAATTTGTATGGCTGTTATGCTTGGCTATGTTGATCCTGATCTTGAGCTACTTTTGAGCTCCTTAAAGTTGGACTGATCTGTCATTCAAGGTGGTTGACTCTAGCATGTAGAATCCTCAGATTTTATACATCTCAAAGGAAGCCTTCCAAAGTTCTGGTCACACTTGTAGTTTTGTATCTTGGTCTATTTTCCAAGTTGGTTCCAGATCAAGAAGGAAAATCAATGCACAGATGGTACTAAGAACTTTTTTGACATGCTCCAAAGGATCCTGAAATTTCCTCACAAGGAAGCCAGGGAGATAGCCTAAAACCCCTCTACTGAAATGCATACTATGCTCACCCTGAGAACAAATTAATTACCATGCTTGCTGTTTCAGACCCACAAATCCACAACATCGCAGTTAACAAGGTACTTTTGGTCAGAAGGAATGAATTAGTTGAAACAGTGATAGACAATGACTTTGAAGGTGGTGATCTGATAACTGATTCAGATGAGGATATTGGAGTCCCAGAGTTACAGCCTGACTTGAATGTTGAGAGAGATGGTAGTGTCAGGAGATTCATGGTGCCTAAAATTGATAACGAAGCTTGAGGGTACCAGTATCTCAAAATGACAAACTTAAATTCACCTGACATTCATGAGCCCCCTATCATAATATCTCTAACTGATGAAGAACTCAAACATAAGAAAAGCAGCACAAACTCAACCAGCCTTGTCATAATCAGGCTGCAGAGAGGCACATTAAACTTGTAACAGGCTTCCTCAACTGTGGTAGGGTTTGAACAATATGATGGCATTATTCAACAAAAGATAAAATCAAGAAAACACATGGAAGTGTTCAATACAAAAATATAATATTCTGAAGCGGTTTAGAGGATTATTTTTTATTACTTTGTTTAATTTGTGATAGATTGAATGCATGTTATGTGTGTTATGTGTGTGTGTAATAATGAAAATTGCAATTTTTGGCCAAAAATAATATGAATATGGATTTTTTGATAGATTATTGAGCCTGCAGCCCTCTGCAAATGTTTTAATCTGCTTCAGAGGTAAAAAGCACATCATAAACAGTTTTTAAATTGTCTTTCTATCATGTCCAGAACCCAAGATAGGTCACTGGGTCCAAATTTTGGTCACACGCACATACAATTTTTATAAATTGGCTGGTAGCAGTCACAGTTTTGTATGCAACCACCCAAAATCAATTTTAAAGTTTAATCCTAGACAAAAGACAACTATCTAAACCCCCCTCAATTTTGATCCTGGCACTTTTGATTTCTTTACTCAACCCTAAATTGTTAAAATTGACATCAGTGTTCCCACCTATACAGGCAGGAATACCTCAAAATTCATCATTAATTTGTTCCGGAATAACATGACGAAATACGAAATGACAATATTTTAGGTAGATTATAAGTTTCAATGAGAAAACATTTTACTGTATTATGTTATTAAACAGATTAATTAATCAAATTCTACTCATTTTTTTGGCAAAATATGTAATATATTGCGTTGGTAAACATTTGAATTTCAATAATTTTTTTTTCACATTTTTAAAAAAAACTGACAACTCTGCAAATATGGATGATGGATTGCGAAACTATAGGTAGTAAAAGATTGAAGATGAATCTGCAAAACAACGAAATTTGAAATGATGAATTTTGAGGTATTCCTATATTTATAATGACCTTTAATGCAAATGGGTCATTCCATGAAAAAACATGACCATCACCGATTTTTTTTTTAAATTGGCACACTTATAGATATCAGTGAAAAAAACAGAATGGCACTTGTTTCAACACTCTAGGTCATATGGTTCCGGAGATATGGCCATTCGAATTTCGTAAAAAAAAAGAGGTCAATTTCCAAGGTCATACCATATTTCAATATGAAATAGCTCCTATTGCACTTACAGAGACCATTTAAACACTATTTTAAAGCTTTTAAGCAGATCTACAACTTTGTTTCTATTCATATTTTACCTCAGTAGTCAAAAAAAAAAATTGAGGTCATTTGATGTCATAACAGATTTTTTTTTTTTTCCTTTCACCCAATTTTGGGTACACATGTCTACCTTAACTTAGAACAAGATTTTTAGTGTTAAGTTAGTATAGATGCTACAGGCATTTCAGTGGACCATACCTACCTCCATTTTGACCAAGTACCTTTTTCCACCAGACTTTGGAACTGTTTGAGCTAGTGTGTTAAGAAAAGTGCCATTAGATTTGTCTCACTGAGATCTATAACGTCTGCTATTTTCAAGACAATTTGCCCTTTAATATGTATATTAAAATAACCTATTCCTTTATTTTCTACTGGCACCTGGCAACACACATTCTTTTGGCCGAAGCTCTGCAAACTTTGAAAATCCTATTTTAATTGTTGGATGGTTTGTTTTAAAAAGCTCAAATACTTCTTTTAGGTTGCATAAGATTAGCAATTTTTCATTTTCTTTCTCGTCTACCATCAGCTCCTTTTACAGAAACAGTCTTTCAACCCTGGCGCATTTATCTACTCACATCTGGCAAATGATAGAAGTCAATTACTTCAGCAACAGTTTCACTATTCAGGCATTTCCCCAAACGCAGATTAGGAGTTGAAAGCACTCCCTTCTCCCTCACCAAACTCTTTGCTTGCCTAGCCATGTAATCTGAGCACTTAAATTCTTCTCTGATCTTTACTTGTGTCCATCTTTTTGGTAGGATAGGAAGAATTCAGTTCTTCACTTCAACTTGATTAAATTTCTCTTTTAGTTGTTGAAGGATCTCCAGTTCTGTATCATCTGAGTCACTGCATGAAATTGGTTGTTTAGTTGCAAGTTCAAGCTTTCTTTTCATAACTACTACTACTTTCCTCAACTTTCTCTTTGCATAACCAGCTCTGTCAGGGAGTTTACATGGTTTTATTGGGGTCTCATCAAGTGTGACCAATGAAGCATTGAATTTACTAAGCTCATACTGCATTTCAACTATCAGGTCATCCCATAAGTAATGTCGTTTTTTAGATCGGAATTTGAAGGACAAAACAAAACTCAACTGAAACTTTTTAATGTAGTATATATTTTCCATCGGAATCAATGACACACTGCCAACATCCTACAAGATTTTCAATGCCATGTTTATAAAATTCAGGCGGTTTTGAGGCAAAAAACTTACAAAGACTGGTGTGCAGGTCATCTAAAGAAGTATACTCTTTCTCATCAAGATAGTTTTGCAGACTCCTGAAGAGATGATAATCTGAAGGCACAAGGTCTGGAGAATATGGAGGATGTGGAAGTTTTCCCCACCCAAGCTCCTCAATTTTTGCAGAAGTGATCCAAGGGTATGAGGACGTGCGTTGTCGTGGTGGAACACAATTCCTTTCCAATTAACCAAAGGAGGTCTCTTTTCTTTTAGTGCAGTGTTCAATCGATCCAATTGTTGACAGTAGACTTGAGCAGTGATTGTTTGGTTGTGTGGTAAGGTTTCAAAGTGTATTACACCACCTTTATCCCACCAAACACTAAGCAACACTTTCCGAGGGTGAAGATTTGGTTTTGGCTGTGGTGTCACTGGTTCTCCGGCACAAACCCACTGTCGATGGTGCTTAACATTCTGGTACAGTAGATCCACTTTTCATTGTGGGGGTCAAGAGATCCCTATAATTTCACCCTCAACTAACTGAGGTCCTAGCCTTTTGCTTAGTTTTTATCTCTCTTTTCAGGAAGCATATTTTTCAGCATCATGTCGAGATAAACACCTAGCCACTGGGGGCATCCCCTCCTCTGGTGGTGGCTCGAAGGGAAATGTGTGTGTCAAGAGGACCTGGCAGGTGAGGGTCCCTGTTTTTATAGCCCAAAGGGCGAATTTAATTATATCAGAAAATGAAATATATTTAAGTCAAACAACATAACGTAAGTGTTAAAATTTATATTATTTATCCTTCTGGCAGGGTTATTCCTTCAGTCATAACACCTCAAGAAGTCATGTTAGGTGCTCATCTAGTTTGATTGATTAAAGAACCAAACAAAAAAAACTATACAGGCTTGATGTAGATGGATTTAGTCCACCAGTTTGTAAGAGGGGCCCCTAAGGGTGACTCCTCAAGATACTGGCAGGATAGGCCTAGGTGGTCAGGAGACCATCACCTACTATTGTAAAGGGCCCCGTAAGAGAGACCTCCTAAGTAGGTCCAGAACACCTGGAATTAGAATAATTTAAGAGTGGCCACCGTAGGATATATCCTAAAAGGCCTAGGAAGGATAGGAAGGATTTCCGTTACAAGGAAATGACCTTCCAGAGTCCAGTTAAGGACTAGATAGGGGTCTCAAGAGGGACTCAAGTATTGTAAATAGTAGAATATGGTATTGCAAAGAATAAGTATTAATTAAATTTACAAGAAAATTCAAGTTTAAAGCATTCCATTAAAATATATTGATCTGTATGGTGAATGAAAATTGTGTGGAAGGTTCTGTGGGTGAATGAGCGTGTATGAAGGTGAGAGAGACATGTAACACATGTAAATAGCATTTTTTTTACAAATAAACCCAATTTTTTCCTGTGACTTTCGCATTCCCACTTCGCTGTTCATTCTCTGGATCCTGGATGAAATTGGTTTCGCAGGGTCCCTAACTTTGTACAGTTTTGCCATGTTTTCATCTTGAGCCACTGAAGAGGGGGTTAATGTTCCCATAGGCATTTCCGTGAAAAGTAATTATATCAGCGATTCTTCGAGGCTGCTTTGGTGTTAATACGGATTGATCAATAGTGATTAAAGTAAAGCAGTTTAATTGTGAGGAGAGGGAAAAAGTCGAAGGGAGAGACCAGTGTCCATCTTGGGGGTTCAACACATTCACGCAAATTGAGACCAGCTGCAAACGTGAAGTAGTTGCGGGTCGAGTCACCCGCGACATCATCACCAGTCACTAAATGGTGCAAAAAGGGATCTTGGAGTTCACAGGAATGAAGAGCTGTGCTAATGTTTACCTGCACCCTCAGATTGTCGACCGACAATTCATGTGGCACCCATTTTCCTAACTTAGCACTTTCCCGAGTTGTTGCAAATGTCGATGGATGGTGGACGGGGATGAATTGAGTTTCAGGGCCAATTCTTCGACAGTTGTTGAACAGTTTTCTTCAAGTGTGGCTAACAGGAGGTCATCATCAAACTCAGCAGGGCATCCAGAGCGTGCTGCATCTGTCAAACAGCAGTCACTATTCCTAAACTTTTGAAACCATCTTTGACATTTCCTCACATGCAAAATATCATTGCCATAAGCATCCTGAATGTTTTGCGCTGCTTCAGTAGAACTATTCCCTTTTTTGAACTTGTAAAGCATTATATGCATGATATGCTCTTCTGATACCACCATGTTTATGAGGGGTTCAAATAAAGCAAAACACACATCTTCACTGGTCAAGGTCTGTAAAGTATGTAGTGAAACACGATAGATCTCCTCTTAGATATAACCTTTGGAAAATTTATGCTTAAACCGAGTAGGACTAGTTTAAACTTAATCTATCGTAAAAAAAGACATTACTTATGGGATGACCTGATACATCAACAGTTTCTAGCTCAGATGGGGCACTTGATGAGGTGGATGGTGATTTTTTTCAAGTGGTTCACATTCAGGCATTGGGGATAGATGATTTGCTAGTATATTTCGACAGGTTGCACATGCTTTATGATTATTTGTTAGTTTCAATTCAGGATTTTGATCAATCAAATTTTTAGTCAATGCATGAACGCCTTTTTTCACTTTTCCTTTGTGTTTTTTAAATGGGTCACAATAGAACCTGCCCATATTCAAACTGCTGAAATTCATGTTTATCTAAAAAGAAAAAAAAACATATGTAGCTTAAAAGCCAGGGTTGGGTTCAATTACACAAAATGGAAACAATTACAATTTTTTTAATTTTTCTTCAAATTAATTATAGTTAGTATTGTACTTCACAATTTCAAGATCAATTGCAATTACAATTAATTTTGTCTGAATCAATTACAATTACACAAATATAACTATTCTATATATCTAAATATATATCTACAATAAATACATATCTATAAAAATATATATCTATCTCTAAGTATAACTAAATAAGCTATCAAAGGTTTATTTTCATTGGATGATATATGACTGCCAGATCTAAGGGTATAATTTTTAACAGTTGACATTAATTGATCAATTACATCATTTATAGCTCAAAAATCAATTACAATTACCTTCATTTTTATTTTATTTTGAATCAATTACAATTAATGGAAATTAGATCAATTAATTAAAAATACAATTATAATTATTCATTGTATCCAACCCTGTTAAAAGCTATTTTTGCTTAGATGGCACAAATAAAATTTGGGATCTACTTGTTTCAGAGATTTACACCAAGAAAAAATGTGCAGTTTGATTTACAGATTGGAATAAATACAGATGCCAAAAAAATCCTTGCTCCAAAGTTTAAATAAGCTTATTTTCACAATGAATAAATAGTTAACTACACAAAGTTAAGTAATTCTATTAAAACTCGTCTAACTCTTAAAACTGAACTTATTCTATAGGGTAGTACCTATAGCCTAGTATAAGGTACTTATATACGGTACATACATAGCTTTACCTTTAAACAGGATAGCAGGTTCAAAGTTCTTCACACTTTTGAATGTCCATATAAATTAATTAATTATGTAATGTAAATTACCTATATTATATAATTCTCTGAAATATACAAAAAAAAATAAAAATAAAATTTATAATAGGGCCGGATACTTATTCAACCAAATAACTGGGTTAGGTTAGGTTAGATAATTACCGATTATTTTTTTTTAAATTAGCACAGTATATGTATCTCAGTAAGAAGAATCTAATGGTATTTTTCTCAACACTCTAGCTCAAACAGTTCCAAAGATACAGTGCTCCAAAGTTTGGTGGAAAAAGGTACTTGGCCAAATTGGAGGTGGGTATGGTCCACTGAAATGGCTGTAGCATCTATACTAACTTAATCAACACTAAAAATCTTGTTTTAGGCTAAGGTAGACATGCGTACCCAAAATTGGGTGAAAGGAGAAAAAAAATTGGTTGTGACATCAAATGACCTACACAAGGTCAAAGATCAAAAATAAGATCAACTTTTTTTTTTTTTTTTTTTACCACGAGGTAAAATATGAATAGAAATAAAGATCTGCTTAAAAGCTTTAAAATAGTGTTTAAGTGGTCTCTCTAAGTGCAATAGGAGCCGAGATATTTCATTTTGAAATAATGTATGACCTTGGAAATTGACCATTTTTTTTTTTACAAAATTTGAATGGCCATATCTCCGGAACCACATGACCTAGTGTTGAAACAAGCATCATTTTGTTTTTCTCAGAGATCTATAAGTGTGCCAATTTTCAAAAAAATTGGTGATGGTCACATTTTTTTCACTGTTGAAGTGACATGGAATGACCCAAATACACAATTTTTGCTCATGACAAATGTTCAACATTTCAAAAGTTATGATGGATGGATGGATGAGTGCCATTCAGTATGGTCCCTCCAAATTTATTTGGTGGGGCCATAACAAGTGATCAGGTACTGTACAAGAAGTATGGTACAAAAATAAAATGTGTAACAATATGATATCATTAACTAATCTGGTACTTCAATCATCCAATGCTTTAATCCAAATCATTAAGGGAGGTCTAGTTAGTCGGCTTGTGGGTGTTTGTCCCCTTGTGAATTAGTATAAAGTTCACAAAATGTGACCCTCCATAGAAATTTATTTGTGCATGCAGGCAAAGGACTATTCTAATTTGGATGATACTCCTACTTGATCAATTTCTCCTCCATCAACAAGCTGAGAACTCAAATGCTATAAAAAAAAAAAAAAATTACTTTGATGGTCAATGAATGTTTAATTAGGGTTAGAATTATGTTACATTGTTGCAACATTGAATCACCCAGCTTGTCAGTTGTGCTGACTTCAATCATATAAGGGAAAATGTTCTTTTGTCAGCGGTGAGTGTGCGAATGTGTGTGTTTTTGTCCCATTCAAAATGAAACAACTTTGAAACACTAATTTTTAAAGTATTAATGTGAGAATATTGAAACTTTGCCAGTTACTACACCATATGCATAAGTTTTTGTCAATGTTTTTTGTTTGTTTCGGATTGAATTTTGTTTACCCCACAAGAAAAAGCAAAATGTGTGTTATAGATGGCTGAGTTGAAGTCCCCTACTCTGGTGCAATGGTGATTCTGTACAACCTTTCACAAGGAACCACCCACCAGAAGAGACCTACATGCACGGACCAAGAAATTTGAGGAGACTGGCAGTGTTCTAAAGGAACACTCTGGAGGGCAAACAAGATCAGAAGATGTTGAATGAATATGTGGCGCCTTTGGTAGTAGCCAGAGAAAGTCCATCCATCATGCCAGTGTCAAACTGCAGATTCCTCATTCAACTGTGCATAGAGTTGTGCGCAAGCAGCTGCAGCTCTATCCATATAAGCTTCAAATGTTCAGTATATAACATGTGAAGATCTTAACAAAAGGAAGCATTATGCTATGCACAATGTATCTAATACAGGTGACACTCTGTATACACAGTTTCTGTATACAGTTTCAGCTATACACTGTTTTGGTATTGCTCCCCACCCCCCTGTATACACGGGAGGGGATCTTGTCCATACAGTTTCCCAATCTGACACAGCTGTGTGTGGTGGCCTGTCACTCTACCCCTCCCCTCCCTACCCCTCACTCAGTCAGTAGCGCACCAGTTACCAGTGTTGCCAATCTACAATACAATTGCCAAGGGTCACCTGTATATCTAAATGTTTAATTCATATATATCATATGAAACTTTATGACATCGACTATTTACTGTGTGAATATTACATTGTTTGCATCATTCAATAAAAAATTATAAGATTTCAAAGTTGTTTCATTTCAAATGGGACACCCAGTATATACATATATATTATATACTAGGTCAAAATTATGGAAACATTTTTAAAATGCTGATTATGTAATAACAATAACAGAATCCTTTTCATAAGTTATAGGAAGTAAAATGATATGTCTGTCTGATTAAAGAGCTTTCTAATGTGGTTTTTTGTCTCATGAAGACTTACAAGCAATTAACTAATCAATACTGAAAGAAATTGTATTTAATGGCAACATGTTTTGATTAAAATAATTATCTAGATTCACAGGAATATTGATATTATTAGTTACTATTTTCTGTTATTTGTATTCATTCATTTCTATCCCATTTTCCTTCAAAAATGTAACTGGACTTGTGAAACCTACACCTGAATATTTTTTGGTAATATTGTCCCCTTCTCTTACAGGTCTCTCTCTATAATGGCTCCCACAAAGGAAATATCATACAAAAATTGACTCAAGATTGATTAATACCCTCTTGGTGAAGACCTACAGAGACAAATAGTGAGCAAAACCCTCTCTTATCATTCTCAAACTTGGAATGTAATGAACAAAGTACACCAATGGCAAAAAGGAAGACCTCAGAAAAAGGCAAATACATAATTTTATTGAGCAAATGCAATAGAAAAAGCACTAGCATCTGAATAGCTGCTGAGACCAATGCATCATGCAATGGCAGCATTTCTACTTCAACAGTGAATACTAGGGATGTACTGATATTGCTTTTTAGCCAATAACCAATACCGATAATTAAAATAAGTATTGGCCGATAACTGATACCAATATCCAGCACTCAGCACTCCCTCAGACTGCAACTTATATTTAATGACAGGCAAGTCTTCCTGAGTACAGTTTTAATAAATAAGCTTTTTACTTATCTTATAGCTAATAGGTTTAGCAGGTAATATAATCTACGAGTTAGGATTTTAAGGAAATTTCCTTGGGCAAGGTTTGAAACAAATTTTTGGGACATTTTTTAAACTTGGGACTTTATTAACAAAAATTGTTTCAAAACCATGATTGATGAAGAAGAGCCAGCCACTAGGTACTTGGAAGATGAATGAATCAGGATGGTGAGTTATCTTCATGGAGTCATTGAAAGTTCATGTCACCCGAGAGAAGATTATGAGAAACTCCTCAAGCTGTTGCTCCTTTTCCTTGGAGGCTGGGGTGAAGCAGAGTTCTCCTTCAGGACTCCAGGAGCCTATGTGCTGAAAATGGTTTTGTTCCAGGAGCAACTAGAACTCACCAACCAAGAGGTGAAGGGATTGCACGACATGGCCCTTTTTGTGTTTCATTTATGTCCATTTCTGGCACGAGGCAGTGGTCAGTAGGTGGGCCCCGAAAGATGACCTAGACATGATTCGACTGTTGATTTCATATCCAAATAAGGACCTGGGCCAGGCTGCCTTGAGAGTTGCCAAAAGGCATCTATGGTATCTCTCAGAGACTCTAGTTGGCTTGGCTTTCCTTGATGAATGGATATCACCAAATGAGAAAGAAAAGATGTTCCAGGCCTTGAACAAACCTGTGTCGAGGAAGGAACTCAAACAACTCTAGTGGAAAAACCTGACTAGAAGGCAAGGATCTGAGCAACTTCGTCACTCAAAGGACGAAGACATTCTTCAACAACGTAGAGGAGTACACCAAAAATGACGGCTTGAGAGAGTCAGTCAACATGCTGAAAGTCGTAAATGACACAGTGAAGAGGGGAATTGCATTAATCAAGCAATTCAATGAATCAGTCAAGGATGAGAAGCAAAAACAATTCTTGTTGCGGATTGTTGATCATCATCAAAAGGAGGTGCTGAAAAGAACCAAGGCAGGAACGTCCTTGTACAAATTTCAAAAACTGATTCAGATTTTCCGATTTTAATACTAGAGTTTTTTATTTTCTGTGCTGCCACAGGAGAATTCTTTTGTAACACTGAATAAAATTTTGTATTATTAAATTGTATTGTATTGTGTAGTGTGTATTGATTTGAATTTTCCAATTTTATTATTAGAGTTTTTCATTTTCCGTGGTTCCAAGGGAGAATTTTTTCATAACACTGAAGAAAATTGTTTATTATAAAAGGTTCAAATGTGTACAAACCCTAAATATCACTTAATTTTCAAAATTGGTGCACATCTTTCTTACATGAAAAGGAAGGAAAGCTTCCCAGTTTCTAGATTGGTGAATTGTATTGGCCTAATATGAAATTTGTTGGTTTCTAAAGTTTCCCAGATAGTGCAGGTTTTACTGTATAAGGACTATTCAGCACTGCTTGCAAAATGACCTACAGCTTTCATAGAAACATCCAGCAAAAAACTTTTACTAAATGTCCAAATGAGAAAAAACAACTGGCAATCTGTTATCAATATAAGGACTGGTCAAAAGAAGACTGGAACAAGGTAATGTTTAGCAATGAATCAACTTTAGAACATTTAGTCAACATCCACATTCTGTTAGAAGGCCTCATGGTCCAAACAGATTTGACCCAAGGTACACTCTGAGACCATAGAACAGTGTTCAGGGGTCATGATTTGGGGGTGTATTTTGGCCAGGTCAGGGAAGACTACATTTTCTAGAAAAGGGTGCTACTATGAATGCTGAACAGTATTTAGATCTTGTGAAGTCAAAGCTTCCCCCTCATATGGAAGTTCATGCTGCTACATTTCAGCAAAATGGTGCTCCTTGCCATAACAGTGGACCAGCCAAAATTTAAAAATCAACTTTGAACAGCATTTTTTGTTAATAGCTGGCACCCATGCTAAATCAATGTACCTGTGGGTGAGGAATAAAATGCAGGTGGATGCCACTCTCGCTTTTGGCTTTGAAGGTCATTTTCGAGGTCAAACTGTGTAAAAAATGATATTTTCTAATTTTAATTTTTAAAAAATATTCTGAGCCAAATGGTTTGACCAAATGTTTCATTTTGCCACACTTAAGTAATAAAGAAGTATGATGACATGCATATTCCATCCGAATTACCAATCAAGGTCAAATTCAAGTTAATCATGACCGAAATTGTGCTAAAAACTTATGATTTTTTTTTTAAATTTTAATTGGCAAAAAAAAACATTGAGCAAGTCTGTTTATCAAAATTTATTTTCACATGATTAGTGCCTAATAAGTTTGATGGCATGAATTAAGTACTCACAGTAACAGAATTATCACAACTAAATAACAAAGCAGTAAATATAGCCCCATAACTATAGTTTACACACTAGTAACATCTATAAGTTCACGTTTCTTGATTAACAGCACTGAAATGCTGCACTGACAATCACAATTGTGTGGATTGCAATCACTTAAGAACAGTTATTAGTTTCTTACAGCACATTCCAGCTTCTCTCAATTTCAGCCCGGAAGGGAGACATAGATCTACTGTCCAGCTGAGTTACAGCAACCACTGTCATCACAACCACAAGCTGTTGTACACTTCATCCTTTTCCTGAAGCAGTTGCATCTAGCTGTCTTGCACTTTTTCTTGCAACCACAAGCAACAAGCTCCAGGCAGGCTTCAAGGATTGGAGGAAGTCTTGTCCACACTGGTAGGAGGCTCCCATCTTCCAACTTCCACGCTGAAGTGCCCACCAGATCTTCAATATCTACGTGCTCTTTGTCAGCCTGGAGCCATATTTTGGCCTGATAGTTTGCCTGCCTGGCATGGAGCTCCATGGCATCCTTTGTCAGTGGGAGCATTTCCAGTCTTCTTGGCCTTCCCAAAAAGGTGAACTCTGGCATCATCAACTGTGTGTTGTTCCAGGGTGCCATACAAATGAGACACAAACTTCTCAACATATGCGATATCCCCATCTCAGCCAATGGTGTGCAGCAGGAGTGGGTGGTCACTGAACACCTTCCAACACTTCTTTTTTCCATGACCACTGAAGGACAAGACTGTGTCATGCCCAGTCAAAGTGTGGAAGCTGACCAGGTTGTCCCTGACTGGGGGGGCAACAAACTCTTGAATACACTGTGCATGGGGTAACATTTTTGGTTCTTGGCCATTCCGCACAGCATCCACACTTCAGCAACCTTGGTGCAAATGAAGTGAATCAGCAGCACCATTATATCAGTATCTCTGCACATTACCAGTATTTGTTCATAGCCCGGACACACTGCATCACATGAGTGAAGGATGAGCGTGGTGTCTGCCTCTTCATAGTTGCTATGCAGTGGAACATCATGTCGCCTGGTTGACCATACTTCAGTGGCTTCAGAGAAGCCACCCCCCTGTCACCAGCTGATATCTTACTTGAAGATCTCTGCCCTTCTCAGTGATGACATTAGACAGAAACAAGGCTATGAAGTTTTCCATACTTCAGGCAGTGGAACTTGTGGGCCATCAATGACTTTCCAAATCGGTTTCTTCTTGCTTGCACACTTTGATCAATCCTTCCCCTTCGTACCAATCAAAGATAATATCAACTCGTGTTGAGTGTTCATTGAAATAATATCACAGCCTTGAAGAGCACTTCAGCATGGTCCCTGAATGTCCGACAGCCACTAGGCTTGCCAAGAGCTTGGATGAGTGCATGGCCATCTATCATCACACAGGTCTTCAGATCAGAGGTTGGAACCTCTGAGCTTATGGTCTGCTGAGCCATCAGGATGTTCATCAGCTCAGACTTTGATGTCAAATTCATCTCTCCACCTGCCTTTGCCAGACTAAATGGGACTGGGGACAGTTCATGCTTCAAGACATTGACCATCTCCACCATGCAACCTGCGGTTGTGGCATTCAAGAGCCACTGTAGTAGCTTTCTGTCAGCTTCAATGGTCTTCTGCATGTTCTGCTTGGTGGAAACTGTAGCTTTGTACACATTACCAAAGGTTTTCAACCGATGTTTCTTCATCGTTTCATGGAAGCCTACTATTCTCTCCGACTATTTTTCTGACTTGTCAGCAGTGGCCAGCGGATGATGATGGCGAGTCTTTTTTCTCTTTTTCTGAATGAATGTTAACCCACGAGTGATAGGTATTGCTACTTACTTAACCCCTTATTCTCTTCTCTTAACCCCCTATTCTTTCCTTTCTCTCAGGCTAACCTTAGAGTGGATCTTAGGGTCTTTGTTAGCCTTAGCTTCTGTAGATCTGTTCAATCAGTCTCTCCTTCATGAAGCCAATTATATACATGCTGCTTTCCTCAATCCTGAGCTGTCAGCAGGTTCTCCACAACATCTGGGGTGCAGTGTCTTTGGTTGCCAGTGAAACAAGTGGGATGTTAGTGGTGGCATCTGTATCTCCTGTTTCACTCACGTGAACTCTGAAGACATCAAACTGCTTCAACTGCTGAACTAGCTTCATGACATCATGAGCATCACACCTAATGCGAGAAGGCAGACTGTCAACCCGAGTGAAGGTGACTTCCCCATCATCTTGAAGATTGGAGACACATCTTGTGTCTTAAGAGATGCATGACCATTCTGACCATGTGATGCAGAACCTGTCTCTTGCTTGGTCATTCTTTGTGATGCTGATACCATTGTGCATCTTGCATGTACAATTTATCCATTCAGTTGCCTGATCAGCTGGAACTTGGTTGAAGCACTTCACCATCCTCTTGAAGACAAAGTTCCCATTACAGAACTCTACATGAACTTCTGGTGCTGACTTCTCAAGACCTCTCATACCAGCCAAGTAGACCAGCTCCCAACGTGCATAGTTTGTGTGGTCATAGATAGTTAGCTAAGGCAGCATTGCAGCAAAAGCTTCTATGTGGAGACTCCACATGCCATTTCTCTGAGCTCTGATGAAGGCCAGTATGATCTCCACAGCATGAAGTTCGGATTTTCAGAGTGCTGATCATTGAATTCCTCCATGAGACTGTGGAATTTCTCATCTGCCAAAATGACTGAGAAGTTGTCAACAGCATTGCGCATCTCATCTATGTCAGCTCTGTCTTTGAAAAGCAAAGCAACATTGAGGGTAAGCTGTTTGACATTCTCATCTCCATTGCCAGTTGCAGCCAGCCATGACTCAAACATCTGCCACTTGATGCCCCACAGTGCCTCATACATCAGCTGGTGACCTCTCACAGCTCGGTAGTAGGCCTTGCTGTCCAGCATTGTCTTAGTGGTGTTAGCCACGTACACACCTGCCTCTGTCCATAAGCCATCAAGTCCCACACTTTCCATGTGTTGACCAATGGCTTTCAGAAAGTTGAAGCAGATATGGAGGCCTCCCATGAGCAAGACCATGTTGGCAAATTTTAAGTTTGCCCAGACTAGTTCCTTACCCCTGCTGTACAGAGGCTGATCAGCAGTGATGATGGTGTACTTCTGGCTGACATACTCAGAAATGGCCATGAAGCGATTGATGATGGTGGTCATGGTGTCATTGTCATCTACTGGTGCCTGCAGGATTGGCAACATCCCAGCAGTTGTTACTGGTGGATCCACAGGGCTGACAGATTGATTGAATGCTCCCCAGCTTGGAACAGACATCGCTTCATCATGGATGCGTGACACCACCCAGGCAAAGTCCTTGGCATGTGCCTGGTCCCTCTCAGGTTCATGTGACATCATCTATGTCAGTGACGTAGCCAGGAGGAGATGGCCTCTTGCCAGATGGGAGGGTAGCCTGGTCCAGCCTTTGGAACTCCTGTAGGTCATCAGGTTTGATAGATTTTGATCTCTTGTGCTTGCCACCCTTTTGGACATGACTCTGCTGTGGAGAGGGGCCTCTCTGCCATACCATCAGTTGAGTGCTGTGGAAGGTGTTCTTCCCATCTAAGGTTGACTCCAAGATGATCTATGTTGTCACAAGAGCAGTGAATCATTCTCTTTTTGACAATGGTGTCAGGGATGTAGACACATCCATTCTCAGCATACCTCTCCAGGATGTTCTGAGCGATGGTGGTGGTGTCTATCCTTCTTACAGTATTGATACCAATAGTGTGATTTGCCACATGGAACAGATCTATGAGTGCTTCTGAGCAGGTGGCTTGGTGCAGAGTAAGACCCAAGCCCACATGCTTTGGTGTCAACTTTTGTTGGTTGGAGACTGCATAGACTATGTCCTGGGCAATGCTACACACACACACACACACACACACTGCTTCACTTTCTGATCCTCTTCACTTCCCTCATCCACAGCAGCCATTCCCCCAAAGAGCAATCATAGAAACAGGTACAGACTGTCAGGTATGACACGATCAGCATGTTCCTGATCAAGACCTTGCCATGTCTCAGTGTGTCCAGGAGTTTCAAAATGATCTTGTCGAACCTTCAGAGCCACGTGTACCATATTTTGGAATATGCTGCTAGTGGCACACATGCAGACATCAGCATCATCATCTTCAGTAGACTCTGACTCAAAGGTGACAGGACATTGTTCACAAGACTTAGCCAGTACTTTGGATGATGATGAAATCTGAGCTCTCTCCAGGGTAAATCAGCAGCAGGCCCCTTGACAATGGGTGTACATAGCTGGCATTTGATCCAAGCAGCCTTTGAACATCTTTGTAGAACATTGTTCTCCAGGAGTATTTCAGTGATGGCAGTGTCATTACACATACTCTCGTATCTGTCCCAGATGTCTCCCATGTCATATACGTGACCACAAGACAGGGCAATTGTAAAGTCTTTGCACAGCTTCATCATGCACTCATTTTCAGGCCCTTGCTGCTCCTCTGACACTGCTTGTTTTCTAGTACATCTCAAATGTCACCAAACATGCCAGATGATAGCAGCCTTCAACTGCAATCACATCACTCACCACTGACAAAGGTAAGCTCAAGACAGGGTCATGTTTGACACACTGGATCAAGTCATCTGACTTCTCCATTGTCTCCACCCTGTGCAGTTTCTCTGTGGTCTTCTTTTGGCAAAACATGCAGAGGGTCCAGTCAATCACTGGTGTTGAACATCTATGCTTTTGGGGAAAAGCCTGAGAGCCTGCACTTTTTGTGGTCACCAATGCACCCATGGTCTGCTGCTGACTTCGCAGCCTTTTGAGTTTACCTTCAGAGGTGAATAAAGAGTAGCATGATTTATGCCACTTGAGTTCCAATGCATTGAAATCATCCTTGGAATGACTTTCCAGGCTTTGTAAAACTTCTAGTAGGTATCTCCCAGGTTTGTTCTTTCATCACCCACAGTCATAGTTCTTGCTTTTCCTTCTGCTGATGCTGTGCGCAGGTCACCAGCGCTGCTTTGACAGAAGCAACAATCCTCACTGACATCCTGACATCATCTCTTGCACTTGATGACAGCTACAGGGTCCATTGCTGATGAGCTCCCAATCTGCAAAGCCAAGTGGGAATGGCAGCATGTAGTAGCCACAGATATATTGAAACAATTTGAAACATACCTATCCTTTAGCAGTATTATTATTATTATTATTTTACCAGCTGGCACTGTCTGCATTCTTTTAATTGCATATATCAAACCAATGTCTGGCCAGTCAGGGCATTGAAAATATTCAACATGTGAAAGTATGCTATTACTTGTACTATGGTAGTAGTAGGCACATGCGCACCTCACCCAGCATGCTAAATGTAGTTTTAATGGAAATAAAGATATCCAGTCATAGTTGCATTCAATTATTATCCATAAAATCACAAAAAAATGCTTTATGTGCTAACGATATGCCTTTGAACACGCTGTTACATAGTGCCACCAGTGAAATGCAAAAATTCAGAATTCTTCAGAATTTGACTTTTGTAACCTTATATAGGACCTTCAAACCCCAAACTGAGAGTGGCATCCACCCACATCTTGTTTGGCATCCTCAATACTACTTATGTAAGGTGGGTGCCTGCTATTAACAAAAGAGACTATTAAGTTTTTTCTAGAGGACTTTTCAATTTTTGGCCAGCCCACTATAAGGCAAAGGTGATGGATTGGATGAAATCAAAAAAATTAATGTTCTAAATTGGCCCAGGAACATTCCAGTTTTAAACCCAATTGAGAATACATGAAGCAACACCTCCAAAATGAAGACACGAATTCCATTCCAAAGCTGACTGAATTCACTGAAGAAATTCTGGGTTATGAACATTTTATTGATGTAAGCTATCTGAAGCAATGTGAAAAAGAATAAAACAAGTAATTAAAGTGCGTGGAGATATGACCAAATATGAAATAAAGGGTAAAAGGTATAACTTTTATTTTACCTTCAGTTCTTATCAGTGGCGGCTTCGTGGTAATTTTACTTACGCATGCAGTCACATGCATTACAGTGTAGTACATATTAGATAAGCTGTATTTTGTCTTTTATGGTATTCTTATGAGTTATGTAGTAAACGAGGATAGAACCAATATTATATTAATATTAATAATAATTTTAACTTTATTTTTTTAACTTAAATAATAATTTTAAATTCATTGAGTATATTATTTACGCATGCAGTGCATGCCTTGCATTCATTAAGAAGCCACCCCTGGTTCTTATACATTTTCCATATACTGCATGTTGAAATTGAAAAGGGGAGTGCAAACTTTGTGGGCACTGCATGTGTATATATACATATATATTTATAACGTGCTTTGGTGGTGTAGTGGTTAGCATCACTGACTATGAATCCATCAGCCCCAGGATAGACCCAGTGATAATGGGTGGTGCACAGCAAAACCCAGCTGTTCATCTTTCCACACAAAAAAATTGGTTAATAGAAAAATGGGTACCCTGGGTAGCCTAGTGGTTAAGATGCTGGGATGCTGGGTGTGTGTGGTTCAGATTCCATGTTAAACTGACAGGTCTAAGATGGAGAGAAAAGCTTGACCTTCATCAGAATGAACAATTTTGGCAGAAGCAAAACCAAGATTATATATACACCTCAAAATTCAAAGTATCTTCATTCTTTTCAACTGCATACAGAGCTAAAAATTTGAGCAACAAAGTTAGATAAATTTTTCCTTGCAATCAAGCAATGTTACTCTATACTGCACACTTCCGCTGCTCTAGTAATCCAAAATATATTTTGCATAAAATTCTTTCATAGTTTACTGAACGTTTATAAAACTATGCCTCATCATATCCTACCACCATTTACCATTTAGATCATTATTCTTACCAGCTACAACTACATGAAAATATCTTGCATTGCTATCATCTGGTACAGCAGATATGCCTGGAACTGGTTCAGCCATAAGCCGCTGTGTTTCCTGAAAAGTAAATAAATAAGTCATTTTCAAATGGGTTTAAGAAAAATTATTAAATTTTACATTGCTATAAACTTTTACTACATAAAGTAAAATGTGTGCGTGTGTCTACCATTTTAGTTTTCCATCTCCTGAAAGATATGGTAATACAAATATCATGCAAATTATTTTTTTAAAAATTGAAGGTCATGTACTTTTGTAATTGAAAATTATTATTGGTGTTTGGGTAGAGGAGAGATGCTAAAAAGGGGATACAGCCACTACAGATGTCCTGGGCCCAGTAAGAGAAGTTAGGAGGGAGGCCTGGTTTTTTAAATTTGTCAATCTCTATCAGTAGTACAGTACTAAATATGAATTTTTAAACATCATTCAGATATTTACAGTTAAAGAAATTTTAATTGATGAAGGGCCCAAACCTAACAGTTTGCCTTTACTTTCAGTTGACTTGTAAAAATGTCCATTTGTTTCAAATTTACTCAGTATAATATTTTTCTCATAGCATTTTGCAAACTAAAAAAATTACCAAGTAAAGAATGCTTGGGATAATTGAAAACTGTTTATAAAAATGAAAAACTCTGTACCGTAGCTTTGTTAAAATATGACACGGGAAAAATTATTTTTATTATTAAGAAAATAGCTAGCCTTAAAAATGCCTTTCAATACATACAATTTCCTTTGAATTCAAAATATGAACAGTATGCTTTGAAGGTGCACTAAATTACTTTGAGGGTCAAACAATGGAGACTTCTCTGGAGTATTAATTACCCTTTCTGTCCTCTTTCCTGTTCCTACTGACATAATTTGCATGGCTAGTACAGTATGCATTTATTCTACAGGGTGTCCCATAAGTCTGGAACCATAGGGCAAAATGATAAAACAGCAATAAAAACAGCTTTTATTCACAGAATGTGTTCAATGTGTCCACCATTATTATTGATACATGAATGCAGATGAGATATCCAGTCAGCAAACACATGGCGAATGGTATCTGGAGTGATGGTGTTACATGCAGCGATGATACACTCCTGCAAATGTGCAACACACTGAATTTTCTCCGTGTAGACCAACGCCTTCAAGTGACCCCAGAGATAAAAATCCAACAGGGTGAGATCAAGGCTCCTTGCCAGCCACTCCACAGGCCCTCGATGTCCTATCCCAATGACCAGGGAATTGTTGGTGCAGCGACTCTCTTACCCAGATGCTGTAATGGGCAGGAGCACCATCCTGCTGGAACCATGTTGGGAAATCCCCATCTGCATTCAAGACACTGGGGAATGCTTCCTTGTTGAGCATACGCAAGTAGGTGTTTCCTGTGACAGTGTCATCAAAAAAGAAGGGGCCTATGATACAGTCTTACCAAATGCCACACCATCCCATCACACAAGCGACACCTTGTTCCTTTGAAGCAGTAAACCAGTGAGGGTTGTCTTGCAACCAGTAACAGGTGTTCTGTCAGTTCACCTCACCATTTGCATAAAAAAACAGCCTCATCACTGAACAGAATGGTGGATGGGAAATTGACATTTTGAGCCCATTGTTCCGTAGCCCATTCACAAAATTCCATCCATCAGTCTGGATCATCTTTGCTTAATTTCTGCAAGATTTGAAGTTTGTAAGGATACCATTTGTGTGCTTGAAGAATGCGGTGGATGCTGCTTTTCGACATTCCTGTCTCAGCAGACAACCGCCAGAGAGACTTTTGGGGACTACTTGTGAAATGAGCGAGGATGGTAGTGGCTGTGTCATTGTTGGTGGATGTCCTTGGAGGTCCGCTGAAATGTTACCAAATAAATCTAGATAGAAGTAGTGATGAGAATCTAAAAAATTTTAGTTTTTATAAATACAATTATAAATGCAATAATAAAAATCCTGAAAGGATATTTTAAAATTATCAAGATATGGTTAGCATTTCTAATTCTTTAAACTCTGGTATTTTTGAGAAGATTCATATAAAGAATGATGATGGGTATGCAATTTCATCACCATAACCAAATAAAGCTGCTGGTCCTGATAACATTTATACTACAGAGTACAGGGTGTTCAAAAAGTCACACTACACTTGGAAAATTTATTTATTATACATTTATTGTAAATAAATAAAATTTGTAAACGTTTATAAAAAAATGTATAAGAAATAAATATTGATGTTGAAAAGAGGAAGAAAGACCCGAGGAACAACAGTGAGGAGAATTAGGTGGTACAAACAGAGAGGAGGGGAAGAAACGGGAATTTAGAGTGTGTTGAGTGAAATCCATGTTGATGAACAGAATGTACAGGATTGGTGGGTACATAATGCGAATGTCATGAGAATGGCAGGTAGAGACATATTGGGGGAAACATCAGGTAAAGTGTGGGAAGATAAGGAAGGATGGTGGTGGTGATGAGATCCAAAGAGCACTACAAAGTAAGAGAAACTAAGAAGTTATGGGAAGAATCGAGGAGTGAAGAGTGTAAGGACTGTAAGGTGGTATATAAAGAAGCAAAGAAACAGGCAGAGAGAGCAGTGGCAAGAGCAAAGGCAGAGGCATATCGGCAGATGTATGAGGATTTAGAGAATCGTGAAGGACAAAAGAAGATATACAGATTGGCTAAGAGCAGAAATAGAGCGACAAAAGACTTTACACATGTAAAACAAATTAAGGGAAGGGAGGGGGCGGTGCTGCAAAGAGATGAAGCGATAAAGGATAGATGGAAGGAATATTTTGAGGAATTATTAAATAAAGAAAACCCAAGATCTTTCTATGAGAATAGATTACCAAATGTAGCTATGACAGAACAAGTGGGGAGGATGGAAGTGAGTCGTGCTCTGCAGGGGTGGGGAGTCAGCCAAAAACAACCGACTCCCGACTCCTGAGTCGGTATTTTTAAAAACTGACTCTGACTCCTGACTCCCAACTCCCGACTCTTTCTTTATCATGCTGATCTACAACCTTATAAATATTGGGATGTTTGTTTCGTAGATGGCGTTTCAAGTTTGAGGCTCTAGTTGGAGCATTAGCATGTTTCCCAGTGTAAGCACTAATTTTTGCATTACACTCTTTACCATCCTTTTCTACTTGACAAATAAAAATACTTTCATCCTCATTTAGCTTAAAATATTGAAAGACTGCTGATTTTCTACTAGGCCCATGACTCATTACTAATAGGGGCTAATTAAATTAATAATTAATATATTGCTAATTTTTATATGGTACCTAGTATCCTAAAATAGAAATATGAAATTAATTTGCTAAGATTTACCAGAACAATAAATCAAATGTGGATATGTGAATCTAGAATTAGTTCAGGAAGATATTTATTTAGGGCAGAGTAGTATTCTGGTAAATTGTTGGCATATAGAAATAGAATCAGAGTCGGGAGTGGGTCGTTTTTACCGACTCCCGACTCTTCAAAAAAGCCCCAACTCCTGACTCCCAACTCCGGACTGCTCTGAATAGGATGAAAAATAACAAAGCAACTGGCTCAGATGAGATACCAGCCGAGGCATGGAAGGCACTGGGAGATGAGGGGGTGGATCTGATGTGGGATCTAATGCAGAAGTTGTTTGACCAGGAGGTGATTCCGGATGAGTGGTGGACCAGCATCATAGTGCCTATATTCAAAGAGAAGGGAGATGTACAAGATTGCACGAATTATAGAGGGATCAAGTTAATATCACATACAATGAAGATATGGGAGCGAATAGTGGAGAGTAGGTTGAGAGACGAAGCAGAAGTGTCAGTGGAACAGTTTGGATTTATGCCAGGAAGGAGAATGACAGATGCAGTTTCTGCATTGAAACAGTTGGTAGAGAGGGGCAGAGAGGGGCAGAAGGCGTTGCACATGGTTTTTATTGACTTGGAGAAGGCATATGATAGGATACCATGGCAGGAAGTTTGGAGATGCTTAAGGGAAAAGATGGTACCAGAGAAGTATGTTAAACTGATCAAGGGGATGTACAGGGGAGTAACAACTAAGGTGAGGAGTAGCGTGGGTGCATGACTCCAGATTTGAAAAAATTTACTGGAGCACAGCTCTGAATTTACTTTTTTTCCCTTACACCACTAGATAGGTTAATGATAGTAAACTCTTGAATTGACGACATACCAATTACAAATTGTTTTAGCTAAACATAATAATACAATAATGTACAGTTTATAACTCGCCTTAAGTTTATTTATTCATTGCAGCAGCAACAGTGGATGATGTTAGACCTTGCATGTAGGCATTTGTTGTGAATTTACCGCCATGTATGCTTGGCCACTGATCAATGGCTTTCTGTGTGATCATTACAGCAGATCTAGTGCCTGGAGCTGGACCCTCCTTCACAATTCTGCACAGCTTAGTCAAATGAGATGGCTTAATGGATCCTTTGTGTTCAACAATGTAACCAAGAATGGAGAATGTCCCTTCAGCTGGTGCTTCACTCCAGGCAGTTGATCCATCTTTATCAAAATGCTTTAATCTCTCTCTGATTCCTTTCCACAGCTGTTCTATATATTCTGTCAGCCAATTTATCACTGAGTCTTTTGTAAAACTACTTTCAGATCTGGTTCTGGATGGTCTAGCAACTTCAGCAACCTGGTAGTAATCAGAACGTTTCTTGATATATTTGTAAACTTCATTTAGATGTAATCCTCAGCTGTTAGTTCCTTTTGCTGCCCTGTGGTATCGTGCTTAAATTCAGAAACTACATCATTTGCATTTCCTCCATTAGCTAATTTGGAAATTGTTTCCATCGCTCTTAACATAACAGTTTTCCCTCCTTCTTTATAAAATATATTTTCTACAAATTCTACACTAACTGTGTTTTTTGAGCTACTTGCAACATAATCTTTGTTACATAGGAAATCAATACATAGAACTTGGCACTAATTTCTCTCTTGTGGATGATCAAAAACACAATTTTCCACAAATCTGTCAAATTGATCAAATTCATAATTAACCATGCGAGTATCAGATTTGAGTTTTGGTCTCTTAAAACCAATGATATTGTCAAGAACCATATTGGTATAGTCAAGGCCTGATCTCAGATTTGAAGAGTGATTCTGAATAAAGTCTAAAAGCTCACTTAGTTTACAAATTTTCTTCAATGCATCAACGTGGGCTCTGTTCACAAGATGCATTAAGTCCCATCGAAATTTGAAATTTTCTCCAAACAACTTTTTCATTTCATTTTTAAATGGCTCATTGTCCTTACAAAAAGCCCCATCTCCAACCATTCCAGATACCTTGGATTTAATTGCTTCTTCAGATAGTTTCAAGTGATTAGGAGACTTCAACACATCAAAAATTTCATTGGCCAAATAAACTCCTGATTTGCTGCATACTAAATTTATCCCAGCAAGTTTTACAGTCTTATCTTCTTCACTCATAACTAATACAACTAGCATGCTTAATCCCAAAATTGTTCCAATGTCAGCTGTTATTGTTACTGAAGTTTGTTCTAAGAACCACTTTACAGTTTGTTCTTTAAGTTGATTATCTAATAGCTCACAAATTGTCTCGCACGCATGTGTGCTATGATTCAAATTTCCAAACTCACAACCTGACCTATGTAACACAGCTAGAAGTACTGGATATAGAGCCCATGCAGTGTTTGTTTTCATTATGTAGTATAAGATGTTGCCACATAAGTCTTCTATGCGTTTAGTAGTGTTCCGAGAAGATGTTTTCATCACTTCATAAACAGCAGCTCTTTGATGATGCTGAAGTTTAATTAAATGTCTCTTCAGGTGGGTTTTCAGATTTCTAAACCATCTCTCTTGATTTTCTCCTTGTTTGCATACATAGGTTAAATCTTTAACATTGAAGTAACCTTTTATGTTAGAATGTTTGTCTGAAGCACATGCTTTGGGGTCTGTGCAAGCTATGCAATATAATGTAAACATTTTATCATCAGAAGCATCATCAATATCTTCTTGATTATCATCATCTTCATCCTCAACAGCTATATCTACATCAGGCATATTAGTGTCACTATTTGCAATGTTTTCCATTATATCACTTGGTACTGAAAATGAATCATCAGCATGCCCTAGATCCTTCTTTTCCACCAATTTGAATGTAGATTTGATCAAATCATTGTTCAGGATTTCTTGTATTGATTTACACTTGCTTAAATGGGCTATGGAAGTGTCAAATTTGTTGCTTTTTGCTTTATTAGATTTGGATGCAACACTTGAACTTGAAGGCATATTTTGACTCTTCTCTTTATTAACCACAACAGCTTGGTGAGTTTCTTTTGTTAGGCGCAAAATTGCATTCAATGTCTTCTGGATTTGGGAATTTTCAAATTCCTCTAAAGCAGTTTTGTTAGTCTGATGCGCAGATTCCTCACTTACCTTTTGTTTCTTAGGTGGAGGAGAAGCACTTTCTTCAGTCTGTGAAACATCTAGTGAAAAAGTTTCATTTTCTAGATTAGCAGTTGATGAAGTTGGTTCATTTTTCTGAGGTCTGGCACTAGCACATTTTGTGAACAAACTAAATGACTGCTTTGCCGTATCTCTTTGCTGCACTTCATCCCTGGTATTTCTTTACTGCAATATCTAAGCTGTGGGCCCAAACTCTGGGACCTCTTGTATTGTAACAAATATTTTTTTGGGAATTAAAATGTTCCTCCCAGTTTTGCTTCTTTGAATATTTGTTCTTGCATTGACCACAAAAGTAACCCCTTTTAACACCCTCACTTTTCTCTCCAACTTCATCAATATTAGGATCCATTATTGATTATTGACTACCTGAAAAAATACAAAATAAGTAAAAGTTAGTAAATATAGTAGGTAAAAGTGAGTAAAAGTAAGTAAATATAGTACAATGAAAGTAAGTAAAAGTAAGTGTTTTAAACTTAGTAAAAGTAAGGAAGAGTAAGTAAAAGTAGGTAAGTTAAAGTAAGTAAAAGTAAGTTTAAACTTAACTAAACTTTTCAATTCTAGAGTCATGGTGGATTACTTAAAACCACACAAGTAATTATCTGGCCAATTTATCAAACCTGGCCGAGATCAATGGAACATAGTCCAATCCTGATAATTTTATATTAAAAAAAAAATGTTTTAATAAAATTTTAATTATCAAAACATTGAAGCTTAACAAAAAATAAAAATAATTGTTAAATATGGAATTACCAACTAAACTTAAAATAACTAAATTTGTAATTTAAAAAAAAATTGGTTTGTACAAGAACGTATACACAAAAAAATTGCATAACGTCTAGCGGATGAACAAAACCCAAACCCAAATTTACTTTTTCTCATGGTCAAATTTACTGGAGCAATGCTCCCAAGATCCCAGGAATCTGGAGTCATGTCCCAGTGAAACTGAAGGGAAAGGTATTCAAAACAGTGGTGAGGCTGGCAATGTTGTATGGAATGGAGACTGTGCCAATGAAGAAGAGCAATGAAAGCAAAATCGATGTGGCTGAAATGAAGATGTTGAGATGGATGTGTGGAGTGACGAGGAGGGATAGGGTCAGAAATGAGCATATAAGAGGAACAGTGAAGGTGGCAGAAGCATCTAGGAAGGTGCAGGAGGCCAGGCTGAGGTGGTATGGACACATCAGGAGAAGAGAGGAGTAGTATGTGGGGCACAGAGTGCTGGAGATGGAGTTGCCGGGACGGAGAAGAGGAAGACCGAAGACGAGATGGAGGGACTGTGTGGTGGCGGACATCAGGGAGAAGGACTTGGAGGAGAACTTGGTATACGACAGAGGAGAGTGGAGAAGACGAACCAAAAACAGTGACCCCATGTAAAGATGGGATAATAAGCTGCGGAAGAAGAAGTAGTAGTATAAGAAATAAATATTCCAAGTGTAGTGCGACTTTTTTGAATACCCTTTAGAATTCTCAGGGAAGGGGGTGATAGTTGAGGCACTATTTTGTTAGATGTTGACCCTTTACCATCATGTTAACCTCGTTAACGTTTTAAATACACATATTCATAACTTAATCATACAAAATATTCCGGCATTATAGGGCTCATTATGTAGAGATATTGTACTTGTTGGCTGGGAAAAAGCAAATGTAGTACCCATTTACAAAAGGGGTATCATAGTAGAAGGACAAGGTAGGTAAGAAATTATAGGCCTGTTGGTTTAACATCAACAATAGGAAAGATACTAAAAAGAACTATAAAATTATCCAAATGATTTTTAATAATCTTATTTCAAGTTCCCAACTTGGATTTAGATCAGGAAGGTCTTGTTCATCTAATCTCTCTCACCTTGAGTTTGTAACTGACCAGGTAGATGATGGACATGTAGATGTTATTTATTTGTATTTTAGTAAGGCATCTGACAGGTTCGACATAAGAGACTTCTATATAAATTAAAGGTTCATGAGATATTTGGATCAGTTATAAATTGGGTAGAAAAAATGGTTAGAACACTGAGAAAGTAATTTTAAATGGTCATAAACAGGGTGGCAAAAGGGGGTCAGCATTAAGTCCATTACTCTTTACTGTGTATTTAAATGATTTAGAGAAGGGAGTAGGTAGTAAAATATCTAAATTTGCAGATGACATGAAAGTAGTTCCAATTTATAAATATAGAAAATTCTCATGAACTAAAAAAAAAAAATGATCGTGATAGATTAGTTTTCTGGGCTAGTAAATGGCAGATAGAATTCATGGTTTGAAAATTTTGACAGAAATAATAAAAACTTTAGTTATGCGATGCAAGGAAACTGGTTAGAGATTGTTAATCAGGGAAAAGAACTTGGCATTACAATTAGTGGCTAGTGATCTAAAATTTTCTAAGTAGTGCTTAGAGCAGGGGTTCTTAACCTCTGGGTCATGACCCAAACTTTAGTCATTAAATTGTCATTTATCATTTATTCATCCCTAATCATTTATTTTATTATCTATTATGAGTCAACTGTTTGAAGGCATTGGTCACGAAGCTAGCCCCAAGACCAGAATTTGGACTGTAGCCTAGAAAGGTTAAGAACTCCTGGCTTAGAGGCTAAAATACTGCACTCAAGCCTGGTCCCCCTCACCATATGCATGATATACAGATGCTTGAAGGTGTGCAATGTATGGTACGGTAACCAAGCTTACCCCTAGTTTAAGAAGATTGGAATACAGGGAAAGATTAAAGGAACTAGGCACGTTTAATTTTGACACACATTATTGAGGGGAGATATGATACAGCTATTCAAAATGCTTTCAGGTTTGGACAATTTAAATGCAACTTTCTTATTAGAGTCTGATTGAAGAACTTGTAGGCATATGAAAATTAGAAAACAGACTTGTCAACTGGATCTATGAAAATACTTTAGTCATAGTAAATTTTTGGAATGACTTACTATATGATCTACAGAAGTTAAGATTAACCTTTATCCACCAGGGAGACTCAAATGAGCCAGATTAGCAGACAATGGGAAGCCTCATATGAGGAAATGCATCCCTCCACTTTGAAATCTTGATGCGCGCCATTTCATTTCTTTTTTCTCGCTTTCATGGGACTCAGAAGGTAAGAATAGTTACCTAGTATTTTCAGAAAAGATATAAAAGTTTCCAAGTAGTTTTGAATCAAAATGAAAAAACAAAAACTAACAATTTGGGAATTGTGTGATGCAGCGCGCAAGAGCCAGAACAGTTGCTAAACCCCTCCCCCTTTACTCCACTCCCCCACCTGCACAGATGTTCAAGGAAGGATTTTAATGGGCAAGTAATCTGTGTCAAAGCTTAATATTATGGTACATCATATTTATGCATTACACAAGTCCGCAATATATTATAAATATAAAAAAATGCAAAATATATCTTTTTTTGTCTTTCATTGGGGAGGGGGGGGGCTTATCCCAGCAGATAAGGGTTAACAAAGAGCCTAAGATCCACTCTTCTTAAGGTTAGCCTGAGAGAAAAAAGAATAGGGGGTTAAAAGAGAATAAGGGGTTAAGTAAGTAGCAAAACCTATCATTCGTGAGTTAACATTCATTCAGAAAAAGAGAAAGACTCGCCATCATCATCTGCCAGCCACTGCCAACAAATCCGAAATATAGTCAAAGAGAATAGGAAAGGGGTGAAAGATGAAAATGACTAAAATAAGAATGCTTATAAACCATGCAAAAAGTCTTAACTCCAAGAAACACTGTCATACCATGCAAACTACAGACATGCAAGTAAAGAGAGGATGAGAAAAGAAAAAAAAAAAAAGTAGGATGAGTAGAACGAACAAAATTTTTTTAAAAAAGTAGGAAGAGTATAACAAAAAGTGGGTTAGTTTACGCTACGAGCTACATCTAAGTTTGTGTTGGTCTAATTTTTTCTCTTTTTTTTTAATAATATAAATTTAATGCTGAAATGATGTGGTAAATAGCAGCTCCTTAGTTAGTTTTAAGAAAAAATTGGATACTTTCATGAATGAAAGATAGTTTGCAAATTGTATAAATAGAATATATTTTAGCTGAAATTATGTAGTCATCCCTCACATTTCACAAGGGTTACATTCCTGAAAACCACTGCAATTGGCAAAATGGAGATAGGTAAAACCTAGGGCCTATGGGAAATAGAGGGTTAGGGGAACTTGACCCCCCCCCCCCCCCCCCCCCCCGACACACTTACTATGCACACTTAACTTCAGAAAGAGGTTAAAATAAATAAATAAATAAATAAGTTTTATTAGCAGCATATCAGTACCTTTATTTATTAAGTAAAAGAACATTAAAAAAACATCTTATAATCTAGAAATAACGTATGGTAAATAACTTCAATAAATACAAGTAACAAATTATACCAACAAACATGGCTGGGTGTGTGAAGTGGGTGACACCCAACTCCCAAATAGTGCAGATAAAGAATTAAATTAATAATTCTAAACTTACACTGTTAATTAATGGAACACTGTCACAAATTTAAGTTAAATCATAAGAAAAATTAGTGATATCAATGGGCTGAAATCAATAAAATACATTGTATAAATTTCGGGTATACTGTACAGTAATTTATTCATTCATAAATCATAGCACTGTGATTTAAGATACAGGAATACCTCAAATTCAGAGTTAATTCATTCCGGAATAACACGGCAAAATACGAAATGATGAAATTTGAGGTAGATTATAACATGTTTCAATGAGAAAACATTTTACTGTATTATGTTATTAAACAGATTAATTAATCAAATTCTACTCATTTTTCGGCAAAATATAATAATATATTGCGTTAGTAAACAGTTGAATTTTGTCAATTTCAATTTTTTTCAAATTTTTTCAAAAAATACAAATCTGCAAATATGGATGATGGATTGCGAAACTATAGGTAGTAAAAGATTGACAATGAATCTACAAAACAATGAATTTCGAGGTATTCCTATACTGAAATCCAAAATATCGGTTGGGGCTCCTTTATGATCTGAGGATGAGCAAAACTGGACCCCACGATAGGGAAAACTGGTGTACGTACATTGTATTGCCATGAATTGCCAAAACCTGCAAAACACAAAATTGCAATAGAGATGACTTACATTGGTAGCTCTGTAAATAGTTTTATATTAATTAGCTGACTTGAAACTGACATTCTGCAAACTTTGATTATTGAAGTCATAAGCTATATTTTATAACCTCAATAGGTCCAAGTGTCTTTATATTTTCCAAACATTATGTAATGTAATACATACATAGTTACAGTTGATTGTGGATGCAGGTTCATTTCCAGTCCTCCAAATCCAGATCTTTTTGGTATATATGGGAATGAACCCAGAATGGTCCCCTATATATACAGGGGTTGGACAAAATAATATGAACACCTTGATAAATGGCGGTTTTTATTCTTAATATGGAGTTGGTCCTCCTTTAGTGGCAATAACAGCTGCAATGCGTCCGGGAATTGATTCATACAGCTTTTGGACAGTGGCTAGAGGAATCCTGAGCCATTCTTCGAGCAAACCCTGCTCCAGTTCCTCCAAAGACGCCGGCAGTGAGAATCGGCTTCTGACCTGCTGCTCCAACTGACACCACAGATGCTCAATAATGTTAAGATCCGGGGATTGTGGAGGCCAATCCAAGCGTTCTACTTCACTAACATGCTCTTCAAACCAGTTTTTAACGACCCCAGCAGTGTGGATTGGTGCATTATCATCCTGGAAGACAGCGCTGCCATTGGGAAACAGCATTTGGACCATGGGATGGACCTGGTCAGCCAATATTGACAGATAGACCTGGGCGTTAACCCTACCATGCAGTACTACAGCTGGGCCAAGAGTATTCCATGATATTGCTGCCCAAACCATCACAGATCCACCTTCATGCTTAACGGTTGGGGTCAGGCAGTCGGGGTCATAAGCATCTTTAGGCTGTCTCCAGACGTAAACTCGACCGGAACATGGAAATAGCGTAAAGGAAGATTCGTCGGAGTAGACTACATTCTTCCACCAGTCTACTGACCAATTCTTATGGTCATTACACCATTTTCTGTGCCACTCAATGTTGATATGCGAAAGGAAGGGTTTGGCAATTGCAGCCCTCCCATGGTATCCAGCTCCATGGAGCTCGCAACGTACAGTTCTGGTCGATACCGGGCTTGCAAGATGCTGGTTAAGCTCTGCAGTCACTTTTGGAGCTGTGGTCTTATGGTTCTTTGTCACAATGCGCTTTAGCACCCAGCAGTCTCGATCACACAGCTTCTTCTTGCGTCCACTATTGCATTTGTCGGTGCTTGTCTTTCCATGGTTTTGGTATGCAGACATGACCATTAGGGTGGTCCAAAAAGTTAAAGCATCGACTAAGTTCTCCACAAGGTTGGTTTTATGCCTCTTGGTGTGGACAGTATTTGTGCAAAGTTTCACGTTATTCGGTTAATATTTAGGGGTCGCCCCACTTGCCCCCTTTTTGAAAATTTGGGAAAATATATAGACAACTGAATAACTAAATTTTTTTTTGGTTCTCAAAGAATATGAAAGAAAACAGTAAGACAATAGGACATGATAATGGGTGTATCTTCATTATTTCTTCTGCATCAGAGTCGCCTTGGATGGTATTGGTATCTGTTTTCGGTGGGCGGCTACGAGTTGTAGGAGGTACTGCTTCTGGTCCTCGTTTCGTGTCAAAGTGTCATTGTAGCGTTGTGCGAGAGCAATACCTCGCTCGGCAGCATCATTGACAACTTTCACCTTTAAGGCGCGATCTCTAAGTTCCCTGTAGTTCTTGTCATTTGGCCATTCCCGTGGATCTTTTTGAAGTAACTGGCGCGCTTCCTCCTTACCTCCAACTTTCAAGGCATCAAAGAGGGTCAATGTCCTTTTCGTGACGAAGGATGCCACATCATTTTCAACACCAGCTTCCGCCATGTCGATTCGTCGGGGGCAGCCATTCTTTTGGGGATGTTGGAGGTGTTGAACCATTCTCCTTTTGGTATCAGGATCGATCCTATTATCGAAGAAGGCCAGTCCAATCAGATGCTCCGACAAGTACCACATGTGGCGTCTTAGAGCTGTCTTCGCCGCTTGTGCAGCTCCTCCGTGTGGATATTTTTCCAGAAGATGCAGCATTTTGAGATCATTGAGAGGAGCTTGTGTCCCCATTGGCGCTTCATGCCAGTACTTGACATAAATCAGACTGACAAATAAAGCAAGCTGAGTCACGTTTCGTTCTTCGCGTGCTGTGAGCTTGAATTGATAGTGAAAGAGGTAGATTTTGAGCGCATAAATCGCCTTCGCCATCCATCTCGCGTGGTGCATGGGACCCGGAGCTCGGATAAAGAGTTGACCACCAGTCTTTCCCCCCAGGAAGAGCAAAGATAGTTCAAGGAACTCCTTGTAGTCATCACGAGGTTGGCTTGCCTGAAGAGCGTTAGGTAAGTAAGTGAGCATCTCTTCTCATCTCTTGGAGTTGAGGGTTCTCGAACAAGCTGTCCGATGCTGAGACAAATGCTTCGTGGAGAGAGATGGCCATTCCTTTTGAAATCGCTTAAAAAGGCCTGTTTCAGGACTTCCTGTTGAGCCAATATTGAGGCAAAGACATCAGCAAGTACGACTTCAAGTATATGATGTCGACAACCGATCCAAACTAGCTCGTGACCCAATGCTTCTTCAATCCTGACACAGGCTCCGCGATGTAAACCCATGTTTGACGCAGTGGTATCGAAGACGAGACCTCTCACATGCTGTTCCACGTTCCATAATTTCATAGTTTGAAGGCATGCCTGGGCCTGTGCTTCTCCAGTTCCTTGTTTCATCTTTGGGACACCAAGCAGCTTCTCCTGTCCATTGAATGTTATAAGGATTGCTATCCGATGCACATTCGTCTTCTTCCCTTCAATGCCGGGGAGAAGCTTTCCGTCCCAATGGAGAAGGACAGGGTCTTCTAGAGAGAATGATTCTAGGTCTTCTCGAGCTGCCTGTTCTCGCACTTTCTCTGTAGCGATGAATAGAGCTCCGAGAGCACGTCATCCCAGACAGATCATGCCCCGCGGCCTGTAATACAGCTCCAGTTACGAAAACAGCATTCCGGTCAGAAAGATTGGTGCGATCCATTGCTCCAATGACTTCTGGAGATTGGAAAATGTTCGTAACCTTGTTCTTGGGACGCTTTGGTGCCGGAGCTTCAGACGAAGAAGGAATCGGAACCGATGGTCTATAGTCGTCGTCGTCTTGCAAAAAAAGGGAAGAAGAAGAGGAAAGATCAATTGATGACACTCCTGCTTCTTCCAAATCTTTCTCTGTTGCTTCATGCCTTGCCTTCCTCTTGGCTTCCTTCTCCATTCTGGATCGCTTTCTGTCCTCTTGTGTAGTCGTTTCCTTATCAGTGCCAGCCATGCTGCAAGAATTGACGTCCTTGCACTGCATGGACAGGAAATTTCGGTCCTCAACATTGACGATTGTGCTCATGGCATCACTGGTTGCGATGTCAAACAGTTCCTGGATGTCCGCTTTGAAGATGTCTTCATTCATTCTATCGCTGGCACGTTGCCTGGTCCTGTGCTTCTTGAGTGTTTTGTAGCAGTCTATAAGCTTTGAAAGCTTACGGACATAGGAGTCGATCCGTTGAGTTGGGATCCGCGCTCGGGTCCAGACTTCAATCACCCTCTGGCATGCCTGGTTCAGACTGTCGGAGGTGGTTTGCTTTTGATTGATGTGGTGGTATTGCCCCAAGAGGAGGGCGTCAAGGCATGTAGGGAGCCTTGACGTGGATAAAGTTCCAGTTGCCATCCCTAGAAGCCAAACTTTTGGAATTGATCGAGTTTGAGCCATCAGACCTACGGAAGAAAAAGTACATTATATAATATATATATTCAGAGTGGGGCGACCTCTAAATATTCACCAATTACGCTGCAATTTTGCACAGACCATGTGGACACTAAATGGACAAAAACCACACTTGTGGAGACTATCTAAGACAATTTTGAAATTTCCCCCTATGGATTTGGACCACCCTAATGACCATAGACAGTTCCTCTGGATACATTGAACATCTGAGCAGTTTTCGTCACCGATGCACCAGCCATCCGCGCTCTGACAATTTGCCCTCTTTGGAAGTCTGACAGGTCTTTCATAACTGCTAATTCATAATTCACTCAGATCTGTAAAAACAACGTGAGGGTTATAACATGATGTATACTCTCTCTGTTACGCATTTAAATAGGTTTGCCAGTCATTTGACCGTTTACTGTGTCTGAGCAGTCCATAAAGATAACCGGTGAAATCGGCGGGTGTTCATATTATTTTGTCTAACCCCTGTATATATATATACGGTATATATATTAGGGTGCTTCACAGCAGTGTGGTTGATGGATGAAGTGGAAGGAAGTTCAATCCACATTGATGCCCCTGTTCCTTTTGCCGAGGAAACTCGTCTGAACAGGTTTCAACCAGATCAGAACACGTTTAGGGGTCCCGAGATTTGACACTTCAGATTGCTTAGGTATTTCTAATTTCAGCTGTTCTAGTGTTAGTCGACTGCCTTGCTTCCTGACGGAAGGGTGCACTGCTCTCTATCCTCGTGTCAGTTGTCAAGTTTTGTCCTCGTTGTCTCTACCATTACGTATTTGTACTCTTTTCTAATTCTATATTTCCTCATTGCAGATAAACATGGCAACTCAAAGCAAGAAAGAGGTTTGGCTCATCGGACACCCAAATAAGGAGATCCTGGGTAGCCACCTGCCGACGAAGTTGCAAGTCTTGCAAAAGTGCTTCTTCCATCAAAAACAGGAAAACCTAGGATGCAGAAAATGTCTGAACCTCTGTTTGGATGCTGTGATGGTGTTCCAGAAAAGAGCAAGGATCCCTACCATGAGGTGGGACAGCGCCCTTCGGAAAATGGAAGCTCTGCTCCAGCGTTATGACAAGTTGGTGAAAAGCAGGAACAGATCTGAGGAGAGCTGTCATGTTGCGGAGAACATGTTCAAGGCGGAACTCGAGAACGAAATCCTCGATATTGGTCATTCCAATGCCCTTTCTATGATGACAAACGAGGAAGACAAGCTCTTCTACAAGAGTCAGCAGGAGGACCCAACAGAGAGCAGTATGGCATTGGCAGACATGAAGCTGGCCCAAATGGAGTAGGAAAAGGCATCGAGAGGAACAGGAGACGACACCGGGAATTCAAGCAGGCCAAGACGGTTACAGAAGCTGCTACTCTTGAAGACAGCTCCTCATCCTCAGCATCACCATCTGCGGAAGATGATCCTTCCTTGGCAGCCTCCACATCTGCTTCATGTCCTTCTCCGAGGAAGCAGTCAAGGAACCTCATCACTCAGGATGTGGCTGTCGCGTACGACCGGATGAACATTTCTTATCGTGATGCAGCGATGTCCTACGCTGTCATCATGCAATCCTTGGGGCACGATTTGAACGAGGTATCCATCTCCTTTTCCACAATGTATCGTGCTCGCCAGTTGCTTCAGAAGCAAGCATCAGAGGCGTATCAAGAGGGAGAATTCTGTCCTGAGGAGCCCTTGGTGTTGCACTGGGATGGGAAAATGCTGCCTGAAATCACAGGTGACGGATCTGTGAACCGGATTGCTGTGCTGCTGGTCACTGGGAACAGCCAGGAGAAGCTGCTTGGAGTTCCGAAAGTTCCAGCTGACACGGGAGCGGAGACAGCACGCGTCTGCATTGATCTTGTGCGGGAACACGACCTGTCCAAACAAATCAAGGGGTTATCATTCGACACAACAACATCGAACACCGGGATTCATGTGGGAGCCTGCGTTAAGATTGAGGAGGGTCTCAGGAATCAACTTCTTTACCTAGCATGCAGGCACCATATGTACGAAATCGTCCTGGCCCAAGTCTTCCAGTCTTCGATAGGCCCCACCTCTGGGCCCGAGACTGGGATCTTCAAAAGATTCCAAGAGCAGTGGGGTTTCATCGACCGATCTCTTATCACCACTGCTATTGATTCAGATAGCTGCAGCATCGCTGGACCTCTTCAGGGTCTCAAGGACCAAACTGTCCTTGTTGTGAGGGAAGCTCTGGCTTCTGATCAGCCACGGGATGACTACTAAGAACTTCTTCAACTGGTTATCCTCTTTCTTGGGGAAGAGACTGTCGCCAATGTGCCACTGCGGAAGCCAGGAGCATACCACCATGCACGGTGGATGGCGAAAGCCATTTAGGGATTGAAGCTGTACCTCCTTCAGTACCAGTTCAGGATGACTGGGTGGGAGCTGAAAGGAGTCACAGAAATCTGCCTGTTCATTGCCCTGGCCTACGCAAAGGCTTGGAGTCATGCGACGAGAGCAGAGCAGGCCCCACGTGTGGATATGGAGTTCTTGCTGGACCTGGAAATACTGCAGGAAGATGCCGTGATCGTCGATGTCACCTAGCAAGCGCAAGCAGCCATGAAACGACACCTCTGGTACTTCTGAGACGCTGGTTGGCTTGGCATTCTTCGATCAAGGGGTTCCTCAGGAAGAGAAACAAAGGATGTGAGAGAAACTCGCCAAGCCGGCATCAAGGAAAGCGTTGAAGCGTCTGGAGGGGAAGACCGTCCTCGACTGCTTCAAAGGAAAGATGATTTCGGATTTCATACCACAAGGATGAAGGATCTTTTCACCACACTCAGGATCACCGGCGCCTTTGTCAAAAATCCCGCTTCATCTTGGGAAAGCGACCCACACTACCAAGCAGGTCTAGCTAGGGTCCGCGTCCTGGCTGTGGTGAACGACTCGGCTGAACAGGGGATCGCTCTCATTACTGCCCTAACAACGAAGGAAGAAGACAAACAGTACCTGCTGAAAGCAGTTTTCAAGAACAGGAAGGATTTTCCGAAGAAGCAGAAGGGGGAAATGATGAAGAAGTGATGAGTCTGTGCTCTCTGACGTAAGGCGTGATTTCTCGGGACCCCTTATTGTTGTCGAAGGAGTCTCCTTTTTGGCCAGGAGTGATAAATATGTAAAACGAACACGGGCATCTATGTGGATTAAAAATATAATGTGGTTCTCATTTACGAAAGACCCTAATATATAGGCATATATATATATATATATATATATATACATATATACATATATATACATATATATATATATAATATATATACATATATATATATATACATCTATACATATAACATATCATATACAATACATACATATACATATATATATACATATATATAATATACATATATACATTAATATACATATACATATATATATATACATATATATATATACATATATATACATATATATATATATATATACATATATATATATATATATATATACACATATATATATATATACACACACATATAATAGATATACACATAATACATATATATATATATATACATATATATACATATATAATATATATATATATATACACACACTATAACAACATATATATATATATATATATATATATATATATATATACACAACATATATATATATATATATTCCCCGCAAGGGGTTCTAAGCTCGTGCTCTGAGTGCTCGTTTGTACGTGCTTGTTCCTGGAGGTTTCACATGCGCCCTCCCGGCCCTAGCACCCAAGGATGATGGGGCTCGACCCTGCAGTCCTTGTCATCCTTGGTTTTTTTCCACTTCGACTGTCCCCTCCACCCTTTTTTTTCCTCTGTCTTCCTCTCACTTTCTTTGTTTTTCCGCTGAGATATGCCCTTTAAATAGAGGCGAATCGGTTCTTCCTGAACTGAAAAAAAAAAAAAATTATATATATACACATATATATATATATACACACATATATATATATATATACACATATATATATATATAGGGTCATTCCATGTCAACTCAGCCACAAAATGGCACTTTTTGCACTCACCCCTTTCAATTTTGCTCATACTTGGCACAATAGCAGATATACATGCCAAACTTAAATTCCCAAATTATTAGAGCTGACTGACCTTTGGTTACTGAGATACAAGGTCACAAAGTTGTGACATTTTGACCTTTTTTGCGTTAAATGACTATTTTCAAAACGGTGTAACTAAAAACTATTAAAGCTAGAATTGATTTTGGTCTCATTTTAAAGCTCTTTAGTAGCCCCTTGTTTATTGTCTCTTGTTAAATATCTCTACTGTGAAAAATAAAAAAAATCCCTTCAAAAGTTGACCTTTGACCTTGAATAAAAAAAAAATACCTTCTCCTAAAAAATTCAATTTTTTTACATTAATACCTTGAGTCATGTACAACAAAATCCCAAGAAGCTGTAAGTGGCTGATAACTAGTTCAATGTATAAAAAATAAATGAAGTTGGCATCATTCTTCAATTTTAGATTTTTTTTGTCAGTTCATTTATTTAAAAGTTCTGTTCTGATATAGTGTCAGTGAAGACTTAGTTCAACTTAACATTATTAGTTCAAAAACCTTTTTGTGACCTGTGCCAAAAGAAGTCTTTTAAAAGACAACCAGGGTTAAACCCCTCGACAGCCCCAAATCTACTGGAGTAGCGCTGATCCAAAGGCCCAACTAGTATATAAGTACTGTCAACTTTACAGAGTTGACTCCTGACTTCAAGTTAAAGTTAATTATTTTTACTAAATACATGTATAAAAATTTATTTAATAATTCATTAATTGTTCATTGTTTTCTTTTCAGATTTTCTTTGTGCTTTTGTGATTTCAGAGTACAAACATGGAACATTTAAAACTGAAACAGAAGTGTGCTGATCCTTTGCTGCGTCACAAAGGTCAGTGTCGAAAGAAGAGTTTGAGAATTGTACCACAGGAACTTGTAAATAAGTTTCCCGATCTGCACTTAACACTACATCACAGACTTTGTAAGCAGTGTAGAGAACATCTTGAGTCCTTGCCTGAGAAAGGAATAGGCACTTTGAATTCAGACATAAATGATGATTCTTCTTGTAGTAGTGAACCACCTGAAGATCTTGAGAAAATTGAAAATGTTGACAATAGTGATGCATCAACTTCAGAGCAAAACCATGAGATGTGTACTTTGAATGCTTCTTTTGTTTCAATTGGTGAATCACCCATAAAAAAGAGAAAGCTTGTAGAGCAAAAGTCATATGGAGCTAAAAAACTAAGCAAGGTGACAGAGACAGTTAAGAGAATGGAAACAGTTGCAGGAAAAGAGATTTCTGACTCACAATTTAAGGAGCCATCTGGAGATGTAGACTGTTTAGAAATAATAAATCAACTCAAGGAAAAATTCAAAAATGAAAATACTAAAAGAAGTGATAAAATAAAAATCCTCACTGTATTGCCCAAAAGTTGGAGCATTAGGAAAATTGCTTCAGAATTTAACACAACAAGGCATACAGCATCTATTGCTAAAAAAATAGTTGAAGAAAAAGGTGTCCTTTCAGACCCAAATCCAAAGGGTGGGAAAAGAATTAAACAGGATACTGTTGACGCTATTAAAGCATTTTATCTTTCAGAAGACATCAGTAGAACAATGCCAGGAAAGAAAGACTATTGTAGTATCATTGACAATGAAAGAGGAAGGATACATTTGCAAAAGCATCTTTTACTTTGCAATTTAAAAGAAGCCTATCATATTTTCAAAGAAAGAAATCCTTTGGTTAAGGTGGGATTCAGTAAATTTGCAGAATTGCGTCCAAAGCAGTGTGTTATTGCTGGAGCAACAGGAACTCACTCAGTATGTGTCTGTACAATTCATCAGAATGCCAAACTTATGTTTGTAGGAGCTGAATTAGAAAAACTAACTGCAAATGATGACACACCTATTAAGAATGTACGTCATTGTGTTGCCTTTATGGAATGCAATCCTGCAATCCTGCCTCAGACAATGTGAACAATGTGGAGATCCATCAGATTTAAAAAACAGACTACTGGACATATTTACAAACAACTTCATTGATATCATAAATTTTAAAAAGTGGACCAATACAGATCGGTCAAATCTTGAATCAGTAGAACTGAATACAGATGAATATATTGACCAATTCTGTAACCAACTGAAAGAATACCAGATACATGACTTCAAGACAAAGATGCAAGCAACTTATTACCATGAAACAAAAATGTCTTTGAAAGATGGTGAGGTCCTTGCTGAAAATTATTCCTTTATTCTTCAAGAATAAAAAGGAAGATGAGATTGCTCACCTTAGCTTTGTTATTATTTCAGAGTGTAACATCCATAACACAGTTGCTGTACATTTGTTTCAAAAGCATCTGATAAAATTCCTAAAAGATAATATCTCATCCATCGGTTCCATCCACAAAATAATTTACTTTTCAGATGGGTGTGCAGGACAGTATAAGAACTGCAAAAACTTTTTGAATCTTTGCCATCACAGAGATGATTTTGGAATTGAGGCAGAATGGATTTTTTTGCAACAAGTCATGGAAAGGGACCCTGTGATGGTGTTGGAGGCACAGTTAAGAGTTAGCTGCAAAAGCTAGTCTACAACGACCTTATGATGAACAGATCCTTACTGCAGAACAGTTATATACATTTGCAAGTGAAAATATTGTAAATATAAAATGTCATTTTTCAACCAATAAAGAGCATGAAGAGGAAAGCCAACTTCTCCAAGAAAGACACTCAACTGCAAGGACTATTGCTGGTACACAGAAATTACACCATTTACAGCCAGTTTCATTGACTTCTCTTAAGGTTAAACATTATTCATTATCAGATTATTCAAATATTGAGAAAGTTACTGAAAAGGAAGAAGTTGTGACTGAGGAGAAAATACATGGTTTTGTTACTGCTGCATATGATGGCCATTGGTGGGTGGCATATGTGCTGGAAAAGATACCAGAGAATAGAGAAGTAAAAGTCACATTCCTTCATCCTCATGGCCCAAACCCATCATTTGTGTATCCTGGTCGACCAGATGAATTAATCTTACCATATTCAGATATTCTAACACAAGTTGAGGCATCTACTACTAATGGACGAACATACAGGATTTGCAAAGAAGTTACTTTGAAGGCATCCAAAGCTTTGGCAGATCTACAGCACAGAAAGGTAAGAATTCAAAATTAAAATGGTCATGTAACTATATATACACTGCATACATTTTAAGTTGTGATAAATGGAAATCAATGAGCACTATACCTATACATATTGTATGTACATTTTAATATGTTACTTGTATTTGTTAATTAGGTAGCTATCTAGGTATACATTAAAATTTTCTCTTCTAGAAATCACAATAAATTGGGTGGCCCACAAGAATCTTGTCAACTACTGAAAACCATCACATACATGCACAACATACAGGTGAGGTGGGTAAAGAACAAATATTTAAAAATAAGCATTTGCTTGTTTGTAGAAGGCTGCAGATAGTATGTAGATATGGGTTGTATTTGTAAGAGATTGAGCTGACCTTAGACAAAAATGGTTACTGACATACAAGGTCACAAAGTCATGACTTTTTGACAATTTTTGTATAAAATGACTTTTTTCAAAATGTTGCTTGAATTCATTATTTTTTATACATTGAACTAGTTATCAGCCACTTACAGCTTCTTGGGATTTTGTTGTACATGACTCAAGGTATTAATGTAAAAAAATTGAATTTTTTAGAAGGTATTTTTTTTTTATTCAAGGTCAAAGGTCAACTTTTGAAGGGATTTTTTTATTTTTCACAGTAGAGATATTTAACAAGAGACAATAAACAAGGGGCTACTAAAGAGCTTTAAAATGAGACCAAAATCAATGCTCTAGCTTTAATAGTTTTTTAGTTACACCGTTTTGAAAATAGTCATTTAACGCAAAAAAGGTCAAAATGTCACAACTTTGTGACCTTGTATCTCAGTAACCAAAGGTCAGTCAGCTCTAATAATTTGGGAATTTAAGTTTGGCATGTATCTGCTATTGTGCCAAGTATGAGCAAAATTGAAAGGGGTGTGTGTTTTAGGTGGCTGACTTGACATGGAATGACCCTATACATATATATATATACATATATATACATATACATATATATACATATACATATATACATATACATAATAACATATACATATATATACATATACATTATACATATATATACATACATATATATACATATACATATATATATATATTACATACATATATATACATATACATTTATTTTTTTTTTAGTTCAGGAAGAACCGATTCGCCTCTATTTAAAGGGCATATCTCAGCGGAAAAACAAAGAAAAGTGAGGAAAGACAGAGGAAAAAGAAAGTGGAGGGGGACAGTCGAAGTGGAAAAAGACCAAGGATGACAAGGACTGCAGGGTAGACCCCATCATCCTTGGGTGCTAGGGCCGGGAGGGCGCACGTGAAACCTCCAGGAACAAGCACGTACAAACGAGCACAAAGAGCACTCAAGAGCACGAGCTTAGAACCCCCTTGCGGGGATATATATATATATACTAAATATATATAATATATATATACATATATATATATATATATATACATATATATATAATATATATATACATATATATATATATATACATACATATACAGAGGAACCTTGCTTAACGAGTGCCTCGTATAACGAGAAATTCGTATAACGAGCAAAAAGAATGGGGGAAAATTACCTTGCATAACGAGCGACACTTTGCTTAA
>JAJOZX010000192.1:255000-392500 GCA_023014485.1 Bathynomus jamesi
TTTTAATTTATCAGTGACTAACAGTTGGTTTTTGATATAAAAATAAGATTCCTGAAAAAAATAATTGGTGGCCACCAACGTGTGTCCAGCCACCCCCATTTTTGTAAAAACATCTAATGCCGCACTAGCAAAATCAGGAAAATGGCAATATCTCTTCTTCTGAACATGCTAGAGAGATGGCTTGCATACCAAAAGATGCAGAATTTGATTTAGAACATATATTAAGAGTGGTATTTTTTCATAAAACCCTTTAGTTTTTGAGTTATTTTAGAAAAACTAATTTTTTGGGCCCATAGACCCCCTTTCAACTGAATGTCAACACAATAAAACATTCTCAAGCTACAAATTGACATGTATTAGTGGTTTTCAATCAGCAATCAAAACCAGCCATTTTAAATTCATTGAAAATGCTTTTTGACATTCCAAAACGCCAAACATTAAATTATACAATTAACAAATTGTCATTTTGTCATATTTTAGCATGATAAATAATAATCTAGAACTTAAAATATTTTTTAGACAAAATCTTTCATTAATTTACGTGATCTAAGTTTGTTTCTAATAAGACCATCTCTACGCTCATGACCTACAACAGCCAAGGATGCTTCAGTGACAAGCTTATGTGCCTTTCAACATTCTGACTGTGGCACTCGTGATCCAGTTTCAATGCGGTATTAATGATATCACGCAGTTCATCATTATTGAATTCTTTTAATACAGGTGGAACAGTTTCCCATTGGGACATAGCAGACAGCTTTGAAATTGATGATTGGCTTTCTAAAGACCCTAACATTCTCATCTATAGCAGGATATTCATCAGTACCACCTTCATGATCCTCTTCATTCTCATCATCACTTTCAATTATTCCACCTGCAAAATCATTGCTACTACCAGATTCATCATCAAAATCCTCTATAACTCCCCTCAGACACAGAACTTTATTGACAGCACACCTCCTCACCTCTTCATCTTCATCAGCCAGCATTCCAACTAAAATATTTTCACCATGAGCAAAATAGCTGTTATTGTTTAATACGTCATAACAAATTTCTCTAATTTTCCTGTCAGGGAATTTATTTACTCTTTGGATCATATTGAATAGGTTTCTTGACCCATCACTTAGCCTCTTATTAGTCTTGATATTGAACCAACTGTGAAAGTATACTTTGATGATGAATTCTACTATGATTTTGAGGTTCTTACTGGGTCTTTTTTGTGAAACATAAAAGCGAAGAATTCTACAGGCTAAGGTGAGCCATCGAGAGTGATTTAGCAGGCCAACTTCTAAGAGTGCAAGGTCTTCATCCACTTCACCAGTAATAATTGCCCAGCAGATGCAGTATCCATAGTATTGGTGGGTTGATAAATTATTGACCACCTCATTTGGTAGAAGCACAAATGCAGGATAAGGTATAGATTTGAAGTCCACAACATTCCATTCTGACATCCCCATTGAGCTGAGAACCAATAGGGCCAGAAAATTTGTCTGGACTTTTTGTTGTCCCATTTAAAGTTATGAAGATGTGTCTAAGTGGCAATTCATTTAGATGCAGAAGACAAATATCCCACTGAAGAGGTTGCCCTAAAAACATTTCCAAATATCTGATTGACCCATGTATATGTCCTGTGTTAGTATTTGTCCCATCTGCTTTAACCAAGTTCAATTTGGCCTCAAGTTCTGTCCCTTTAATGATCTTATAAATGCCATGAGCAATGTCAATGCCTTTGCCACTCTCCGGGGTAAAATGGTCGAGGTAGTTAGTAATCAAAAATCCAAATCATGCTTATTTTAGAATTTCTTTTGTCACTAAGGTCCGTCGAAAGGGGGTCTATGGGGCCCAAAAATTAGTTTTTCTAAAATAACTCAAAAACTAAAGGTTTTATGAAAAAATACCACACTTAATAATTTCTTCTAAATCAAATTCTGCATCTTTTGGTATGCAAACCATCTCTCTAGCATGTTCAGAAGAAGGGATATTGCCATTTTCCTGATACTGCTAGTGCAGCATTAGATGTTTTTACAAAAACGGGGGTGGCCAGACACACATTGGTGACCACCAATTATTTTTTTCAGGAATCTTATTTTTATATCAAAAGCCAACTGTTAATGACTCTGATTAATTCTATCTTGAGTTTCAGCCCGGCCTAGTAATACTGACATCCTAAGCCATATACAGCAAGTCAGCAAACTAATCCAGTCTCCCTCAGTACAGTTGGATGTGGCTGTCAATCTGCTAAAGAAGACTGAAACAACTCTCAGCACTTACTGACAACAGGCTTTGTGGTTGCACAAACCTCAGCCAAGGACATGTGCGAAGACATGAATGTAGAGGCTGTTCTCCAGCAAAAGAGATTGAGGTCCACAAAGCGGCACTTCTCCTACGAGTCCGCTGATGAGCCATCAATGACGAACTTAAAAATTTGGAGGTGATCTTTTTCAATGTGGTGGTGAATGCTGCTATCTCATCACTTCAGGAAAGATTGCAGACCTGGGAGAAGTGAGATCTAAGTTTGGAGTACTCTCAAACTTCCAAAATTTGTCAAATGTGGAGATGACAGAGCAGTCAGAAACCCTCAGCAACACTAAGTTGTCGCGGACATTCTGATCTAGATGGTAGGGAGTTCGCACAGGAATTAAAGAATTTGCCTGAACTGCCATCTACGAGCATGACAGCACTTCAGCTGCTGACATTTATCCATGAAAAGCAGCTCACAGAGATCTATCCCAAACTCTGGGTCACCCTCAGAGTTGCTGTCACCCTTCCAATGACAGTGGCTGGAGCGGAGAGAAGAAGCTCATCAAGACTTACCTGAGATCCACCAAGATGCAAGACTGCCTCAGGGTCATTCTCTGTCAGATCAACCAGTGCCTAACACCCTCATCTCTCAGATTTTGCTGAAATTTGGTTTATAGGGAGTTTGTGGGCCCTGAATCCATTTCTGAAATTATAAGGTCAATCCGACCAACGGTTCAAGAGATATGACCTCAGGAAATTTGAGGTCACTTGCGAGGTCACTAACATTTGGCGACCCATAACTTGGGTAATAATGGTCACAATTATATAAAAGTATATATATTTAGAATCAGAAAACGACAAGGAATCCAAATATGCAAGTTTTAGAACTCTAGGTTGAAAAATAAAAAAGTTACACTGTAACCAAAATTAAAATTACATTTTTTTATAGATATAAAAACAAAGGCAAAAAATGTAAAATTGTATTTCACTGCTAATCTACACTGGCAATAATAGTTATAATAGTGAAAGGGGAAGACCTACTTAGAGGATTCATGTGCTAGCCTAATACAATTTTTGCATGCTCGATGCTCTCATCAATTTCTTTTTGTGGAAAAATGTATTGAATTCTGCTGCCTCCTCTTAGGGTAGGACAACTCATTACAGTTAATATATGATGTCCTGGCACTGCACATGAATTCTTGTTTGATGGATAATAATATGCACTTGATCCTGATGACCCAGAGGGATGTAGAAAGTTCACAGTGAAATCATCAAACTCTTCACAATATTCCTCCACAATTCCATACCAAACTTGCATGTCATAAATGCAGCCAACATACTCTCCTGGTTTGACACATTTTAGGTTACCAAGCATTGCCGGTTCATTAGTAAAATGACTTTTCCTTATTCTTTTCTTTTCTCCAATGCCACTTGAAATGGGATACACCATCAGTTCTTCCTTGTTTAGGGGAACAAATCTATGATATTTCTGAGTTCCAGGAATAGCCGTACTATCCTTGAATCGATGTTCCAACCGTTCTTCTGCATCTTTCAAATCAGCTGTAGTTACAAAGAAAAAATTTATCTTCTTGCTCAAGTTTTCTTCACAAAACTGAAACATGTGTTCTGGTGTAAGAATTTGCCTCTCTGTAGTTCTCTGCAAACTGGCACGAGCAGTAGCTCTTTTCACTGTTCCTCCAATCCCATCACATGCATTTTTGCCATGGGATGTAGCAAAGAAGTGCCATTCACAAGACAGACCAAAATCCTCTTCATGGTAACAGAGATTTGTGAAGTTGTATCTGTTCTTATATTGGCCAGCACATCCATCTGAGAAATAGTGCACCTTCTTCAATTGTGGGCATCTGAATTTAACATATGTCATAAGCTTCAATATGAATGAGTAAACCATTATAGTGTTGTGTTTTAGTGATGCAGATAAGAAACAGACACTAAAATGGCTAAGTTCCTGGTCTGCAGATGATCTATAATAGATGACAAAAGGGTGAACTGTACACAGTGAATTGTCCCAGTGAAACCCTTGGGCAGCATCCTGGACAATGAAAGAATAATTCTCAGAGAAATCACCTACTATAACTACCTCGCTCTGAGGTGGTAGTGTTTCTTTCAACTGCTTGAAGTACTGTGATTGTTGCTGAGCAACAAAGTGATGACGAACCATGCGGGATATTTTCATGCTTAGGGATGATAAGTATTCATGAAGTGGCTCCACCTTATCAACCATTGTACAACGGTCAACAGTCACCCATTGCTTGTAAGATATTTCATTTGGAGCTGATTTCACACTGTCAAGTAACTCAAGAAAATCCAGGACACCCTCTTCTCTTGGGCAATCATTGCAAAGTTGCATCATGCAAGTCTCTCTTTCTGTACTGCAGACACTGTAATCCATAAGATCCTTGTATGAAAGACCTCTTTCTCCCAATGCAGCCAGCTGCAATTTTGGATTTTGATGGTATGTGCAGACACAGACAGAATGAGTCCCACCACTACCGGCAAGCACACAATATGATGGCCGTAATTTTGCAAATGTGGAAAATCCTATTTTGCGATTCTTTTCATCATCATTTTTATATAGTTCAAACATCTCTCTTAAATTCCCGAGGACCAATCGTTTTTGCACCTTCAGCACTGATAACTTTCACGCAATCCTTTTGGCCAGGACACATACGACTAACCTCTTCTGACTCATAGAATCTTCTAACTATATCTTTGTGTTCTTCAGATATCACTTTTCCTTTGCTCATTAGTGGAATCTTCGGAAGGATTCCATGTTCTGATTTAAGTGAATGGCTTCTTTTCACCATGTATGTTGTAGTTTGAAAGAAACTAGCTGTTTTTTCAATTGTATGGTGAGTGTCAATATTTGTAGTTTGTGATGGTGAGAGTGTCAATATTTGTAGTTTGTGATGGTGACATTTGCTCTTCAGGAATGACTGTTTCAATTCATTCATTAATTTGTCTAGATGTTTTTCAGATTTAGTTTCAGGTTTTGAAGTATCACTTACCTCCTCAGTAATTTGAACACCATAACTGAGTTCTAGCCTCTCCTTCAGGTGTTTCTGAGCAGATGATAGCTTACCACGAGCCTTGCACTTTTTCTGGCTTAATGACAGCCCTTCTGAAAAGAACAGAAAAAAAGGTTTCACACACCTGAATATTAGTAATTAAATATTAATTATAGTACCTTAAATGCTATATAATTGGCTATATAGTAGATCAAACAGACCTTGTAGTAAAGTATAAGTTATTATATTAATTTATTACTTACTTTTTTTAACTGGTGTTTGGTCCAGAAATGCTAGAACTGGTTCAACTGAAGTTGAAGGATTTTCCTTTATCAAGCAATCACTGTCATTGTCCAGATCTTGAATTGAAGAGATGTTACTCAAGCCACTGATAGTAGATGATTCATTTGAATCCTGCTCAGACTCGTTGTTTTCAGTGGTACTAAGTATAGTGGGGTTTTTCATTATCAGTGTCCAGCAGTTCACACACAACAATGAGTCTTTTTTCACTCTTCCAGCACATTTTTCAACAAGTACATCAGTCACTTTTCTAAGATTGATTGTTATGCGTTTCTTGTGTTTTTGAATAGGGTCCTGGCAGTATTTCAAGTGCCGAACCATTGTATTTTGATCTGTAAAGATATAGGATTTACAATTAGGTAATATATATTTTTAGAAAATATATAGCTATACACACTTAATATTTTAGGCCTTGATAGTCTCTGAGGCTCATTAAAACACCATACCCACCAGCCACCCACAGTGCTGGCTGGAACTGTACTAACCTGTAGACAAGGAATTTTGCAACTATCTGTGTTGATTCTGCACTTAGACAAGTAGCAACATGTTTCAACAGGTTTGTTTAGGCTACATGTGAGCTTAGTCTTCCCCTTTCACTATTATAACTATTATTGCCAGTGTAGATTAGCAGTGAAATACAATTTTTATTAAATTCTTGGAGCTTGAGGTCAAATTGATAGCGAAGATATAAAAATTCCTTGAAATGACAAGCAATTTATAAATATGGTGTTCACTTATAAGTTAGTTACATGAAAAGTACCAACATAAACAAACTTTTTATGATTGTTTCTATTAGTCAAGAACTCTGACTTTGTTTTTTATATCTACAAAAAATATAATTTTAATTTCTATAGGTCAAATTATGAGCTTAAGTGTGAAAAAATAGGTAGAATTGACGCACAACTTATGAATATGGTGTTCACTTATATGTTAGTTACATGAAAAATACTAACAAACAAACTTTTTTTTGCTGATTCTAATAGCCAATGCCTATGCCTTCATTTTTTACATTTAAAAAAAAAATTCTCATTTGATACCCCAGAGGTCAAATCGTGACCTCAAATTTTGGTTACAGTGTAACTTTTTTATTTTTCAACCTAGAGTTCTAAAACTTGCATATTTGGATTCCTTGTCGTTTTCTGATTCTAAATATATATACTTTTATATAATTATGACAATTATTACCCAAGTTATGGCTCACCAAATGTTAGTAACCTCGCGAGTGACCTCAAATTGCCCGAGGTCATATCTCTTGAACCATTGGTCGGATTGACCTTATAATTTCAGAAATGGATTCAGGGCTCACAAACTCCCTATAAACCAAATTTCAGCAAAATATGAGAGATGAGGGTGTTAATTTCAATTTTTTTTGGTTGATCTGACAGAGAATGACCCCTCAGTGGTCTTGCTGTCATCAGTATTAACTATGCGGTTTCTGAGCAGATTTCCTATGATGACATCATTGATGGATTTGCATCAAGGAAGACCAGGAGGATCAGGTTTTAATAGGAAAACAACTAGACCTAAAATTTCCAAATCAAATTTAAAATTCAGTTATTTGCTAGCTGGCAATCTTATTCCTTTATTAAGCTACATTGTGTGATTTATTAGTGTTTTTAATTTATCTATTTTGTGTGCAATATACATTGGAATATTTACTTTGTTTGCAATATATTTGGAAATCTTTAGTGAGTGTTCAATGATTATTCATACAAGATTTCTTTGTAGTTTTTGTTTCAAGACAACTTGTTCTTACTTGAAGCTAAGAACAATAAATGAAGGTGGTGCTTTGTGTTTTATTGCGGCAGAGGTTATGCACCAGGAGGGGGGGTGCTGTTGACAGAGGAAGGGCACCTTTGCAAGATCTCGCCTCAAGTGCCAGGACCACCACTGCATTCATATAATTCTTATGTTCATTCGTATACTTTGTATATTTATATAATCCTTATATTCTTATGTATATTTATATTCATACATTCATTTTGACATACAAGTCCAAAGTTGCATAATGCTGACATGAGTTTAAATAAATTTTTTATTTGCTTTCTATTTTTATAATTGGTGAATTATTTCTTTTTAAACTACTTAATCATGTTTTTAGATTTAGCTTAATAATGTAATCTTGTCAAATTCTGCAATGTTCATTTCCTGTATACATTCCTGTATACATCCATCTCAGAGGACCACAAGGCTACAAAACATACAATACCAAAGGACAAACTTAAAATGCACAAGAGGCAATGCAAAACAAAGAACAAACATTGTCCTGCAAATACTCAAGGAATAAAACCAAACAATTCACAAAATAAAATTTTGTACCTGAAAGGTTTTATGGACGAAACAAACAAGGGCAGACATCGCATGTCTCACAGGAACACGTCTTAAAAACTACCAAGGAAACTGTGACAACTGCGAACACTACTGATAAGAAAGCATTGCATATTGATGGATTCAACTTACTAAGAGCAGATAGAACAGCAAGATGTAAAGGTGGCTGTGCTATTTATATACATGAGACACAGTAATAAGTAAATTCAACCGCTTCATGGAAACCCTTGCAGTGAAAATAGATAAACTAAACATGGTACCTACTGATAGTCATCTATAGACCTCCAAACTCGCCAACTGAAAAAATTTTTGATGCCATTCATATCAGAACACTAATAAAGTCCATAAACTCACCATCCCCTAATATAATACTCTGCTGCAATTTTAATTTCCCATTCATAAAATACAAAAAGGTGGCTAGAAATATACTTATACAGCAAGATCAGCCTCACCAAAATATTTGAAAGAATAGTCAGAGAAAATCTATGACTTCTTGGAGACATTGGAAAGATTCAATGAAAATCAGCATGGATTCTGATCAGGAAGACCATGCCAATCACAACTTATAGAGCATTATAACAATGTCCTAGATGCATTTGAAGGCAATGAAAACTATGTCGTCATATACACAGATTTTGCTGAAATTTTTGACAAATGCGATCATGATATAATAGCACAAACTGAAACATATGGGAATAACAGGCAAAGTAGGAAAATGGATCTACAACTTCCCCAGAAAATTACTACAGGTGGTCAAAATTCAAGGTGTATCATCATCAGAATCAGAAGTACACAGCTCAGTACCACAAGGTACAGTGCTGGCCCCACTCCTGTTCATTATCATGCTAACAGACAAACAGTGGAGTAAACAGCAACAGTATAGTAACATCACTTGCAGATCATACAAAGATTAGCAGAAAAATCAGCAATGCAAACAAAGTGGAGGCCTTGCAGAGGAACACACAAAATATACAAATGATCAGAAGACAACTATATGACATTTAACACCGAGAAATTTCAGCTCTTGAAATATGATAGAAATGAACTTAGACTGCATATTATGCCCCAGATAGACAAGAAATTCAGAGAAGCACAAAACCTGTCAACTTTTGGGTAATAATGACCAATGATGCCAAATTTGACACAAAATTAGATAGCAATAAACAAAGCAAAAAGAGTTATGGGACAGGTACTAAGAACGTTCAAAAGGAGGGACAAGACTAATGATTCCCCTGCTAAAAACACTGATTATACCAAAACTTGAATACTGCTCAGTTTTGACATCCCCATATAAAAAGGAAGAAACCAATAAACTAGAAGAAATGCACACACATTTCACAGCCAAGATTGATGGCTGCAAAGAACTCAACTACTGGGAAAGACTACGTAAACTAAATCTATATTCCCTGGAAAGAAGAAAAGTATACCATAATCTACTGGTACATATGGAAAATGATCAAAAAACTGGTACCAAACCTCAAACTAAACCCAATTACCATCTAAGTAACACTGGAAAATAGGAAAGGCAGAATGTGTAGTGTTCCCAAATTAAAGGCCTGACAAGGGACCTCCTCAACTGAAGGAAAATAACTCAGCTGTCAGGGGACCAAGACTTTTCAACCAGCTTCCAAAGGACCTCAGAAATGTTACAGGGGTCAAAGTTAGTCTTCAAGAGAAGACTAGATGCTTGGCTCAGGATGGTACATACCAGATGAGCCAAGTGTACCTGGCTATGTAAAGTGGAGAGCAACTTGCTCCTCCACCAAGCCAAACCTAGAGGCAGGGCCACCAGCTTGACCTTCATGTGAAGAAAGACCAATGCACAGAACCCTAAACAGGGTACAGGAATACCTCAAAATTCGTCATTTAGCAGATTCATTGTCAATATTTTACTACCTATAGTTTCGCAATCCATCATCCATATTCGCAGATTCTTTTTTTTTTTAAATGTGGGGAAAAAAAAATTAAAACTGACAAAATTCAACTGTTTACCAACGCAATATATTGTATATTTTGCCAAAAAATTAGTAGAATTTGATTAATTAATCTGTTTAACAACATAATACAGGGTGTCCCATAAGTCTGGCATCATAGGAGAAATTCATATGCTCGGGATGCCAATTTCCCATCCACCATTCTGTTCAGTGACGAGGCTGTTTTTTATGGAAATGGTGAGGTAAATCAACAGAACACGCGCTACTGGTCTCAAAACAACCCTCACTGGTATACCTCTTCAAAGGAACAAGGTGCATCTTGGGTGATGGTATGGTGTGGCATTTGGAAGGAAATTTCCCAACATGGTTCCAGCAAGATGGCGCTCCTGCACATTACAGCACCCAAGTAAGGGAATACCTGTACCAACAATTCCCTGGTCATTGGATAGGACGTCGAGGGCCTGTGGAATGGCCAGCTAGAAGCCCGGATCTCACGCCACTAGATTTTTATCTCTGCATATACCAGCGCTTTCAAGTGGCCCCAGAGAAAATTGTGTGTTGAACATTTGCGGCAGCACATTATTGGGGCATGTAACACCATTACTCCTGACATCATTCACCATGTGCTTGCTGACTAGGTATCATCTGAATTTGTGTATTGAAAACAATGGTAGACATATTGAGCACATTCTGTAAATAAAAGCTTGTCTTTTTTTATTATTTTTCCTATGATGCCGGACTTATGGGACACCCTGTAGAGTAAAATGTTTTCTAATTGAAGCATGTTATAATCTACCTCGAATTTCATTGTGTTATTCCGGAATGAATTAAGGACGAGTTTCGAGGTATTCCTGTATATGTGCCCAGTTAGGTCAACTGAATGCCTGATTAGAGTAATTGAATGTCCAATTAGAGTAATTAAATGCCTGGTTAGGTTAACTGTATGCCCTTCATGATTGATTAGGTTATAATATTTTCGTTAGTTTTAACAAAAATATGAATAATTTGGAATGCCAAAATAGGATAGAGCCAAAAAAAAATTTTATGATGCTAAACTGTGATTCTACCCAATCATATTACAGTAATCTCTTGTTTTACATGATTTTGTTAAATGTAGTTTTGCATATACACGGGTAAGCTGCACCATACCTAAAATGCTAAATTTGAACAGATAAATATTGCACACTAGTTCCATGTGTAGTACAATTACATACTGTGCAGCACACCAAGCGAGTCAGCCAATGTGCATTGCTAGTGATGCACCACAGCTGGTCACCCAGTTTGTGTGTCACCCTTCATTGTGTAAGCATGTGTAATTATATCTCCAGGATTATAACTTTGTTTTTCATTAAAAACACTACTTTTTTGATTAATATGGCTCCAAAATGTCTGCCAGTTCTCCTGCAGAGGGTGAGGCTAAAAGATAAAGAAAAGTAATGACTTTAGTGCAAAAAGTGGAGTTGTTAGACAAATTCAAGTCAGGTATGTCAGTTAAATCATCTGCTTCCATAAGTGCTAAAATTGCACAAATTGTTAGAGATCCTATGCTAGTGAAAATGGAAAAGGCTTTGAACATTTGGATTGAGGATATGGATCAAAAACATGCGCCATTAAGCAGTGCAATTATCCATTGGAAGGCCAAGCAGATCTACAGCCATTTTGTCCCACGTGATGCTGCTCGTGCTGGTTTGAAAATTTTAAGAAAAGATTTCCTCTTCAGAGATTTTGGGAGATTCACAGAGAAACTTATGGATTTTGATCCATCTATGGAGAGGAGCATTAAAACTTGTAGAATATTCAGAGATGCAATGGTTCCTTATGAAACAATGTTTAAGGAAATGAAATCAAAGAAGAAAACTCCCAATCACCATGTTCCTTCAGAGATCCAAGTCTCTAGCACCAGCTGTTCCATCTACCAGTGCAGCTACTTCTCCAGCAACAGCTAGATTTCCATCTACTTCATCCAATCCAGATTCTCCTCCACCACTTGCATTCGCATTTGATGACTTTGGGCAGGATGAAGACTAAGGAGAACTGTGCTGTGTATTACAAGTACTGTACATCTCATCAAGTCTTCATCACTCGTAAATAGTATCGCACAACAATACTCCATTATTATTATTTTAGTAAAATTTTATTTATTATTATTTATATATTATTTATATATTATTTACCAACTGTATTTATAGCTTAATACTTGTTAATAAAGTTAAATCAGGGTGTGTGTGTGTATATAGGCCAACGTAACTTGTAAATGGATGTATTGGAGTAAATTGAATGTAAATACATCGTATCTCATATACGCGGGTCACGCAAGCATAGAAGCCCTGTGTAAAACAAGGTATTACTGTAATTGTTTATCTTTATGAACACAGACATTACAATATAATTACCTCTATGTCAATGAATGCACATTCAATAACAACATGGTAAAAATTTTATAGTGGGCACACTAGGAGCCCTTTGGCCCATCTGGGTGTCTCCACTGTTAATATAAACAAACCATAAATACAGTTACATGCAAAATTAAGATCCAGTTGATCTCTGCTAATTGCAGATTGTCACACATCAACTAGCTGTACATTAACTTCAAAACTTTGGATCTTGTGGATCATTCAACAATACCACTACTGTACTAACTATAGACATCACATGGTTATCTATACAGCCATATATCTACAACAACTGAATAATATAATACAAGCTCTACAGTTAAGATAAAAGGAGTAGGTAGGACTGTAAAGACTGTATAGAGTATTTGAATGTACACCCATAAAGACAGAGTATCCCCTAACCCAAGATGCTGCCTCCCTACATCCCATCACTGTGTGGGTGATGAGATTTACCCAAATAAAACATATATATATATATATATATATATATATATATATATATATATATATTAGTGATGTCACGGATGTGGAATTTTAGTATCCACGGATGCGGATGTCATTGCGGATATGAATATTTGAACATCCGCGGATGCGGATGCGAATCTATTAATTTTACATCCGCGCGGATGCGGATCATCAGCATATTATCAAACTCCGTATGCATGATTGTAAAAAGTATAATCATATATTATAAAAAATACTTAAAAATATAACAGATTGACACACGTTACTGGTTTACTAAATACTCAATACGGTACTTACCAATGCTGAAGGGAAGTGTCGATGTAGAAAGGAGACGGGTTTTAGCGTATTTGTATATAATTGTAAATGTCCATCCACTAGCCCAACCTCCATCTCACTCATTAAAAACTATTAAAACTATGAAATATACTTTAATACTTGAAATTTATTAAAGGCAAGTTTGATTTTAAAAATAGAAGTTTCTCTGCCTTTTCTCCCATCAGTCTATTGCATTTTTCATCGTATATGATGCCTGCACCACTGAACAATCTTTCACTTGGGACACTGCTGGGAGGACAAGCTAGGTAGCACCGAGCAAGTTGGCTCAATAAGGGATATTTTTCCTTATTTATCTTCCACCACTCGAGGGAGTTAGTGTCACTAGATGCTCTTTTTTCATTAAAATACATATCAACGATTTCACAAGTTTCTCTTTGCACATCAATCTCTTGTTCTTTGTCACTACTTGATCCCAAGAGCTCGTTCATGACATTATTTAATGAAGATTCAGTTGATACTTTCATTTCTTTATCTTGAGGGTCGGTTCTCAAGCGTTTGTTCGGAGGATTTTCTTGCTCAGCTATAGTTTCCTCACGTGGCTCTGAAAGCAATTGAACAATTTTTTGTTTCACTGTTGTTGTCACGGAAGATGAGCTAAAAAATTTGCCTTTGTACTGTGGGTCTAGGAACGTGGCTATAGTGAAAACATGGTTGGTTTCTATAGTGTCAAATTTTAGGTCGTTCACATTTGAGTGTTTGATTCATTTGGGTAATATTTTGCAACGTATCACCCGCACTGGACCTCGGATCATTACAACTCGTCAATGCACTCGGTTTAGATAGCAACATCGTTAATGATTGTAGTAATGGGATAACATCTGCAATGGATGCATTGGTAGTACTCAATCTTTTAGTAATTTCCTCGTAGGGCTTCAGAGCTTTAATGACATTTGCAATGGTAATCCAATCATTGCCTGTTGGCATGTTTTGACTTATTTTTGTAACAGAACCTGCATACAAGATCAAACTTTCTTTCACATCAAGTATGCACTGTATCATTTGCAATGTGCTGTTCCATCTCGTCGGTGTGTCATGGATTACAGTCAGTTTTGGTTGTTGAAGCTTTTCTTGTTGCTTTCCGAGATCATCTTGGGCAGCTGTAGAATGATTAAAATGAGTAGCGATATTACGGCACTTAGTTACCACATTTATCACTGACTTCTGAGATAATAAGCCTTCTTTGACATTATTTTGTAATTTGTGAATAGTGCAATCAATATTACTCACTTCTAGAAGTGAGAGAGCCTTTTTTGTTTGCACCTGCATCACGTACCACACAGTGAATATCAGACTTGGAAATATTCCACTTCTGTAGCATCGAGTTTAATTTCTCAGACAAATATTGACCTGTATGGCGATCATTCAGAACTTCAACACACAAGACCAATTTGATCCGATCAAACTTATCGTCAATAGCTTGAGCTGTCAAACTAAGCAAAGATACTCCGGCCGAAGTATCAGACCAAACATCAGTGGTGAAAGAGAAAGCAACCTTATCCTTTAATTCGTTCACATGTGATTGCACTACTTCACAAACACTCATAAATTTTATTACAAATCATCGATGAGTAGAAATTTCTTTTCTTGAGATGATACTGAGGAGCAACCTCATTTATGAGCCTAGTAAACCCTACGTCTTCAACGTGAGCGAAAGGAAGATCATCTATTACAATCATTTCACACACTCTTTTTTTCAATTACTTTCGATTTTGGATGATTATCATCCCACTGTTTTCATTGCAGAACATCCTGTAAAGTTATTTGTTTTAATTCAGTTTTTACTTTTCCAAGTGGGGTTTGTTCGGCTTGACTTGTTTTTAGTTTCTTTGTCTCAGTTTCCTTTTTTACTAAATCTTTGTATTGTTCTTTGTGAACACATTGTAAATGGTTTTTAAGCGCTGTCGTACCGCGTCCTTTTCGCGAATAAACCTTTCCACAAAATGTACACTTAGCTGAATCTTTAGTTTCAATAGTAAAATAATCCCAAACTGCACTACGTGTCGATGTCATTTTCATATGGGTTTTGCAAGAACCAATTTATGCACACATTACTACAGAGACCAAAGAAAGGTGACTGTTTGACTGAGTACATGCTTGCACTCTAAGATTTTCGTTTACCCTACAGAGTGCTAATAATTGTTATTATTATAGCTCTGAACGAAATTCTATTTCTTTAAGTATAAACTAATGAAATTGATTTTAACTGTTTTAACTGTTTTAACTATTAATAAATGTATAATTAAGCTGAATTTGCACTTCAAACGGAACGTCACATGCACATACCCTCCCTTTAATAGACAATAATAGACTGGCCCCCACGGCCTTACTTTCTTCCTTCACCCACTTGCCTCGGGTGGTGGACAGGCTAGGAACCTATGCCTAAAGTCACGTTATGACTAAATCATGAGTGTAACAGGTGCAAAAATAGCCCTTAAGGCTTAAAACAATGTTTTAATTGTGGTGATCAGGCAGGGAGGACTATTCCTTTGTATCTTTTTTGACTCTTTGGTATTTTTGACACGTACACTTGAAGATGAGAATGAAAATAATATGAGATTAACAAAAACGTATTTTTAATAAAATAAAAAGGATTTTTTATGCAAAATTCGGACTTCTTTCAGAAGGCCACACATAATGCCCTAGAAGGCCACATGCAGCCAGGTTCCATACCCCTGGTCTATACCTTACCTATATTCATTTCAGTTTGGTTCGCTCACCAGTGGTGCCAGATCTACAGATTTATTTGGCAACACCGCGTTCACTGTTTTCATAAACGACTGAGGACTCACGCGAGTCACGTGTTTAATTCATTCCACAACCGCCAATATAGAACCACCAGTGTAGCTGTTTTTTATTTCATCCGTATCCACACTTATCTAGATGCAGAGGCGGATGCGGGTTTTGGGAATGCTACCAATGCGGATCTCTAAATTTTTGCAGATGCGGACATCCACGACATCACTAATATATATATATACAGGGTGTTTGAAAACTTTCTGTACAAATTGTAATGGGGGATAGGCAACACCAAGACAAACCCTTTTCGTCTATAAGTGTATGTCCGCTGATGTCACCATTCGGCGCGAGAGGGCGCCGCTGCAATTGGCTAAAAGGTGAAGTGGGCTAGACTTGCACTTGCCGCGGGCATTCTTAAATCGGACGTAGTACGCGTAACATGGAGCGCTTCACGACTGCTGAGATGGCTGACATGCATATGCTGTATGGGGCTGCCAATGGAAACGGAAGAGCTGCTGTGAGGTTCTACCGACAGCGCTTCCCAAACAGACATGCGCGCATTTGCATCAGCAACTGCGAGAAACTGGAACATTCCATGCAAACATGCATGACACTGGTCAGGAGAGAAACATGTGCACTCCTGACATGGAAGAAGAAATCCTATGGCAATTTGAGGACAGTCCAAGCGCAAGCGCACGAGGTGTTGCACGTATCCTCAGTGTGAACCACAACCTGGTCTGGAGTGTGTTGCACGAGCAGCAGTTACATCCATTTCATCGTCAGAGTCCAAGCATTACAACCTCGGGATTACCCTCTTCGTGTGGAATTCACACGATGGTTTCTGCAGCAGACAGCGGTGCAGCCTAATTTTCCGGCTTATGTGCTGTTCTCAGATGAGGCCTGTTTCACACGTGAGGGTGTGTTTAACATGCACAATTCTCATGTATGGGCGCACACAAATCCACATGCTACACGGGTGCAGCATGCTCATCAAGAACGGTTCGCTGTCAATGTTTGGGCGGGTATCGTCCATGGCAAGTTGACTGGGCCGTACCTGCTGCCTGCCCGACTCGATGGGCGGGTTAATCGGATATTTCTTGAAGAAACGTTGCCGGAACTGCTGGAAGATGTTCCTGTGGCTATTCGTAGACGAATGTGGTTTCAACACAATGGGGCCCCAGCACACTCCAGCAACGATGTGCGGGATTATCTGAACACCACTTTTGGGGACCGATGGATAGGCCGGGGTGGGCCCGTAGCCTGGCCACCGAGATCGCCCAATTTAACATGCCTTGATTTCTTCCTGTGGGGACACATGAAGAACCTCGTGAACGAGACCCATTTACTCAGAAGAAGACCTCGTAGCAAGAATCGCTGTCGCCGCTGGAACTGTTCCCGAAATGCCGGGAATCTTTTGACGTGTACGTTGGTCAATGCTTCGACACTGTCGGGCATGCATTGATGCTACCGGTCGCAACTTTCAGCACCTTCTTTAAATAAACATGTTATGCGTACTACGTCCGATTTAAAAATGCCCGCAGCAAGCGTGAGTCTAGCCCACTTCACCTTTAAGCCAATTGCAGCGGCACCCTCTCGCGCCAAATGGTGACATCAGCGGACATACACTTATAGACAAAAAGGGTTTGTCTTGGTGTTGCCTATCCCCATTACAATTTGTACAGAAAGTTTTCAAACACCCGGTGTATATATATATATATATATTTTTTTTTTTTTTTTTTTTTTTTTAGGAAGAACCGATTCGCCTCTATTTAAAGGGCATATCTCAGCGGAAAAACAAAGAAAAAGTGAGAGGAAAGACAGGAAAAAGAAAGGGTGGAGGGGACAGTCGAAGTGGAAAAAGACCAAGGATGACAAGGACTGCAGGGTCGAGCCCCATCATCCTTGGGTGCTAGGGCCGGGAGGGCGCACGTGAAACCTCCAGGAACAAGCACGTACAAACGAACACAAAGAGCACGAGCTTAGAACCCCCTTGCGGGGATATATATATATATATATATATATATATACAGTGCCCGCGAAAAGTATCCGATCACTCAAGAAAATACAATATTTTCCCTTGATATTCAGAGACACGTAATTCACTTTCTATTTGTTCTAGCGACATCTGGTAACTTTGAGGTTGCTCGCTGATATGAGAGCTATCCAACGCATTCTCAAATTAGTGTTCTGGTAGCCTTCGTTGCGGGTGGCTGTGTCTCAAATTTGTCAGATTTCACTGTTTGTGTAAATTTCTTGATATTTTTTTTTTTTTTACAGAAAGTGGTGTAAATAAAATTTATATATAATGTGTGCTAAAAAACAACTTAAGAGTGATTGTCGAGGTGCTATTGTTGCTTTGCATGCATGTGGGAAATCACAGAGACAGATAGCTAAGGAATTAAACATATCCCAAAGTACCGTTAATTTATGGGTTTCACGGGCTAAGAACAATGGTGGCCTAACCACGCCAGTCCCTAAAAAACGATCTGGCAGACCGAGAAAAACAAATTCGCGAACAGACAAACTTATGAAACGTTTAGTATTGAAAAACCCAACAATAACTGCGAAAGAAATAAAATTTAATATGAATAATTTGTTATCTGGTGTTTCTGAACGAACTATCCAGGAGCGGCTCCAAAAAGAACTCGGATTACCATCTCGCCATGCTGCTAAGAAACCGTTCATTAATGAAAAAATGCGTAAAAACGTGTCACATTTTGTAAAAAATACATTCATTGGACTGTTGATGACTGGAAGAGGTTTTATTTAGCGATGAGTCGACATTTTTGACATTCAGAAGTTGTCCAAAAAAGGTTCGCCGGCCTATTGGCTCAAATAGGATGGACCCTAAATACACCCTAAAGACAATGAAACACCCTCCAAGTGTGATGGTTTGGGGTTGTTTCGGTTACTATGGGCGTGGAAACTTATATTTTCTTCCGAAGAACACAACTATGAATGGTGCACGGTATTTAGCAATGCTACAGGATAAACTTCCAATGGCAATGGCAATCCAAAGGACAAAAACATACATGCATGATGGTGCACCATGTCACAGGGCCAAAATAGTGACAAAATGGATTACTGACAATAATTTGATATTTTGGATTGGCCTGGTAATAGTCCAGATCTCAATCCGATAGAAAATCTGTGGCTAATAATAAAAATAAGGTTGAATGCCACGACACTGGCTCAGTCGAAAAATTACAAGAGGCCATCAAAAAGGTATGGTGCAAGGAAATATCAGTGGAAGTTTGTCAAAACTTGATTAAATCCATGCCAAAACGTCTAGAACAAGTCATCCAAACCAAAGGACAGATGACAAAATACTAATAAGGTTAGTATACATTTAAACATTGTTTTTTATGTAAAAAAAACAAATTTCAAGGGTGATCGGATACTTTTCGCGGGCACTGTATATATATATATATATATATATATATATATATATATATATATATATATATATATATTAGGGTGGTTCACAAGCATAGGGAAAATTTAGCATCTGAGATTTCACTTTTGGGGTTGTTGCTTTTGTTCCTACACTTAGTGTGAATAACTGTGAAGTATGGTTGGTCTACGGTGTCATTAAGAGGTCGCTCAATCATGCATGACGTGTCTCACTAATGACTGATTACGGTACTATAGTATCACTAAATTTGGCTTCTTTTGTAGGAATGTGTAGAAATGCCGCCGAAGCAATCAAAAACACAGTCTAGCAGTGAGGTGTGGTTACTAGGGAAGGCGGAGGAGAAGTTAACTAGGGCAGGACTCCCTACCAAGCTTCAAGTCCTCCGGAAATTCATGTTCCACCATCTGGAGGAGAAGACAGAATATAACAGTGCAGTGATGACCATTGAGGCTTTGATCCCATTTTGGACAAAAGCAAACATTCCAATGACCAGGGGTGTGGAGCCAGAAAAAAAACTTTTGGCTCTGGCTCCGAAGCCATCTTTTTTAAATGTTTGGCTCCAGCTCCGGCTCCAGCTCTGTCAAGTTATCAAAATCCAAATGTAGTTAGAGTGGTCATTGATCATACTCAACAGACAGATGAATACACTGTTGAATGATATTTGTAATAAAGGCTAAAAATACTCTTTAAATTTGACCTTTTTAATACATAAATCCAAAAAGAAATTATATTAATTGAAATTTATGTATAAATGATAAATGTTTATTGTTTAGTCTCAGTTCAGTTAATGATATATGATTTTGGAGCTATAATTAATAATTATATTAGCTACAAATATTGACGTTTCTGAAAAAAATAAATATTTTTTTAATAAAAACTATATATTAAGTTAGGTAAAGTACTAAAGTTAGGTTAGGTAAGAAAGTTGCATTAGGTTTATCATGAATGGGCAAGGTAACTGGAGCCATGGAGCCGGCATTTTTTAATGGCTCCGACTCCGACTCCACCCAAAAACCACCACTCCACCGGCTCTGACTCCACACCCCTGCCAATGACGGATACCAGATACGCTGAGAAGCAGCTCCTGAAACTGTATGAGCAATGCAAGGTGCTGAAGAAGAGCCGCACAAAGAATTTCCTATCCTACAGAGTGAAGGAGGACATATTTGCGGAGACCTTGACGATGTGTTCGATCTTTCACGTCATGACGCCCTCGAGACCATGATGAATGAGGAGGACAAGAACTTCTTTGTCACTCAGCTCAATAATCCCACTTCCTCCAGCCTTGGCCTGATTGACAAGAAAATGGCTGGCCAACAAACGAGGAAGAGGATTCAGTATGAGGCGGTAGGGCAGGTCATACTATGCATTTTTTTTAAATCAATGGAGAGGGGTGTTCAAATGACATATTTTGGTGTATAGAACACAATTCTGAAGAAAATATTTAATTCTGATAACCCTAACCTACATCATTTTGCAGTTGATTATTATTAAATTGTTGATTATTTTACTATTGTAGTTACCCCAGAATATGTCTTCTCACGTTTTCTATCATGGCTGCTCATGTTCTCTCTCATAGAGCATTGTTCTAACTAATTCATATAAACACACATAATGTAATTCATATAATAATAATATTTAAATACTCAAATAAAAAGGTGTGCCATTCCACTTAATTGTAATCATCATAGAGTTTGGTATATGAAATATTTTGACGGTTTTCTGGCACGCATAAGGCCATTTTCTGAGCCACCTTTCTCAGAGGCTAGAATGTAACGTTTCAGAACATTCTAAAACGTTTTGTGAAATATTTGAAGTGACATGATTTATGAAGCTATTTTACCACCTCGGCTTGCAGGTCAAGAGAGCACAGGAAAAGTTGATGAGAGAGCTGGGGAACAGTTCGAGAAGAAGTGCAGGGAGGAGGGGGGGATCTCTTGCATCCTCTTTGATGGGCGGATTGACCTGACCAATGTGATGATGGAAGCTGAGGGCAGTGACCAATCTTTTCCCGCAAAGATCAAGGAAGAACACTATCTATAGTGTTGTTAGTGAGCCTGGCAGCTACTATCTGTTCCACTTTACCCCAGAGAAAGCAACTAAAGAGGAGTCACATGCGGAGAAGATTGCTAAGGTCCTGTTTGCCTGGCTGAAAGAGAGGGGTTATGATAAGACCTTGTTGGCCATTGGAGGAGACTCAACAAATGTCAACACTGGTGTGAAAGCGGGAGCTGCACCTGGGGAGAAAGCTGGTCTGGTTGGTGTGCAACCTGCACACTGTTGAACTTCCCCTGCGCCATCTCATTGTTGACCTTGATGGCCCTACTCTGTCAGACAAAAAATTATCCGGGCCAATAGGAAAGCTCCTTGATTCTGCTACAGACTTTGATATCAATCCAAACTTCACCCGAATCTCTGTTGGCCCTCCACTGATCAAGCTTCCTGACAAGGTCATTCAAGATCTCTCAACTGATCAATACTATGGCTATAAAATTGTTTGTGCAGTCAGGGATGGAGTACTTCCTGCAGGGCTGGCTCTGTTAGAGATAGGACCAGTAAACCACAGCCGCTGGCTCACCACAGCGAACAGACTTCTCAGGCTCTGGGTGTCAAAGCACGGACTTAAAGGAAAGAACCTGAAGATTCTGCAATTCATTGTGGAATTCATCATTGGAGTGTATTACCCATGTTGGTTCAACGTGAAGGTCAAGCACTCCTGGATCGAAGGGCCTAGGCACATCCTCTTTCAGCTGGACTGCCTCAAGTCCCAGAGAAAGGAGGTGCTGGATATTGTGATGCCAACTGTGAGATCTGCTTGGTATGCCCACAGTGAAGTCATCCTCCAAACACTACTATGCTCTGAGGATCAGAAGGAGAGGATTGAAGGGGTGGAGAGAATCCTGGCCATCAGGGGAGAGGGGGACCCGGACACTCATCTGAGGGACTCCTCTGTTAGGAGCAGGACACCTGACATCAATTGTGATGCTTCCAGCATCAGTGACTCGATCAGCTGGTCAGAAGGTGTGTCAGAGCCACCTCTCACCTGCTCTCTAAGCACCTCAGAGGTGAAAAACTTCATCAACACCCCCCATGGAGGTGCGCAACTGGCCTTGCCACACACAAAGCATGAGGGTTGTTAAAATGGTGACTGAGGCTTCTGCTAAGTACTTCTCACAGGAAAAGAGGGATGGAGGGATCAGGGCTCAGGAGACCAGCAGGAAGCTGATGTCCGAGTCTGAGTCAAAGCAGGATTTGTGTAACCTGGCAAAGTTCAAGATGTCAGGAGAATGATCTTTGTAATTATATCCAGTGATATACATGCAGTTCACCTATTAATAAATATATGTAAAGTTGATTGGCCTTATCAATATAAATGATTTACCTTATCTTTTAATATATTATAAAGGGGTTCAAAAGGGTAAAATTGGCAATTTAGAAATACAAAATGATGTAGGTTAGAGTTATCCTATCCAAAAAAGCAGCTCATATTTGAATTCCCCATGTAAAAACACACAATTTAGACAACCCTGATGGTAGGATTTCCTTCAGATTCATGTTGTCACCTGAGTATGACCCGCCCTAATTAGGCGGAGATGAACCAAGAGAAGGCCAAGTGCGAGGCAGATGCGAGATGATCCCAGGGAGAACTGGAGGCTTCTAGTTCAAGCACATCTGAATCATCAGATTCAGATACTGTAGTTTCTAAGGAGTCAGCATGAAAACGTTCCACTCCTAAGCGATTGAAGTCTGATCACGCCTGACATTTCCTTAGCCTTGGATCGCCACAACATCAGTGACAGGAAAGGAATGGCAGTGGTCGCAGCAACTATTAAATCGCTGGGGCACAACTTGGACAAAGTGTCAATCTCACGCAGCACCATTCGTTGCGTGAGACAACATACACATGAAGCGGTGTGCCGCGAAGATCAGGCCACTTTCAAGACCCATGAACCCCTTCTCTCGCACTGGGATAGTAAGCTGCTTACAGATATCTCCCATGGGTTAGAGGTGGTGGACCGTGTGGCTGTGCTTGTAACTGGTAACGGGGAAGAGAAACTCCTTGGAGTTCCAATGGTAGCTGCTGCAACTGGAGCATCTCAGGTTCAGGCATGCCTGAAGCTTGTGGATGACTGGTCTTTGAGGGGCAACGTTCGGTGTCTTGTTTTTGATACAACTGCGTCCAACACCGGACTTCATGCTGGAGCTTGTACTCTCATTAAAAAGGAGTTGGGTATTGATCTGGTGTGGATGCTTGCCGACACCACGTGGTAGAAGTCATCCTTGCTGCGGCCTTCGGTGCTTGTTTCGGAACATCCAGTGGACCTGAAATTGGCCTATTCAAGCGCTTCAAGCAGCACTGGGTTTTCATTGATCGCAGCAAGTTCGAGAGTGCACCCGACAGCCTGTTCATTGAAACAGCAGAGGAAGGAAATGGTCTCCTACTACAAGGAGGCTGTCAAAAAGAAGAGCCAGCAGGATGACTATGATGAACTGATGCTTCTCTGCCTCCTTTTCTTAGGAGGGAAGCTTGACGGTCCTGTGAGAATTCGAAGCCCTGAAGCCATGCCATGCACCATGGATGGCCAAGGCCATTTTCACGCTCAAGGTGTTCCTATTCAGAGATCAATTCACCTTGCTTCAGACCAAGAAACGGAACATCAAGGAACTAAGCCTGTTTATCACGTTCCTTTACGGCCACTACTGGAACGAGGCCAGTGTTGCATACATGGCTCCATTGAATGACCTCACTTTCTTGCGCCAGCTGAAAGCTCACCCAGGAAAGATGAATGATGCGGTGATGAAGCGTCATTTGTGGTTCATTTCTGAGAACTTAATCCCCTTGGCACTCTTTGATCCTCGAGTTCACGCATCCACGAAGGAGAGGATTGATTGCTCACAACATCGTAACTGTTCCCAAAAAAAGAAAAGGACAAGTGCATGGATGGAAAAATGTTCTCCTCGAGCAATCCCTTGGAATTCTATACCACCAAACGTTTAGCAATCTTCTTCAACCTCGTCATGCAGCACGGAAGTGAACAGGCACAATCAATCCTGTCCAAGACACCAAATGATTGGAACACAGATCCAGCTTACCAAAGAATGAAGGAATGTGGAGAGAAGTTGGCAGTGGTTAATGATTGCGCAGAAAGAGGAGTTGCGCTCATTAAGGCTTTCAACAGCACAATCACAAAGGATGAAGCGCAAAAGCAGTACCTTCTCCGCGCAGTCGCTCAGCACCGCAAGGAATTCAAAGAGCTGACTAAAACTGGTCTCAAGAAGACCTAAAGATCTTCAACTGTGTGCATTATTTGTTCCGCTATTATAATTTCATAATATATTAATATATAATATATATATATATAATATAGTCATAAATTGTCAAGTCATTATTATCCTTGTTCAATAAATGTTCCAGTCATAAATTGTCAAGTCATTATTCAAATTGTTTCATTTTGAGTGAGTGCATAAAAAGGTCCTACAGCAAAGATAATTGGCACATTTATTCTTGTGGGGAAATAGAATAAGGGCAGATGTGACCGAATTTAAAATTCCAAAAAACACTAAGTGTTAAGGAACGTTTCTGCACACGAGGAGGAGATAACGAATAATGAAAAATGAGGCGAACCGCCCGGGAATCGAACCCAGGGCCTTCCAATTGCCAGTTGGATGCTCTACCATTATGCTACGGACCTCACTCAATCACAAATCGAAATTCTCCCACATAGGGCAGAAACCAATGCCCTGAGAGGGCACCCTCGCAAATCGTGAATATGCGCATATAACTGCGCAATTGGAAGGCCCTGGGTTCGATTCCCAGGCGGTTCGCCTCATTTTTCATTATTCGTTATCTCCTCCTCGTGTGCAGAAACGTTCCTTAACACTTATGTCGTTTCTATTCATTTATATACTGCGCGGTCATTGCAGTTATATGCGCATATTCACGATTTGCGAGGGTGCCCTCTCAGGGCATTGGTTTCTGCCCTATGTGGGAGAATTTCGATTTGTGATTGAGTGAGGTCCGTAGCATAATGGTAGAGCATCCAACCGGCAATTGGAAGGCCCTGGGTTCGATTCCCGGGCGGTTCGCCTCATTTTTCATTATTCGTTATCTCCTCCTCGTGTGCAGAAACGTTCCTTAACACTTATGTCGTTTCTATTCATTTATATACTGCGCGGTCATTGCAGTTATATATGCATATATATATATATATATATAATAATGTTATAATGTTTCAGACCGACAAAGACCCTAGGATCCACTCATGGCTGGTCTACCTAACTGTGTTCGTGTATTGTGTATGTCCTCCGTGGTGGCGGAGGGGACCTACAATTTTATGTGGGTTCCGAACCACAAGAACATAAGAAATTTATGTAAAAACTGCCGGTAAATTGGCAACGACCAATTTTTACGAAACTAAATAATTATCAATTTAAAACTAATTAATTATCGATTTAAAACTAAAGATAGTAGTCTATTATGACTTGATCCTCTGGATCAGAGATTCTATCCACAAATATGTTACACTCTATATCTATTTATAAAGGACATGCAAATATATCGGATCCAAAGAATCCAGTCAATTTCATTACGGTATCCATCAAGTCACGGTCCATATCGATAGCGGACCAAGTCAAAATTTACAATCATATACATTACAATATATACACTTACGAAAAAAAGAGTAGGTGTGGCTGTAAAGACTGTACAGTAATGTAGAAATGTGTGCGCACCCATTTTGGGTCTCCCATTTAAAGGTGTTTGTGGGGCAAGTGAAGATCATGAGTTTTTCAATACCTCACAGTACTATGGGGGGCACAGCTCGGCAGAGGAATCTCTTTAAATGGGGTGTGTAAGGACAGAGAGTATCCCCTAACCCAAGATGCTGCCTCGCTATATCCCACAACACTTGTGTTGAGCTGTGGGATCTATCCCCAGAAAGCCTTAATTTTACTACCTTAAACTATACCCTTTCTATCAACATATGCGTCTAATCGATTTTTAAACATGTTTATAGACGTGCTACTAATTACTTCTACCAGCAAACTATTCCAGCTATTTACTATTCTATGCGTAAAAAAGTTTTTCGCAACTGCTGTCTCGAACCTTCTACTTGTCAACTTACACCCGTTATTTCTAGTCCTATTATATTGAGATATTTCGAAAAAGCTCTCTATCTACGTTATCGAACCCATTCATAATTTTGAAAACCTGGATTAGATCACCCCTTAACCTCCTGGTCTCGAGTGTTGTCAATTTTAACTCCTTAAGCCTATCCTCGTACGACTTTGACCTAAGAGACGGAATCATCTTAGTTGCTCGTCTTTGAACTCTTTCGATTTTGTCTATATCTTTGAGCATATGCGGATTCCAAAATTGGACCGCGTACTCCAAATGGGGTCTAACTAATGATTTATAAAGAGGAACTATAATATCGCGCGATTTGTACTCAAAATTTCGAGCTATAAAACCTAACACTTTGTTCGCCTTATTGACCGCCGCTGTACTTTGTTTCGCTACTTTTAAATCACGTGACTATAACTCCTAAATCTTTTTCCTGCTCTACGCTTGTTAAATCTTTCCCTGACATACTATACGCAAATTTACCGTTACACGAACCTATATGCAAAATTTTGCACTTATCAACGTTAAATCTCATTTGCCATGTGACTGACCAATCAACGATTTTATTCAGATCTTCCTGAATTTTATCTCTATCTTCGTCATTAATCGCCCTACCACCCAGCTTCGTGTCATCCGCAAACTTTGAAACTGTACTGACTAGGCCGACATCTAAATCGTTAATATATATAAGAAAAAGCAAGGGGCCCAATACAGAACCCTGAGGAATGCCACTCGCTACATTAGCCCAGCACAACTCCGCTCCATCAACGACCACCCTCTGTTTCCTGCCTCGCAACCACTCTTCTAGCCAATTTATTACTACACCCCTGATTCCATGAGCCTTAGTTTTTTCAATGAGTCTTTTGTGCGGCACGGTGTCAAACGCTTTTTGAAAATCTAAATACACTACATCAACCACGCTTTGGAAAAACTCTAAAAGATTAGTTAAGCAAGATTTGTTTCGCCTAAATCCGTGCTGCGTATTTCTAACAAGTTTATGGTATTCTAAGTGTTTGACTATACGATCCCTAATTATTGATTCCGAAAGCTTACCTACAACAGACGTTAAACTGATATATATATATATTATACAGGGTGTTTGAAAACTTTCTGTACAAATTGTAATGGGGGATAGGCAACACCAAGACAAACCCTTTTCGTCTATAAGTGTGTCCGCTGACATCACCATTTGGCACGAGAGGGCGCCGCTGCAATTGGCTAAAAGGTGAAGTGGGCTAGACTCGCGCTTGCTGCGGGCATTCTTAAATTGGACATAGTACGCGTAACATGGAGCGCTTCATGACTACTGAGATGGCTGACATGCATATGGTGTATGGGGCTGCCAATGGAAATGGAAGAGCTGCTGTGAGGTTGTACCGACAGTGCTTCCCAAACAGATGTGTGCCAAACCACCAAACATTTGCGCATTTGCATCGGCGACTGCGAGAAACTGGAACATTCCATGCAAACATGCATGACACTGGTCAGGAGAGAAACGTGCGCACTCCTGACATCGAGTCAGGCAGGCAGCAGGTATGGCCCAATCAACTTGCCATGGATGATACCCGCCCAAACATTGACAGCGAACCATTCTTGATGATCTTGCACCTGTGTAGCATGTGGATTTGCGTGTGCCCACACGTGAGAATTGTGCATGTTAAACACACCCACACGTGTGAAACAGGCCTCATCTGAGAACAGCACATAAGCCAGAAAATTAGGCTGCACCGCTGTCTGCTGCAGAAACCAACGTGTGAATTCCACACGAAGAGGGTAATCCCGAGGTTATAATGCCTGGACTCTCTGATGATGAAACGGATGTAACTGCTGCTCGTGCAACACTCTCCAGACCAGGTCGTGGTTCACACCGAGGATACGTGCAACACCTCGTGTGCTTGCGCTTGGATTGTCCTCAAATCGCCGTAGGATTTCTTCTTCCATGTCAGGAGTGCACACGTTTCTCTCCCGACCAGTGTCATGCATGTTTGCATGCAATGTTCCAGTTTCTCACAGTCGCCGATGCAAATGCGCAAACGTTTGGTGGTTCGGCACACATCTGTTTGGGAAGCGCTGTCGGTAAAACCTCACAGCAGCTCTTCCATTTCCATTGGCAGCCCCATACACCATATGCATGTCAGCCATCTCAGCAGTCGTGAAGCGCTCCATGTTACGCGTACTACGTCCGATTTAATAATGCCCGCGGCAAGCGCGAGTCTAGCCCACTTCACCTTTTAGCCAACTGCAGCGGCGCCCTCTAGCGCCGAATAGTGACGTCAGCGGACATACACTTATAGACGAAAAGGGTTTGTCTTGGTGTTGCCTATCCCCCATTACAATTTGTACAGATAGTTTTCAAACACCCTATATATATATATATATATACAGTATATATATATATATATATATATATATATACAGTATATATATATATAGTATATATATATATATATATATATATATATATATAGAAACACAACACACACACATTTCAACTGCAAAGAACACGCAGTATAAATAATGTAAAGAACGACGGTTGTATAGGAGAACATTCCGCCCAAGATGAGGAGAGAGAACGAACAAATGAAAAAATGAGGTAACCACCTGGGAATCAAACCCGGGATCTTCCGATTGCCAGTCAGATATGATAACCATTACACCACGGGCCTCACTCGAACATATGAAGTAATTCCTCTACATACGCCCAGAAACCAATGCCCCAAGGGGGCACCTCCCGCAAGCCATATCTATATATACATTTCAACTGCAAAGAACATGCAGTATAAATAACGTAAAGAACGACGCTTGTATAGGAGAACATTCCGCGCAAGATGAGAAGAGAGAACGAACAAATGAAAGATCGCGGGTTCGATTCCCGGGTAGTTCTCATTTTTTCGTTCTCTTCTCATCTTGCGCATTATGGCATTTGTTTGAGTGAGGCCCGTGGTGGAATGGTTATCATATCTGACCGGCAATTGGAAGATCCCGGGTTCGATTCCCGGGTGGTTACCTCATTTTTTCATTTGTTCGTTCTCTTCTCATCTTGCGTGGAATGTTCTCCTATACAAGCGTCGTTCTTTACGTTATTTATACTGCGTGTTCTTTGCAGTTGAAATGTATATATAGATACAGCATGCGGAAGGTGCCCCTTTGGGGCATTGGTTTCTGCGCGTATGTAGAGGAATTACAGCATTTGTTCGAGTGAGGCCCGTGGTGTAATGGTTATCATATCTGACTGGCAATCGGAAGATCCCGGGTTCGATTCCCGGGTGGTTACCTCATTTTTTCATTTGTTCGTTCTCTCTTCTCATCTTGCGTGGAATGTTCTCCTATACAAGCGTCGTTCTTTACGTTATTTATACTGCATGTTCTTTGCAGTTGAAATGTATATACAGATACAGCATGTGGGAGGTGCCCCCTTGGGGCATTGGTTTCTGCGCGTATGTAGAGGAATTACGGCATTTGTTCGAGTGAGGCCCGTGGTGTAATGGTTATCATATCTGACCGGCAATCGGAAGATCCCGGGTTCGATTCCCGGGTGGTTACCTCATTTTTTCATTTGTTCATTCTCTCTTCTCATCTTGCGCGGAATGTTCTCCTATACAAGCGTCGTTCTTTACGATATATATATATATATATATATATATATATATATATATATATATATATATATATTTCAACTGCAAACAATACACAATATAATTAACTTAAAGAACGACACTTGTATAGAACAACGTTCCGCGCAAGATGATGAGGGAGAACGAACAAATAAAAAAATGAGGTAACCACCCGGGAATCGAACCCAGGATCTTCCGATTGCCAGTCAGATATGATAACCACTACACCATGGGCCTCAATCAATCAGAAGTCGTAATTCTCCTACATACACGCAGAAACCAATGCCCTGAGGGGGCACCTCCCGCATGCCGCACATATATACATTTCAACTGCAAACAACACACAGTATAATTAATGTAAAGAACGACGCTTGTATAGAAGAGCGTTCCGCGCAAGATGAGGAGAGAGAATGAACAAATGAAAAAATGAGGTAACCGGCAATCGGAAGATCCAGGGTTTGATTCCCGGGTGGTTACCTCATTTTTTCATTTGTTCGTTCTCCCTCCTCATCTTGCGCGGAACGTTCTTCTATACAAGCGTCATTCTTTAGGTTATTTAAATATATATATATATATATATAGGAAGGGTTCACAAACCTCTTCTCCACACCATTACCAGTTCCAGCAAAATGTCATTACCAAATACCTCTTTCAGTCATTAATTTATCTAGTTTATTCTTAAAAGTCTCCAAAGTATGGGAACTCAAAACTTCTTCATCTTTACCTTGAAGCGCCTCTGCCTCAAGGGTGCACTGCTTCCATGAAGTCCACTCAGCACCTGCTGAGGCAGGGCCACGATAGAGTCACCACCCTTCTTTTCTATTGCTCCTGTCATACAATTTGGTCCCCTATTGAATTTGTGGGGGCTGGTCTGGCACAGGAATACCCTGGCACTGTGGGTTGGTCAGGTATGTTGGCTAAAAACATGTCCAAGTGTTTTTTAAAAGTATCTACTGGGACTGCACTTCTATCTCTAAGGTACTGAGGCAAGGAGTTCAACAGGCAAAGAACCCTGCCTAGAGATACTATTATATTGAAGGGTTTGAATCCTTCTTAGACTGTTTGGTAGAAGGTGATGTTTTTGACACATTCTGCCAGTTCTTGTCAAGGTGGGCACAATTGGTTCAGTATTGGGGGGCAACTAAAAGCCCTTCTAGAATTTTCCAGGTGGTGTAGATTACAATGTATCTCTCAAACCTCCTCTCTATGGAATAAAGGTCAAGGTCTCTGAGCCTATCCCAGTAGTTTAATTTGTTTTTACTCACCTGTTGCCCATCAGGTTGTTTAATATACAAGGTAAAGGTTCTTTGTAGGCCCTCAATTTTTTGCAATTCATTCTGTTTGTGGGGAAACCATAATTGAGAGCAGTATTCAATGCGTGGAAGAAGTGATTTCCACAGGGTAAGCATTAGGGTGTGAAATGACTAAATTGAAAATCATGTGATTTGGTAGTAATTTCATGTAATCATTTGGCATACAAAATAATATCCTTGCTTCAAAAACAATAAAAAATAACTCCTACCTACATCAATTTTAATTCAAAAATTCTATTTTTCCATAAATTCGTAACAAAATAACAAATGTGCGCAAACATCCTATCAACATTTAAAGTGGCAATAAGATAACCAATGCAGTCATGTCCTTTTTGCTGCAGTTCCTTGACATCAGCATTTGGCTTGCTACTTGCACTTTGATGTAGCCTTCTCGCCTCTCATGACTGTAAACTTGACTAGCTGCTTCTGTGACCATTTTCACACATCTCTCTACACTCTGAGTGTGAGAAGGCCACTTTGGTACTTGCATTGGGGCCTCTTTAAAGTTGTGTTAAATCTTTGTTTGTTATACATGTTGTCAGTGGTGGCTCCAAAACTTCCGAACTCAAATTAAGTCTGACAATTTCGTGGCATTGACGTTTATTGGAGGTACCTTCCTTGTCTGAACAGAGCAGTCTCCCAGCTGGTCATCATCTAGTGATGTTCCTCTAAGCTTTAGAATGATTTCCACAGCCTCAGTTCGCTCTTTGGTACATTGGCTGCAGAGTATTGCTTGCAAAACTGCCTCTGGCCTAGCATACCAAGCGGACCTTCTCACCACAGGTAACACGATGTCCACCACTACATTCCTTTGGGTTCTCAGTAGCTGTAATTGAAACGATGTGGTTGGGACCCTCCATCCACATTGGATTAAGTTTTACATTGAACCAGTGAGGAAGATAAAACCCAATAATAAATTCAACAATCAACATCAAATTCTGTAGCATTTTGCCCTTCAGTGCATGTTTGGAAACCCAAATCCTGCAGAAACGAATCGCTGTAGTTAACCAACGACTGTGACTTACGGGTCCAATCTCCAAGAGAGCCAGATTTTGAGGCAACTCTCCTGATCTGATTGCTTGAACAATACGATAAGCGTAAGATTGATCCGTGCTGAGGTCTTTGATAACTTCAGACAACACTGGAAGGGGAGGGCCTACTTCGACCTTTGGAAATTTTGTATTTATTTCTAATTCCGTTGCTTCATCTAGCATGTTGCCAAGGGGGCCTGACCACTTGTTGTTGCTCTTTGTAGGACCATCAAGTTTCTGGATGAGACGACGAAGAGGTAGTTCCCCTGTGTGCAAATCGCATACAATCCAAACAAGCCTTCTTCCAAGTTTTTTTCTCTAAATGCTTCATAACACCACCCTGCCATCCAGTGTTCACCGCAGTTGAGTCTCCACCAATGGCCTACAGTGAACTGTCAAGTCTTCTTTCTTGAAGCCAACATCATATTTGATCAGCAATTGCCTTTGCATGTTTCTTGTCTTCTACTTCAGGAACAAAGTGAAACAAATAGTAGCCACCAGGTTTGGAACACACAGAGTAGTTCTTCTTCTTTGATGAGACCGGGAAACTTTCTGTCCATTCCCTCTACCTCTAGGAGAACTTGTGTCATCTCTTCTTCCATCAAACAAAAGGCAAGAGACCTTCCTCCTTCAAATCTTTTTCATGCTGATCAGATATTTCCTTCATTATTTTTTCTTGTGCTCTTCTTATCTTATGATCTATCACTAAGGATGTATTCTCTCGGCTGATGAGGCCTGCATCTATCCAAGCGGCAGTGGCAATCTCTCATAGCCCCGTATGGTGGCGAATACTGGCAAGGGCAATGTTTGATGTCATCTTTAGTGTTGTATTCATTCTCTTTGGCGAAGGTTCAGATGGCATTTTGGAGCTATCCTCTGATGTTGCTTCTTTCTGTTCATCTAAATAGCTTTCAGAGGTGAAAAACCTCTTGATAGAGCTCTTCACTCTTCTTTTTCTTCCCTCTCTTGGATTTTCTCTTTTTTCTTAGCAATAACAATCTGTTTTTTGGTTTCTGAATAATCTGCCAAACCAATCTGCATACTTCCTTAGCCTCCTGCCTTTGTTCTCTGCGCCTTTAAGAAAGCCAGCTCTAAAACAGGGATCTTCTTCTCACGAGGACAGTGACAATCAATGTGAGAGTGAGGTTCTCTTCTGCACGAGAGAGAACAATTGGCTTCAGAACACAACTCTATGGGACACTGGCAGTTAAAAATGTCAAGAAGAGTATCAAGTGTGTGCAGAAATTTATTTTTCTTTGCTAGTTTTCCTTTACCAAGTGATGTCTCGACTGCTTTGTGCCACAGCTTTGTTAATTTTAGCTCAATAGTTCTATACTGATTGAGTACAGGTGGTTTGAATAACACATTAGCTTTTTTCCACTGATGCAGAAGAGGGGGAATCATGTCCCTTATGAGCTCTTTCTCTGTGTAGTTCCTTCTATCCTTTGTATTTTGTTCACGAAGGAGTAACCCTAGTCTCAGCATGTCTCGCACTGTTGGTAGTTCTGATACGGGAAGCTCCTTGCCTGTACCGACTAACAGGCTCAAGTGGCATGACGACTGACCTCTTGTCTTCAATTTTGGCATCTTAGGAATATCTGAAAAGAAAGAAAAACCATTTAAGTATTTTATATCAATTACGATGTTTCAAAGTTTAGTCATTCAGATATTCTAAAATTCAATAAAAAAATATTTCATGGGATTACAACATAATTAGACAGAAGAATATGATGATAATAAATAATTGTAATAATCAATAATCCATACTTACAGTTAAACTGTAGTATTCGTCTAGTAGAATAACTATGAAGTAGGTACAAGAGCAATAACAGCAAGCCACTGTCTATGACATCTAAGAGGCAACTGAGGACTGAAAGTGAGGGACAGTTCTATTCATGTTGTGACTTGTACAACAACTATATGACCTTGAAAACACTCCATATGCAATCAGTGGGATAATTCTGTGACAGATGAATAGTTAATCAATTTATGTCCTATTATTTAGTAAAAGATTCAATTTCTGAAACTTTTAAGGTAAAATTGATGTAGGTAAGGGTTATTTTATTTCATTTTGGTTGGCCAATTTCAAGTTCTGACATGAAAAAACACTATTTTCACTACCAAAATTGATCTGAAAAAAGTTGACAAAATTGACACACCCTAGTAAGCATGGTCATACTGTCCCTAGTTCTGAATGTCCTCAGTATATATCCTATTAGTTGTTTGCATGATGAGGTTTACTTTGTAAATGTGCCTGTTGAATGTTGCATCTTCAGATAATATAATCCCTATATCCCTTACATGATCAGTTTGTACAATATCTTTTCCTGTGGGTCCAGTGTAGTTGAATTGTTCTTTCAGGTATTTATTTGGTCCATACTTAATTAGTTCAAATTTGTCTTCATTGAAGGCCATATTGTTTGCATCTGCCCATGCATATATAGTTTGTAGATCTTTTTGTAGCTCTACACAGTCTTCTTTTTCTGTAATTGGTCTTAGTATTCTGGTATCTGTGAATGACAGGAGAGCGCTTCCTAGGTTACATTTTATATGGTATTGTTTAGCATTAGAATGAATAGAATTGGTCCTACTACTGTACCTTGTGGAACTCCACTAATCACTTCTTTTTCTATAGATCTTGCTCCATTTACAGTTGTTATTTGTTTTCTGTCAGAGAGAAAGGCATGGATCCATTTTCCTACTTTTCCACAAATACCAAGTTCTTTTAGTTTATGGAATAATATACCATGGTCAACCTTGTCAAAAGCTTTTGCAAAGTCTAGATAGATGACATCAACATTGTGGTTTTCTCCCAAGTATTGTAGGATTGTATTGCAATGGTCTATAAGTTCAGTAAGGCAGGATCTCTTGTGTCTGAAGCCATGTTGAAAGTCTTCTAAGAGATGTTCATTTTCTATAAAACTGACAATGTGCCTTTTCAGGACTTTCTCAAATATTTTAATAATATGGGAAGTCAAAGATATGGGTCTATAGTTCTTGGCTTCCTTTCTTTTGCCTCCTTTGTAGATTGGGGTAATATTTGCTTGTTTCATGATTGGTGGTATTCTACTGGTGTCTAGTGAGGATCTCCACAGGATTTTCAAAGGCAGAGATAAAGTATGTTTGCATTCCTTAAGAATCTTGGCTCCAATTCCATCTGGACCAGGGGCTGAACTCCCCGGTAGCTCTGTTATTGCCTGTTGTATATCTCATCGTTATTTGTATATCTTCCAATAATGGTCTGTCTTGGTCATTTTCTTCTCTATCAAAAAAATGCTGTAGTTTTTATTTTCTTTGCTACTACAGGGGTACTCCAGCTTAAAGCATATTGAGATTGTAGTATGTTTGCCATTTCCTGTGGATTAGATGTGAGAGTTAGTCCATCTTTAGCAAGCAATGGGCCAATGCTTGTTTTGATAACTGCTTTGAGTTTAGCATAGCTAAAGAAGAATTTGCTATTTTTCTTTATAGTGCCAATAGCTTTGTGTTCATTATCAATATTCTCTTATGGTTGACTCCTTTATTTTAAGTTCTAACATCAGTATCTGATTCCAGATGTTACTACATCTTGTATCACTTAATTGCTTTGTTCTCTTTCTCATAAGTGTCCTTCTGTATCTGTGTTCTTTTGTCAGGTGCTTCTTTGCAATATCGTTTTTCTTTGGTGTGTGCTTGTATAATGCTGATGATAGCAGGTATTGTATTCTACTCCAGCATTCTTCTGGTTCTAGGTTTTCTAATTCATCTTCCCAGTTTATTTCTCCCACAGTTATTTATTGATGTCCAGTCTGACTTGTGCAGTAGTGTGGACCAAAATGGGAGGTAAATTATAAAGTTGAAGAAATCCTTGTTCCTTTGGACCAGATAGACATCAGCAAAATTTTGTTCAAATATGAGAATATTTAGGGGTCCCGAGATTTAATGACTTATAAAAATTTTCCAATGAATAGGCGCGCTTAGAACATCAATGATCAACTCAACTCTTGAGTTGCAACTTATGAAAAAATTTCTTCTTAAGAAATTTTTGGTGTTAATAGAGTACAAAAACAATCTTAGATCATTATTTCAGAGAAAATTATTAATAAGGAAAACAAAAATTTTGGATAAAATATATTATCCTTAATTGGTCAACTCTAAATTAAAGGCTTTGCCTAATTGGCTTGAACCTTTTAGTTATCCTTTTTATCTCCTAATTTAACTGGTTTATTTTACTATTTCAGAAATTTAATTTTTTAAACTGAAAATGGCTACTCGTTCTAAAACTAAAGTTTGGCTCATTGGCCATTTATATAAAGATATACTTTGTTGCCGCTTACCTACAAAACTGCAAGTTTTGCAAAAATATTTCTTCCATCAAAAAGAGGAAAAATTGGGACGAAGATTCATTAATCTTTGCTTAGATGAAGTGATGACCTACTGGGAGAAAGCCAGGATTCCCACAATGCGTAGAGACAGTGCCATCCGAAAGATTGACTCTTTAATAAGCTGTTATGATAAATTGATGAAAAACAGAAAAAGGCCCGAGGAAAAAGCCGTATTGAAGAAGCTATGTTTAAAGATGAAATTAAGGCTGAAATTCTTGATATTGGTCACTCTAATGCCCTTTTGATGATGTCAAATGAAGAAGACAAGCTTTTCTACTTAAGCCAGCAAGAAGATCCTACACAAAGTAGCATGGGTACAGTAGACCAAATTCTTGCAAAAAGAGAAAAGAAGGCTTCATCGTGAAGAATTAGTGTGTGAAAGAGCCCTCAAAGAGCAGAAGCGATCTAAAAGATCATTCTTGCCTGCCAATAGAGATGATTTCACATCATCATCATCAACTAATGACGACAACCTTGAAATGAATTTTCAAGGTCCCTCTGAAGAGCAATTTAAAAAGAAAATGTTGGCTCCTAAAAAGTCAAAGCCTATTGACAAAAATGTTGTAGCAGCCTATGATAGAATGAATCTTTCCAATCGAGATGCAGCTATGTCTTATGCTGTTGTTGCTCAGTCTTTGGGCCATAATTTGGAAAACATTAGTGTCAAAATCTACTATGCTTCGAACTCGTCAAAAGTTACGCAAAGAAATAGCAACAGAATATCAAGAGCAAGCATTTTGTCCTGGAGAGCCTTTAGTTCTTCATTGGGATGGAAAAATGCTCCCAGAGATATCAGGTTAGTTTTTTTGTCTGATTAATTTAGCATATTTATATTTTATCTCTCAGGTGAAAAACTTAGTTGTGGGTCTGGTTTTCACACCTAGGCAATGTGTTATTATCTGGTTGGTTTTAATTAAGCATTTTGATAGCTAAATTTCTATTTAATTAGGTTACATTTCACTGTCTGAAGCTAGTTTTCACAATCTACACCATTTTACGTTCAACTTAAAATAAGTCAGTCACGTTCAACTTAAAATAAGTCAGTCACGTTCAACTTAAAATAAGTCAGTCACGTTCAACTTAAAATAAGTCAGTCACGTTCAACTTAAAATAAGTCAGTCACGTTCAACTTAAAATAAGTCAGTCACGTTCAACTTAAAATAAGTCAGTCAAGTTCAACTTAAAATAAGTAAGTCACGTTCAACTTAAAATAAGTAAGTCACGTTCAACTTAAAATAAGTAAGTCACGTTCAACTTAAAATAAGTAAGTCACGTTCAACTTAAAATAAGTAAGTCAAGTTCAACTTAAAATAAGTAAGTCAAGTTCAACTTAAAATAAGTAAGTCAAGTTCAACTTAAAATAAGTAAGTCAAGTTCAACTTAAAATAAGTAAGTCAAGTTCAACTTAAAATAAGTCAGTCACGTTCAACTTAAAATAAGTCAGTCACGTTCAACTTAAAATAAGTAAGTCACGTTCAACTTAAAATAAGTAAGTCACGTTCAACTTAAAATAAGTAAGTCACGTTCAACTTAAAATAAGTAAGTCACGTTCAACTTAAAATAAGTAAGTCACGTTCAACTTAAAATAAGTAAGTCACGTTCAACTTAAAATAAGTAAGTCACGTTCAACTTAAAATAAGTAAGTCACGTTCAACTTAAAATAAGTAAGTCACGTTCAACTTAAAATAAGTAAGTCAAGTTCAACTTAAAATAAGTAAGTCAAGTTCAACTTAAAATAAGTAAGTCAAGTTCAACTTAAAATAAGTAAGTCAAGTTCAACTTAAAATAAGTAAGTCAAGTTCAACTTAAAATAAGTAAGTCAAGTTCAACTTAAAATAAGTAAGTCAAGTTCAACTTAAAATAAGTAAGTCACGTTCAACTTAAAATAAGTCAGTCACGTTCAACTTAAAATAAGTAAGTCAAGTTCAACTTAAAATAAGTAAGTCAAGTTCAACTTAAAATAAGTAAGTCAAGTTCAACTTAAAATAAGTAAGTCAAGTTCAACTTAAAATAAGTAAGTCAAGTTCAACTTAAAATAAGTAAGTCAAGTTCAACTTAAAATAAGTAAGTCAAGTTCAACTTAAAATAAGTAAGTCAAGTTCAACTTAAAATAAGTAAGTCAGTTCAACTTAAAATAAGTAAGTCACGTTCAACTTAAAATAAGTAAGTCAAGTTCAACTTAAAATAAGTAAGTCAAGTTCAACTTAAAATAAGTAAGTCACGTTCAACTTAAAATAAGTAAGTCAAGTTCAACTTAAAATAAGTAAGTCACGTTCAACTTAAAATAAGTAAGTCACGTTCAACTTAAAATAAGTAAGTCAAGTTCAACTTAAAATAAGTAAGTCACGTTCAACTTAAAATAAGTAAGTCAAGTTCAACTTAAAATAAGTAAGTCAAGTTCAACTTAAAATAAGTAAGTCAAGTTCAACTTAAAATAAGTAAGTCACGTTCAACTTAAAATAAGTAAGTCAAGTTCAACTTAAAATAAGTAAGTCACGTTCAACTTAAAATAAGTCATCAAGTTCAACTTAAAATAAGTAAGTCAAGTTCAACTTAAAATAAGTAAGTCACGTTCAACTTAAAATAAGTAAGTCACGTTCAACTTAAAATAAGTAAGTCAAGTTCAACTTAAAATAAGTAAGTCAAGTTCAACTTAAAATAAGTAAGTCACGTTCAACTTAAAATAAGTAAGTCAAGTTCAACTTAAAATAAGTAAGTCACGTTCAATTTAAAATAAGTAAGTCAAGTTCAATTTAAAATAAGTAAGTCAAGTTCAATTTAAAATAAGTAAGTCAAGTTCAATTTAAAATAAGTAAGTCAAGTTCAATTTAAAATAAGTAAGTCAAGTTCAATTTAAAATAAGTAAGTCAAGTTCAATTTAAAATAAGTAAGTCAAGTTCAATTTAAAATAAGTAAGTCAAGTTCAATTTAAAATAAGTAAGTCAAGTTCAATTTAAAAAAGTAAGTCAAGTTCAATTTAAAATAAGTCAAGTTCAATTTAAAATAAGTCAAGTTCAATTTAAAATTATATATTATATATATATAAATTATAATATACTGTATATAAATATATTAAATATAAAATAAAATATTAAATATATATAATAATATATATATAATAAAATATATAAAATAAATATATATAAATTATATATAAATTATATATATTAACTTTTTCTTGCAGGCGAAGGAAGAACGGAAAGGATTGCAGTGTTAGTCAGTGGGAATGGTGAAGAGAAATTGCTGGGAATTCCTAAAGTCACTGCTGGCACGGGTACGGAGATGGCTCGTATTTGCATTTCTCTCCTGCAAGAACATGATATGACCCAGAGAATTATTGGGCTAAAATTTGACACAACAGCATCCAATACCGGAATCCATGCTGGAGCTTGCACTAAAATTGAACAAGAACTTGGAAAAGAGCTTTTATATTTAGCCTGCAGACACCATATTTATGAGATTGTCCTATCTCAAGTCTTCCGGACTTCTATGGGCCATTCCTCTGAATCTGATATTCCAATCTTCAAAAGATTCAAAACTCAATGGGATTTTATGGATCATTCTCAAATCACAACTGCTGTTGATTCCCAAAGCTGCAGAATAATTGAAAGAGTTCAAGATTTAAAAAATCAAACAGTCTTAATCATGAAGGAGGCACTCAACTCTAAACAGCCAAGAGATGATTATAAAGAATTTTTTCAACTTGTTCTCGTTTTTTGGAGAAGAAAGCATTTCTAATACTCCCTTGAAGAGACCTGGAGCGTACCATCATGCAAGATGGATGGCAAAAGGAATTTATGCATTTAAGCTTTTTCTTCTCCAAAATCAATTTAAGATGACTAAAAAAGAACTTGATGCAATAACAGAAATTTGTTTATTTGTTGCATTGGTATACGCAAAATCTTGGGCAAAAGCTTCTCAACCAGAGGAAGCCCCAAATGTTGATCTTAAATTTTTGCAAGATCTTGCAATAATGGAGGAAAATTCTTTGATATCAAGTGTTATCAAGCAAGTCCAAAATGCCATTAAACGACATCTGTGGTACCTCTCAGAAACACTTGTTGGATTAAGCTTCTTTGACAAAAGCATATCCCTTGAAGAAAAGGAGCAAATGCGAAATAATATCAAAATGCCTCCAAGAAATAAGGGACTGAAACGTTTAGAAGCAAAGGTAACCCTAGCTTCTTTTAAAGAAAAAAGGATTTCTGATTTTGTTACTTCAAGGACTAAATCTCTTTTTGATGCTCTACATCTCAATTCTCTCTTCACTGAAAATTCTGCATCAACATGGGGAATAGATCCCGAGTACCAAAGAGGCTGTGCTAGAGTTCGTGCCCTTAGAGTGACAAATGACACAGCTGAGCAGGGTGTTGCACTGATTGAAAAATTTAATCAAGCAGTGACAACTAAAGAAAAGGACAAACAATACCTGCTCAAAACAGTTTTCAAGAATCGTAAAGAATTTCCAACAAAAAATAAAGCAGAACTTATGAAAATGAGGAAAAACTAATTTTTTCAGCATTAAAAGGAAAAGTGCAATTTTCTCGGGACCCCTAAAACTTGATGTAGAGGTTTCAAGTTTTGTAATTTGATTAAGGTAAGCAAAAGGAATAACATTACTCATGTGGAACAAAGATTTTTAAACCTTCATTTTTTTTGGTCCACACTATTGTTCAGGTTTAGGTCAGAGTATGGCAAGTCCATTTGGCATGGGTCTTGCTTACATTTGTGGAGAGAAGTTTGTGAATATGTGCATGACATTGTGGTTGGAGTGTATAGTTGGTGTTATAACAATGTAGTCAATTGTAGTTACATTATTTGTCAGCACTAAATCTAGGATATTATTTTTTCTAGTTGGGCAGTGAAAATGTACTAGTAGTAGTTTTTCCATAAACTCATTCAGGCATTTTGATTTGGACCTTTCTGTCCCTGATTTCATACCACCATATTGGTTCCAGGTGCAATTTGGGAGATTAAAGTCTCCTGTAATGATTAAATCTCTTGTCGAGTCTACAATAGCTGGGCATTGCCTGATTTTTTCCAGAACTTCAGTGAGCTCTAGATGGGAGCTATCTAGGGGGCTATAGATATTCATTAGTATTGTCTTCTTTATTTATACTGAGCATGATCATTAGGAGTTCACAGGCTCCATTTGAGTATGCTGAGAGCAGTTCACTTTGAATGTTTTCAGGGATGTACATTAGGGTGCATCAAACGCCCTTAGGTTCTTGGATTTTAATGTCTATTCTCTCAAATGTTACACTTGTTGCTAGAAGTGTGTATGCCAAAAATTAATTAAATCGGAGGTGGTCCTGGGTGGCCACCAGTCACTTTTATATTTTCGCGGCAATTTTTGGGGGCCGCGCTATGTAAAAATATCTATTTTTTTTTATTTACCAACCAGTTGACTACTTACATTGTTTCTTTTAATATAGAGTTGCTAAGGGGTGATTTACATAACATTTGAGAGAATAGACATTAAAATCCAAGAACCTAAGGGCGTTTGATGCACCCTAAAGGGGTGATTTACATAAAACATGTACCATAAACGAAACTTCACTTATAGTCTAATAATATCCTTTATTGTCTTTCAGAAACAATGGAAGCTGTAACAATGGAAGCTAAGAAGACCAGATTAGCAAGTGCCATTTTTGGTCTTGGCAATGCTCTTACAGAAGGAGATGGTACATTGACAGGAGTCCGCCTCCCAACTTGCCGGCAGGTTCTTCGATGCGTGATGTGGCACATCCAGAAAGAAATATGTGAAGGCAAACAAACACAGCCACTCAAATGGAAATCTGCCAGCATAGTCCTTATCCAGCTGAAAACATTCTACACTAAAGCAAATATTCCTATGCTTTCAGACCATCAATGCTGCAAACTAATACTTGACCTTCTTAATGACAATAACAATTTGCGTCAAATACCTGTTTCTCGCAGAGAATCTCCAAACACTTTGGCTAAGTTGCAATCCATGAATGAACGTCTTGATAAGACCTTTGGTGTATGGACAAAAGATGCAATGACAAACATTAAGAATGAGGAAGATAGAGCATTTTTAGAGTCAATGAAATCTGACAGAGTAGCCTCATTTGGTAGTGTTGACAAGAAGAAAGCTGATAAAGATCGTAGAAAAGAAAAACGCATCTTAGCGGAAGCTTCAAGATGAGAATGTCATGAATCATCCAGTGTACAAGAGATGAAAAGTTCTGTATGCTCTGATGATAGTGCCTCTGCAGATAGCTTGGAAGAAACTGAAGAAGAGGCGATTCCAGAGCTTCAAAGGAAGCGTAGTCACCACAGATCAACATATGCAGGTACGTCTGCCTTTATTCCTCATGATATTCTGAAAAGGCCTTCAGTCGTGTCTGTTGCTACTCGACTAAACATAACTCCTGTTCAACAGGCTGTGCTCACCGAAGCTGTAATTCAAGAGGCAGGAGGTGATCCACGTCGTGTGGCCAAGTCGTATTCAACTGCTGATAAGGCTCGACGATCAATAACAAGTGCTATCGCCAAAGATATTCGAGAAAATTGGATCGCCCCAACAGCTGCAACACTTCACTGGGATGGCAAGCAGATGCATACGCTCACAAACAAGAATGGCAAGGAAGAAAGATTGCCAGTGTTGGTTGGGAATGCCACTGATGTAAAGCTACTGGGAGTGGCTAGATATCCTCATGGAAGTGATATGTCATCAGGTGACATCATTGCCGAGCACACTTACACGTTTCTACATTCATGGAAGTGCAAACAGTCAATTGTCAACTTATGTTTTGACAACAGCATCAAACACTGGACACGTTACAGCTGCCTGTGTTACCATTCAATCAAAACTGGACCGTGCTCTTCTGTGGTGTGCATGTCGCCATCATGTTGGAGGGTAATCCTGGATCATGTGTTTGACGCTCTCAAAATTGAGACATCAAAGTCTCCAGAAGCATCTTTGTTCCAAAGATTCCAGAAGAATTGGAACGCATATCGCATGCAAAGGATGAAAGTTTAACCAAAATTGACATTTCAATGTACAATGATGATGCACAACAACTGCTTTTATCCTGCAAAAACAAGGTTTTAAGCACAATCCGCACAAGCGCTTCATACTGTAGGGAAGACTACAAGGAAATGGCACAACTCTGCCAGGTAGTCCTCGATGATGATGTCACAAAACAAGGAACACTCCACAGACCTGGGGCCATGCATAAAGCAAGGTGGATGTCAAAGATTCTTTATTCCATCAAAATATGCCTACTTGAAGAGCAAATTTCTGTACTACCTCGAGGAACTGTAACAACACAACATCAAAAACTGAAGGAGTTTGTTGTTTTTGTTGTTTATATTTATTGTGATTGGTGGCTCATATGTCAGTCTGCTTCAAATGCCCCATGGTTTGATTTGTGCTTATACAAGACTCTGCTCAACTATAAAGCTGTCAACTCAATCATTTCAGTCAGCGCTGTGAAAACCTTTGATAGACATTTGTGGTATTTAACCCCAGAACTGGTTGTTTTGGCACTGTTCAGCAATGCAGTACCTCAAAAGGAGCGTCGTGCCCTTGCAGATGTGTTACTGGCCATACAACCAGATGAAATGCCAAGCACTCCAAAACACCGCTACGGTTCTGGATATGGCAAACCGTCATTTCCAAAAATTACAGAAGCGACAACCCTGGCTGATCTTGTGAACGAGGACTCGTGGTTTACAGTGAACCTTCTTCACCTGGATATGACCTTCCTAACAGAGGATGTTGACAATTGGCAGAACAATGACCACTTCAAGGCAGCCAAGTCCATTGTGGATGGGTTAAATGTTGTGAATGACCCTGCGGAGAGAGCAGTAAAGCTCACAACTGATTTTGTCTCAGCTGCAAGAGGAGAAGACCACTTCCAAAATCTTCTTCAAGTGGTTGAATGTGACCGCAAAGCGAGGCCAAATTTGCGGAAACGAGCAAAGTTGGAGTAGTGACATTGGCGTTGTGTTTTATACATTTTCAACTTTCAATCAATGTAAGTATAGTAATACCGAATATTTGTATATTAGTATTATAAGTAATACCAAATATTTGCCGAATATTCGGTGCATCACTACTAAATATATAAAAGTGGCCAGTGGCCACCCAGGACCACCTCCGATTTGATTTATCTTTTGCATACATACTTCTACCAACAAGTGTAACATTTGAGGGAATAGACATTAAAATCCAACAACTTTTTGAAAATCATGGGGCGTTTAATGCACCCTAATGTACATTGTACAGTGCTTACAAGAAGTCTCATGCCTCTGTCTCATCCCAAGCTAGTCTGTTAGGTATAAAATGGGCAGTCCTTATGGCAGTGGAGGTGTGTTCGGATTGGTGCACATAATTGCTCTAACCCCATCAATGACATCCACATTAGCTTTGTGTTGATCACTATCTATTTATATATAGAGACATACTGTATATAGATATATATATATAGAGTATGCAGGGGATAATGTGTCTCAGTCCCAGCTATGGTAGTTGTCTTACAATTAACAGTCCCAAGTGCAAGTTACATTAACACCTCCACATAAACTACCCTGGACTAAAATAACATACGTGAAGCCCTTACCCACAAACCATTTAAAAAGTGACTTAAAAGCTCTCTCTCTCTGATCACACCGCATCCCATCAGAGGTCTTCAGCAGGGACATCGGCAATATATCCATATAACGTTAATAATAACCGAAACTCGGGGAAAATATACTCTCTGCCTTCCGCTCTATCCCAAATCCTTTTCTCTTAGTAACCTCTTAATACAAACTAATCTATCATATTTTGCGACTTTTTAACTCTGGTAGGATTCAATTCCATTCCTATAATGTAAGAGATACTTAAATTTGTGTGTGTATTATGCCATAATATATGGGCAACTGTACATAACTTTTTCTCACTAGAGGCTGATGGGATAACTCATGAGCATTAGTTATTAGAAAACATTAAGAAAAAAAATTAGAAAAGCCTTATAACCTTGATCTACAAAAATACTTTGTCAAAAAGTAGTAGATTTTTGGAATGACTTGCCATATGATGTGGTAAACAGTAGCCCAATTAATTTTAAGTAAAGTTTGGATGCTTTCATGAATGAGAGAGTTTGTAGATTATAAATACTGTATATTCTTAGCTAAGTTTGTAGGCTACTTTGATAATAGTAAATAGTTGCGCATTAGTTAGCCGACTTGAGATTCATGTTTTACAGGATTCTATTATTATTACTGTAACATGTAGATAACCTCAATAGGCCCCAATGGTTTCATGTTTTCCAAATGAAATGTAATGCAAATTGATCACAGTGCTAACTCTTATAATCTGTAGCTTGGGACCCCAGGTATGGAAAAACTATACGCGCTTACAACATGGTATCGATATGATACCTTTATTTCATAATTAAATATAAATTTATTAATTAATTGAATTAAATATCTACAAAATTGCCTCGGGATTGGCAACATAGCCTAATGGGAATGAAATGATTGTCACACATACCTAGAACCTATATGTAGGCATCAGGCCTACATAACCACGAGAAATATTTATTATTTTGCGTGATCAAAATTTTCCATTGCTAACTCATGAAAATAACGAGAGAGGAATCAATGACCTTTGCCAAATCAGCAATTTATACTAAAATACGAAGATTATATTATAGCGGCACTTGCTTGGAGCTCTTTATGTTACAGCAAATGCTTTAAACGGGGAAGATGTGCTTTTGTCTTTCCTAAAGTTCTGAGTGAATTCCTTATAATATAAAACCTAACAACTATAAAAAGGATAAACACCTGAAGATATAGGCCTAATTAGTGAATGCCTATATTAGTTACAAAGTATCAACTCACAGTGTAGGCACCATCATAATGGCCCTACATCGAAACAGAATCGAGGCCCAATGAAATAATAAGGTAAGGCAATTTCTTTCATATAGGTATAATCCTGAAAACAATTAAATAAGCAAAGGTCCTCTGAAGACATACACATACATAACGGAAAGATATAGGGCTTTTGTCGGTAACTCTCCACCAAAGTCTGCTGGAAATTTCCAACGGATGAAGGTATCAGGCAATCAACCCAGAGCCCTATATAGTTTTTTCACATGGTGGCCTATGTAACTGGGGAACTGATCCCTTTACCTTTACACTAACCATAAACAAAGGCTTGTTCATTTAACAGGCATAACTCATTTTAGGTCCTATAAAAAATAGCAAATTTCAACCTATGCCTATTTAGTAGGCCAACAACGTAAGCCTATTTAATGGGACCACTTTACTTGACCCTAAATAGTAGGCCTACATACTCATACACTAAAGGCCAACTTCAAATACTAATAATTTGCAATTTCAATATACAAAAGGCCTACCTCACAAAGTATGCCCCACTCTTTCCACTCAAGGCCTATCCTAACTAAAAACACTAAATTTTCAATTCAACCTGTGGTGTAGGTTATAAAATTTATTTCAGCAATTTAACTTACTCATTAGACTCTTTAACATCGCAAAATTCAACTCAGAACTGTAACATCACAAAGACCTCAAGCAATTGCACAAATTCAAACCTACACCCACCTAACACACACATTCTAAGTCCCGCTTGACACACAGGCCCGACACATTCAAAGTCCCGCTTGACACACAGGCCCGACACATTCAAAGTCCCGCTTGACACACAGGCCCGACACATTCAAAGTCCCGCTTGACACACAGGCCCGACACATTCAAAGTCCCGCTTGACACACAGGCCCGACACATTCAAAGTCCCGCTTGACACACAGGCCCGACACATTCAAAGTCCCGCTTGACACACAGGCCCGACACATTCAAAGTCCCGCTTGACACACAGGCCCGACACATTCAAAGTCCCGCTTGACACACAGGCCCGACACATTCAAAGTCCCGCTTGACACACAGGCCCGACACATTCAAAGTCCCGCTTGACACACAGGCCCGACACATTCAAAGTCCCGCTTGACACACAGGCCCGACACATTCAAAGTCCCGCTTGACACACAGGCCCGACACATTCAAAGTCCCGCTTGACACACAGGCCCGACACATTCAAAGTCCCGCTTGACACACAGGCCCGACACATTCAAAGTCCCGCTTGACACACAGGCCCGACACATTCAAAGTCCCGCTTGACACACAGGCCCGACACATTCAAAGTCCCGCTTGACACACAGGCCCGACACATTCAAAGTCCCGCTTGACACACAGGCCCGACACATTCAAAGTCCCGCTTGACACACAGGCCCGACACATTCAAAGTCCCGCTTGACACACAGGCCCGACACATTCAAAGTCCCGCTTGACACACAGGCCCGACACATTCAAAGTCCCGCTTGACACACAGGCCCGACACATTCAAAGTCCCGCTTGACACACAGGCCCGACACATTCAAAGTCCCGCTTGACACACAGGCCCGACACATTCAAAGTCCCGCTTGACACACAGGCCCGACACATTCAAAGTCCCGCTTGACACACAGGCCCGACACATTCAAAGTCCCGCTTGACACACAGGCCCGACACATTCAAAGTCCCGCTTGACACACAGGCCCGACACATTCAAAGTCCCGCTTGACACACAGGCCCGACACATTCAAAGTCCCGCTTGACACACAGGCCCGACACATTCAAAGTCCCGCTTGACACACAGGCCCGACACATTCAAAGTCCCGCTTGACACACAGGCCCGACACATTCAAAGTCCCGCTTGACACACAGGCCCGACACATTCAAAGTCCCGCTTGACACACAGGCCCGACACATTCAAAGTCCCGCTTGACACACAGGCCCGACACATTCAAAGTCCCGCTTGACACACAGGCCCGACACATTCAAAGTCCCGCTTGACACACAGGCCCGACACATTCAAAGTCCCGCTTGACACACAGGCCCGACACATTCAAAGTCCCGCTTGACACACAGGCCCGACACATTCAAAGTCCCGCTTGACACACAGGCCCGACACATTCAAAGTCCCGCTTGACACACAGGCCCGACACATTCAAAGTCCCGCTTGACACACAGGCCCGACACATTCAAAGTCCCGCTTGACACACAGGCCCGACACATTCAAAGTCCCGCTTGACACACAGGCCCGACACATTCAAAGTCCCGCTTGACACACAGGCCCGACACATTCAAAGTCCCGCTTGACACACAGGCCCGACACATTCAAAGTCCCGCTTGACACACAGGCCCGACACATTCAAAGTCCCGCTTGACACACAGGCCGACACATTCAAAGTCCCGCTTGACACACAGGCCCGACACATTCAAAGTCCCGCTTGACACACAGGCCCGACACATTCAAAGTCCCGCTTGACACACAGGCCCGACACATTCAAAGTCCCGCTTGACACACAGGCCCGACACATTCAAAGTCCCGCTTGACACACAGGCCCGACACATTCAAAGTCCCGCTTGACACACAGGCCCGACACATTCAAAGTCCCGCTTGACACACAGGCCCGACACATTCAAAGTCCCGCTTGACACACAGGCCCGACACATTCAAAGTCCCGCTTGACACACAGGCCCGACACATTCAAAGTCCCGCTTGACACACAGGCCCGACACATTCAAAGTCCCGCTTGACACACAGGCCCGACACATTCAAAGTCCCGCTTGACACACAGGCCCGACACATTCAAAGTCCCGCTTGACACACAGGCCCGACACATTCAAAGTCCCGCTTGACACACAGGCCCGACACATTCAAAGTCCCACTTGACACACAGGCCCGACACATTCAAAGTCCCGCTTGACACACAGGCCCGACACATTCAAAGTCCCGCTTGACACACAGGCCCGACACATTCAAAGTCCCGCTTGACACACAGGCCCGACACATTCAAAGTCCCACTTGACACACAGGCACGACCTATTCAAAGTCCCACTTGACACACAGGCACGACCTATTCAAAGTCCCACTTGACACACAGGCGACCTATTCAAAGTCCCACTTGACACACAGGCACGACCTATTCAAAGTCCCACTTGACACACAGGCACGACCTAGTCAAAGTCCCACTTGACACACAGGCACGACCTATTCAAAGTCCCACTTGACACACAGGCACGACCTATTCAAAGTCCCACTTGACACACAGGCACGACCTATTCAAAGTCCCACTTGACACACAGGCACGACCTATTCAAAGTCCCACTTGACACACAGGCACGACCTATTCAAAGTCCCACTTGACCACAGGCACGACCTATTCAAAGTCCCACTTGACACATAGGCACGACCTATTCAAAGTCCCACTTGACACATAGGCACAACCTATTCAAAGTCCCACTTGACACATAGGCACAACCTATTCAAACTCCTATTTGACATATAGGCACGACCTATTCAAACTCCTATTTGACATATAGGCACGACCTATTCAAAGTCCTATTTGACATATAGGCATAAAACAGACAAGGCTTGATATAAGGGTCTCAAATGCAACATTTGAGGATCTTTACTCAGCCAAATTGGTTAACCTAACACAAAACCCAAAAATAAAACCCTATAACAAAATACACATTTACACACACATACATATGGTACAGTATATAAATATATACATATGACTCCAAACATCTAATTCTTCTTTTAAAGAAGAATCACTCAACAGATTTCATTAACAGACATACATTCCTTGCAAACAGTTTAGATTCCTTCAAAACCCCAAACCCTCCAGACCTACCTGTAGGACACACAACATTTACTCAATCATAACTACAGGTATTGACTTCACTGGAGTGGTGAATCCAAGTTTTGAAGACCAACTGGATTCAAAGGAATGCGCACGCACACACACCACACACACACACACACTGTACACTTTCCATGTGTCTCAAACACAACCTGTCTAAACATAACCAAGGATCGGAGAGTAAAAGCTTTTATTGCTGTGCTCTGTTCTGTGCACATAATTTTGTGCCAAAAATTAGATGGTTTGACCAGCGTTTCTTAACCTCAGGTGCTAGCACCCCCAAGGGGTCCTGAAATCGATTTTAAGAGATGCTGGAAAAGGGCTTCTGTCATGTGCAGTATGGATACGTTAGTTCCATTAACCAAACTCCTTCACAAACTCCTAATTTTTCTATTTTATTAAGATATTATTGTATGAGAATTTGAATATATATTTAATTACAAAAGATTTATTGCACATTTACATTATCACCATTAATATTAAGAAGGAAGACGTTGACTGACTGTCACAAGAAATTTATTTTTTTTTGCATGATTTTGACCCCAAGATTAGGGGGTAAGTAATTCTCCTTGATTGTTATTCTTAACATTTCTTTAGGCTACTTAATCTATTGTTATATTCAAGAAAGTATTTAGGTTTGAATTTGTAAATATAATCGTCTCTCTCTCATCTTAATATAGTTTTAAAATTTTCCTCATTTATTTTTTACTCTAAATATGCTGCTTTTAAATGTATGTTCACTTTGCTTTAACTTGATATCTTATTTTTCAAAATATTATTGGTCAACTATAAATTGTACTCATATTCTTATTTGTTTAGTATTACATGGTGCTTTTTGCTACTAACCAGGTGAAGCAGGTGCTGGACTGCCTAGACCTAACTACAGGGGGTGCTGATGTCGAAAAAGGTTAAGAAATGCTGGGTTAGACAGTGGCACAAACAAACATCAAACGGCCGGCGGCCTACCTTGGCCATAGCCCAACATATTCATCAAACGGCCGGCGGCCTACCTTGGCCATAGCCCAACATATTCATCAAACGACCGGCGGCCTACCTTGGCCATAGCCCAACATATTCATCAAACGGCCGACGGCCTACCTTGGCCATAGCCCAACATATTCATCAAACGGCCGACGGCCTACCTTGGCCATAGCCCAACATATTCATCAAACGGCCGACGGCCTACCTTGGCCATAGCCCAACATATTCATCAAACGGCCGACGGCCTACCTTGGCCATAGCCCAACATTCATCAAACGGCCGACGGCCTACCTTGGCCATAGCCCAACATATTCATCAAACGGCCGACGGCCTACCTTGGCCATAGCCCAACATATTCATCAAACGGCCGACGGCCTACCTTGGCCATAGCCCAACATATTCATCAAACGGCCGAGGCCTACCTTGGCCATAGCCCAACATATTCATCAAACCGCCGACAGCCTACCTTGGCCATAGCCCAACATATTCATCAAACCGCCGACGGCCTACCTTGGCCATAGCCCAACATATTCATCAAACCGCCGATGGCCTACCTTGGCATAGCCCAACATATTCATCAAACGGCCGACGGCCTACCTTGGCCATAGCCCAACATTCATCAAACGGCCGACGGCCTACCTTGGCCATAGCCCAACATATTCATCAAACGGCCGACGGCCTACCTTGGCCATAGCCCAACATATTCATCAAACGGCCGACGGCCTCCCTTGGCCACAGCCCAACATATTCATCAAACGGCCGACAGCCTCCCTTGGCCACAGCCCAACATATTCATCAAACGGCCGACAGCCTCCCTTGGCCACAGCCCAACATATTCATCAAACGGCCGACAGCCTCCCTTGGCCACAGCCCAACATATTCATCAAACGGCCGACGGCCTCCCTTGGCCAGAGACCAAACAACAAGGGGCTGATGGCCTCCCCTGGCCAGAGACCAAACAACAAGGGTCTTGCAGCCTCCCCTGGCCAGAGACCAAACAACAAGGGTCTTGCAGCCTCCCCTGGCCAGAGACCAAACAACAAGGGTCTTGGCCTCCCCTGGCCAGAGACCAAACAACAAGGGTCTTGCAGCCTCCCCTGGCCAGAGACCAAACAACAAGGGTCTTGCGGCCTCCCCTGGCCAGAGACCAAACAACAAGGGTCTTGCGGCCTCCCCTGGCCAGAGACCAAACAACAAGGGTCTTGCGGCCTCCCCTGGCCAGAGACCAAACAACAAGGGTCTTGCGGCCTCCCCTGGCCAGAGGACCAAACAACAAGGGTCTTGCGGCCTCCCCTGGCCAGAGACCAAACAACAAGGGTCTTGCGGCCTCCCTGGCCAGAGACCAAACAACAAGGGTCTTGCGGCCTCCCTTGGCCAGAGACCAAACAACAAGGGTCTTGCGGCCTCCCTTGGCCAGAGACCAAACAACAAGGGTCTTGCGGCCTCCCTTGGCTAGAGACCAAAAACAAGGGTCTTGCGGCCTCCCTTGGCCAGAGACCAAACAACGAGGGTCTTGCGGCCTCCCTTGGCCAGAGACCAAACAACGAGGGTCTTGTGGCCTCCCTTGGCCAGAGACCAAACAACGAGGGTCTTGCGGCCTCCCTTGGCCAGAGACCAAACAACGAGGGTCTTGCAGCCTCCCTTGGCCAGAGACCAAACAACGAGGGTCTTGCGACCTCCCATGGCCAGAGACCAAACACAAAAACAGTACAGGATTCAAAGCCCCAACCCCTCCAGATCTACCTGTGGAGGAGTAACATTTACTCCACTAAAACTACGGGTATTGATTAGTCTGAAGTGGTAGGTGGTTTGAATAGAGTACAAACTCTTTTAAACCAAACACATGGAAGTACAGTACATTTCAATTAACTCACCAATGCAGAAGTCACTTTAAAACATAAATCGTTAACAAAACAAAACATGACAAAACTCCAAAACCACATCAGTAAACCAGCATTTAAAAACTGGTGACATAAAATTTACACAGATAATGAGCAAAGTTAAAATGCTTCATAACTTTACTTTAATTCCATAAATTTCCTATACCTAAGGGGAGTCAAACTGATTGACATAACTTTAACTAAACTTGAGAAGTTGGCCTCTTGAACTTTTATATTTAAATAGGTCTTGAGTAACCTCTCTCTCTTCCTAAATTCCTATTTCATTCTTTTCAATCCATTTCACATGATTTAAAAGACACAGTTTATCAAAAAATTTGATCTATAACATACAAATTTTTCTCCAGCCCCCCAACAGTATATGGAAAAACTATATGCACTTACAACATGGTATCGTATGTGATACCTTTATTTCATAATTAAATATAAATTATTAATTAATTGAATTAAATATCTACAAAATTGCCTCAGGATTGGCGACATAACCTAATGGGAATGAAATGATTGCCATACATATCTAGAACCTGTATGTAGGCATCGGGCCTACATAACCAAGAGAAACATTTATTATTTCGCATGATCAAAATTTTCCATTGCTAGCTCATGAAAATAACAAGAGAGAAGGAGTGAATGACCTTTGCCAAATCAGTGATTTATACTAAAATACGAAGATTATATTATAGCAGCTCTCACTCGGAGCTCTTTATGTTACAGCGAATGCTTTAAACAAGGAAGATGTGCTTTTGTCTTCGCTAAAGTTCTGAGTGAATTCTTTATAATATAAAACCTAATAACTATAAAGGATAAGCCTATACCTTCATGTGTTTAATTAGTGACTGCCTATATTAGTTACAAAGTGTTAACTCGCAGTGTAGGCTCCATCGTAATGGCCCTACAGCGAAACAGAAGCAAGGCCCAATGAAATAATAAGGTAAGGCTATTTCTTTCTTTACCATATAGGTAGTCCAAATCCCGAAAACAATTAAATAAAACAAAGCAGTCCTTTGAAGACCTACACATACATAACTAACAAAAAAATATAGGGCTTTTGTCGGTAACTCTCCACTGAAGTCGGTAAATATTTACATTAGGGTTTCCACCGAATTTTGATGCCAAAATACATTTTCCTAGTAGTGTATGATGTGCTTTGTTCAAATCTGGCCTTCATTTTATGCGGAAATGAACCAATCAAAAGTTATGAGACTTCAAATTTTTAACATATTTTGGTTCATTTCCCCATAAAATGAAGGCCAGATTTTAACATTGCACATCAAATACTACTAGAAAAATGCATTCCAGTGTCCAAATTGCTAGAGAACCTAGCCTAACCCTAATATCAATGTATTCATCGTAGGAATACTCAGATCCATACTTTCTACATTTAAAAGACGACTAACACACCATGTTTGACAAAAATCTCGGTACTTTTGCATTATCCTCCCAACACTAATTTTTTTTATAATGGAAGGAAAATAAAGTACGTTAGCAAAACACACTTAATTTTTAATCGTGAAAACTGAAAAGACCTGACCTGACCTGACCTAAAGCCGGCTAACGCCTGCAGCGGGCTGTTTTTACCGTAACCTAACCTAATACCAACACTAATTTTTTTTATAATGGAAGGAAAATAAAGTACCATAACCAAAACAACATTATATAAAAAAAAATTAGTGTTGGGAGGATAATGCAAAAGAACCAAAATCTCTATAGCAGAATTATTAATATTGTTAATATCTATAATCACATCTTCGAAATACATTTCACATCCTTCACACACCATATTGGAAAACCAACTAATGAAGAAAATGGAAAACACTGTAGCTGCATACCTCATTTTTTGTAGCTAAATGTGATTTTTCCACCCAAGTAGATACACTTATGATGACATCATTCAAAAAATTATGACCAAGATGGAGTTAAGAAAATAATTTCTTTAAAAGCCTATAACATTATAAATATGTAATTGCGCAAATAATAACATATACCATTAGACTCCTAAAGTTATGCTGAAACATTTGATAACAGCCAGTATTGTCAACTTGGTAGAGACCTTAATATAAATAATTTCCCTGAAGTCTGCTGTAAATTTCCAATGGATGAGGGTATGAGGCAATCAACCCATAACCCTACATAGTTTTTTTGGTGCTCTTCCAATATGTGCTCTACCACGAAACTGTGATCTACCATATTCCAATACGTGCTCTACCGTGAAACTAGCCTTATAAGGCTAACTAATGAAAATATCATGACTTAACCTAACCAATCGTTAGGTCAACTATACGCCCTTGACGATTGGTTAGGTTGTCGTGATATTTTTGTTAGTTAGCCTTATAAGGCTAACGTACCTGCTGCTAATCCGAATAATCTAAGGTAGATCGCGTATTGGAATGTAAATTTCACAGTAGAGCACATATTGGAAGAGCACCGTTTTTTCATACCAGGAATGCTACCTCTTACAGTATAATAAGCAATGCTTATAATCCCCAGAGATGAATTAAAGGTTTTACAAGATCAAAATCAAATGCAGGCATTTCTCACATTTTACAGATTTTCCAGGTTGCTTGCCACTAAGCTAATGACTCTCCTTCAAGTTCCTGTATTATTATAGTATTATACCCATCTAACATCTAGCAATTATTATATATTCATTAGGTAGATTTTTTAATTCTAAGACACTTTTCTTCTATAGCGTTTCAATCGCAAATGCTTCATTTTTGAGATATAAACATTTTTTTGGTGTGTATCTAGTGTGTGTTTGTACATTCGTATGTGTGTCTATTACATGTCTACCCAATCACTGCGCTCCATCCATTTCGAATTTGAATTACTTTGCTACCAGAATGGCTTCGTATGACACGTGCTCGTTCGATTATTACAGCTGTATTATCACTTTCTATGAAAATTTAGAAAAAAGTGTAGAGTTTCTGCGTGCTCATGGTGTTCTACCAACAGTAGTGAAGTGTCCACATTGTAAAACAGTGTGTACATATCGTTAAGACCAGAAACTGTGACGACGTAGAAAAAGTTACGTTGTGCCTAAAACGAAGGAAAGACGATACTGTGATTATTCTGTCTCAGATTTTAAAGGTTCTTTTCTAGACAATACTAATATTCCTCCGTGGAAAATTGTTCTTTGTGAATCATTTCCTCAGCCATTTATGGGACCATAGAACTGTGGTGAAGTGCCTAAACCTATCTCCAAATTCGTCGGTAGACTGGCGATCATTCTGTAGTGAAGTTACAGATGATTGGTTTTCTAACCAGGAACCGATTGGTGGTGAAGGGATTGAGGTGGAAATAGACGAAACTTTGATTGTTCACCGCAAGTACGAGAGAGGTCAGGTTCTGAGCCAGGTTTGGTTGTTTGGTGGTATTGAACGCCTCAGTAAACGTCAGTTTATTGAGCCATTAATGGGCTATATTGGTGTGAAGCGCAACAAAGGAATACTCATTCCACTCATTCAGAAGTACATTAGGCCTGGCTCTGTGATTTATAGTGATTCCTGGGCTGCCTATAAGACTAAGTGATTTAGGTAACAAGCATTTTATTATTAATCATTCTAAAAATTTTGTGGATAACGAGAATATCGAAATTCACACACAGAATATTGAAAGATTTTGGCGGGATTTAAAGGAATGGGTTAAGAGGCCAGGTGTTCGGTCAAAATATCTATACCAATACCTGGTAAGGTATTTATTCATTTCTTCAGTTGAAGACAAGCGAAATCTACTCCACCAATTCTTTATTCAGGCAGCCAAGTTATACCCACCTCTCTCAGACTGGCAGCAACCCCTTACAACCCAGCAACCATCTTCTGATGAGTCAGAAGATGAGGAAGAGCCTCAACCTGCCCCTGCACGTGAATAAGGTAATTCCTATTTTTCTTTTAGGTTAGGTCAATTTTGAAGGTGAAATTTATGTTTTTCCTATGGTTTTTGATGTTTTGAACGAATGACCTTCAAAACCATCGGAAATTACTCGTTTTTTAGATAACCCCCTCCCCCAGCCGGCAATCGAAAACGAGTCATTTCCGACGGTTTTGAAGGTCAGATTCGTTCAAAACGCATCAAAAACCATAGGAAAAACATAAATTTCACTCCAAAGGGAGACGGGTGTCGGGTGTAATACTATAAATTTACCAAGTTCTCTAATAAGCTCATGAGCATTGGAAAGAACCAAATCTAAGGGTCACTTTTTAGTTACCATTAGACCTAGTAGTATTTACACTACTTTATTATACTATTATACTGTATATTTGCGTCACTTTCTCGGATTTCGATAGGATTTGTAGTCACCACTCCTCATTTTTAGAATCAAAGCATCACTTCTGCCAAACTTTTTTCATTCTGGCCATAATTTAAATTGTCAGCAAAAAATTAATAATATAGACTAAACTTACAATTGAAACCCTCAGTCAGTCAGGAATTTACTTCAGGATAAGCAGTACAGACCAAGTAGTTTAGGTCAACATATTAGCCTAGGTCCTAGCATACCTATTAAGTTAGTCCAGGCCTAAACCAATAGTAATTCGCACTAGATTTGGGGGTCTAGTTATGTAATAAAACTCAAATCTCCGAGCAATGTAAATAGAGCCAATATATATGCATACTCACCTTTATTATCCTTTTTGGTAATCCTGCAGCCATGATTTCAATCAGCTCTAAGACCACAGTTTATCTAGGCTAACTTAGGCCCCTGAAACCGCCAGAGCTCACCTTGAATTTTGAGTTCCAATATTTCTTTCCTATAAATCGTATTCGCGTCTAGCGATCAACACTACCCATAGATGACGAGATGATGATACATTTTCATTTAGAATATGAAATAACATCTCATCAAATCAAATTCTTTATTCATAAAATAAATATGACATTGTTACAAGTTATGCTGTTACAGTAATACAACAAACAATTGTCAATGGATAAACATAAAAATTAAAGTTACTGAATACAAAAATGAGCATAAAAAATTATAAATAAACTTTCAATTTGGATAGAGGAAAAGGGATCAAAATCATAGTCTAATATAATTACCAAGTCTTCTCATGAAGTCTCATTTCATTCACAAACATTCATACTAAAATTGACCAAAGCCTACCTATGGAGTCTTATCACCAGTACCGGATTAACGCACAGGCCACCTAGGGCCCTGACCATACAAGGGCCCGCGGGCCACCAAAGTAAAAACAATGTTTTTATTAAATGCAAAAAACTTCACTTTTTTCTACGTGAAGGTCAAAATATGAAAATAAAAACCCACTCTAATAGACAGAGTTTATTTCCACGACAGTTTCGACGCCCACTGGCATCCTCCTCGGGTGGATACAGAAACACGAATGAACCAAAACAAGTATGGAAAACTGATGAGTGGGTAGTTGGGAGGTAACGAAAATGGTTCACTGAGTAGGTAGGTAGTTAATCTAACAATTATTAAATTCCTTTTATGCCAATAACTGGGTGGATGAAACCAATTGGTTGCTCACCAGAGTTATTCTCCACACTAGTATTTATATACTGTGTGACAAGAGCGTGCTCTGTAATAGATATACATTACCGATCAACCAACCGAGGAAAAAACCAACACGACGCTGGTGGAAAAAGCCCCGCGAAAAAGGAGAACAAAGGAGAACGAAAACGAGGAACAGGGCGAAAGGACGGAACGAGAGAAGGGACAAGAACAGACAACGAAAAAGATCCCCACCAGCAAGTACGCTCTCAACAAAAACAGAAGGGGAAAAGAGACTCTCTAATAACTAGCAGTAAGTGACTAATTGTGTTTTTAACCCAGTTTTACGTAGATTCATTAAATTAAGCTGGGTCAGACAACTTAGGCCTACATTGTGGCCTAAGACCAGCATCAACTCATAGCTTAACAAAGGTAAAGGTAGATTGCCCTAACCTAGTTTGGTGAGGAATCCTACTGTGGACCTCAATTTATCTGCCCGCTCTGGACCATTTCCGGAATCTCTAGGCTGACCCCTCTAGGCTAGACTTGATCTACTCTATAGTTAGACTGGAGATATAAGGGGTGGGTTAATTGTGGACCAATTCATACAGAGCATTTTTCACATTGGTGGTCCGTGTGTGGGGAATTTACAAACCTTAACCTTACTTAACAAAAAAAAAAATTGCAGAATTAGGCTAAATGGTCTAGCCTAAGCCTAAGCCTAAGCCTAACCTAATCAAGCCTAATTAGGTCTACAACCTAGGGCCTAACTAGGAAACATTTAAATTTAAGGAGTCTCATTCTCTTATAAGCTTAGACCTGAGTGACACATAAGTACTTGCGGGGGATTAAACCAAATTTAAAACTTGACTGAAGTCTATGAACACTCTCAAAACATTATGCAAGAACACTTTTAACAATATTACACAACCAGGTAAGGAAGATTTAGAGTGTGTAATTCTTAAATTGGAAACTAAAAAGAAGGAAATAATAGCCATTGATGAGAGTATTTCAGAGTTAGTTGAATCCGAAATGGCTGAAGAACAATTGATAGACCTTTACGCTGATAATGATGTTCAGGTAATCTCAATTGAACAGCAAATAAGGAGACTACGGTCTCGTTTGACTGACTTAACACCAAATAAACCTAATTCTGATTTTAATCAAAGTAGAGCTAACCTTCAACAAAATTTAAGTGGCATGCTAAATCCTGAGTCACAAGAATTGAGGGCTCAGTTACCCATTTTGCTAGTACCAACATTTGAAGGGGACACGGTACAATTCCCATCTTTCATTGACAAATTTGAGAGTTTAATAGGTAATAAACCTTATATTTCAACTGTTGATAAGTTTAGCTACTTAACTAGTTTCCTTAAAGGCCCAGCCTATAACCTGATAGCCTATTTACCAGCCGTAGGGAATTCATATGAAGTAGCTATTGATCTCTTAAAACGTTATTACATTAATAAAGATGAGATTGTATATGAATTATCTCAACAAATTTTTGATTTTGCACCCATAAAAGATAACCATAGTGATATAGAAAGTTTTTACACAAAATTAGAAGCTATTATAGGACAACTGGTTAGCAATGAGATAGATATTAAAGCTTCATCTTGGATTATACAAGGCATAGTTCTTAGGTGCCTTCCTTTGAGGGTTAAGAGATTTTAGTTCTAAAGACGGGAGAAAATTATCCTAATCTTGAACATATCAGAAAACACTTTCCCAATATCCTAACTAATTACAAATTGAGAAATATTCCAACACAAAATAAGACCCAGACTATGGATGAACCAAAGACTGTTCCCAGAGACCAACTAGCTACAGCCAAACAGACAAAACTTGATACTGTAGAATCAAATGTGACCAACTGTAATACACGAACACCTACATTACAGAACTTTAATGTAACTGCTGCCTCAACTTACACACTACATTGCAAATTTTGTGCAAGTAATGAACACAGTAGTACTGGGTGTGACAAATATTCAGACTTTAACCAAAGAGCTAAAAGATGTGAACAGTTGAACCTATGTAAAAAGTGTAGTGGCCAGGGACATTATAAGAAAGACTGTAAATCTAGGTTAAGATTCAAGTGTAAGTTTTGTAAAAGTTTACGACGTGTCTCATCGATGTGTGATTCACCAGTGTCCAAACAATAGTACTCAAACTCAAAAGATACCTCCACCAAACAAAGGTAATCAAGAAAATGCCACTTTCATGGGACATTCTGTTTGCTCAAACAACGTAACAAGAAACACTGAGATTCTTTTACCAACTATTACTTTGGACTTAGTGAATAGTGAGGGTAGCACCACTCCAGTGAGATGTCTTATAGACTGTTGTTCTCAACAAACATTTGTTTCGCAAAATGTAGTTAATAAATTGGGTTTGACACCAAACCCGAATGAACAAAACCTCAATATTGCATCCTTTGTTAAGGATAACTCGGACAAAAATAGCTATAAGACAATTGACCTGGAACTACATTTAGAAAATAAATTAGAGAAAATTGAAGCAGTTATTATTTCTAAAGTAGGACAAAACAAACTGGTTATACCCAAACTAGAACAAACCATAAATCATTTGGGAAACACTACAAAATAGCTGATAGACATATCACAAACAACACAGTAGCTAACATTGAAATGTTAATAGGGGCAGATTATATTAATCTTATTCATAAGGGCATAGTAGAGATAGGTGATGGTATAGCTATTCAGACTCCATCAGGGATAGCCCCTTTGGGTGACCTATCCAAATACAACCTAGACCTAAACCAAAATAGTTCATGACTAACAAATACTATGTGCCTCAACTCAGTCCTACATAACACCTGTAAGAATAGCAACACTTTGAATAATATTATCTCAACTGAGAACATTAATTCATCACTATCAAATGAAACTCTGGATGAGGCAATTCAAACTTTATGGTTGCTAGAATCTGTGGGTATACATGACACAAATCAAACTTCAGAAGATCAGTTAATGGTAGAAAGATTTGAAGACACCATTCAGTGCAAAGACAATAGTTATTTTATTGAGTTACCTTGGAAAATAAATTGTCCAACTTTAAGAGATAATCTCAAAGTAGCTAAAGGACATTTATATAAAGTAATGAAAAAACTCAAACAAGATAATAATATTAAAAAGTACAGTGATGTCTTCAAAGAACAGCTACAGAAAGGCTTCATTGAAGAAGTAACAAATAACCCTTTTAAAAAAGATGGTTGTCATTATTTAACCCACAGGGGGGTTTATCGACAAGATGCCCCAACAACAAAACTCAGAGTAGTATATAACTGTAGCCTCAAAGACAGTGATAAACACAGTTTGAATGATTGCCTGATTGAGGGTCCTAATCTCATTTCTGACCTTGTGAAGATCTTACTGAGGTTCAGGTTAGATAAATATGCCGTACAAAGTGACATTTCAAAGGCATTTTTGAGAATAAATCTTAAAAATGAATATGATAAGAACCAACTTAGGTTCTTATGGTTCAAGGATCCATTTGATTTGAATAAAGGGTTCATAACCTATAGATTTAATGTTGTGTTGTTTGGAGCCAATTGCTCACCTAGCCTATTAGCATTGACAATTGGACATCATTTGAACCAGTTTAATAACTCTTTAACATTGAACTTCCTTAAGGAACATTTTTACGTAGACAATCTAATAGGCTCAACAACAACAAAATCTGAATTATCTGAAGTCTATGAACACTCTCAAAACATTATGCAACAAGGTAACTTTGAACTTAGACAGTGGATTTCAAATGATGAGGATTTAAACAAAAAGATTTTAAAGGATAATAATGGTCTTACTGAGCCATCAGACAGAGTTAAAACTTTAGGTATGAACTGGTATTTGGATGCAACTTCTAACAGTCATGATTCAATCTGTACTAAAGGTTTTAAACTTGATGAGGAAGCAAATACTAAAAGACAAATATTATCAGAGGCTTCCAAAATTTTTGATCCTATGGGTCTATTCCTGCCTTCAACAATAAAATCAAAGATTCTCCTCCAAGAAATTTGGAGGACAAATGTTGGGTGGGATGATCCAATAACAAATGAAAATCAAAAATCTTGGAAGAAGTTAGCTGCTGATTTAACAAAAGTGCAGAACATTAAAATTCAAAGGTGCTGTGGGTTTAGGGATAAGCCCCAGAGACTTCATGTGTTTGCTGATGCAAGCACACAAGCTTATGGGTGCTGTGCGTATCTTGTAAGTCCTACAGAAAGTCATCTAATTTATGCAAAAGGGAAAGTTGCACCTCTCAAACCTACCCGAACCATACCTCAATTGGAACTATTGGCTGCTGCATTAGCCATTAAAACCATTTCATTGCTTAAGGATGCTTACCATGATGTGAACATAACTGATATCCACATCTGGCTTGACAGTCAGATTTGTCTTGCCTGGATACGGAATGATAGCATTAATAGTAAGAATATCTTTGTAAGAAATAGGCTAAAAGAAATAGCTGAAGCTAATGAAAGCCTACAAGTAAACTTTCACTATGTTCCAACTAAACAAAATCCAGCAGACTTTCTGACCAGAGGTTTATCCTACAAGTTGTTGAAGTCAAAAAACTTGGTTTATGGGACCTAAGTGGCTCTGTAATACAGACCAATGGCCTGTGGAACAAGTTAACTTGACATTAAATTTAATCTTTTCAAATGAAAAGGTTGAACCAATCACTAATTATGAACGTTATTCTGATTTCAGTAAACTTGTCAGGGTCACAGCCTACTGTTTGAGGTTTGCTCACAACTGTTTAACTACAATTAACAAACAGCTAAATAAAAACAATCATAATTATACAGAAGTTGCAACCAAATACTGGATAGGCCATGCACAACAAAAAGAGTACAATAAAGAGTTAGAATTCTTGACTAATGGGAAACAAACAAAAGAACCTGTACCATCAGTAGTTGTGGATCTAAACTTGTTCAGAGATGAGGAAGGCCTTCTAAGGTGTAAAGGGAGATTAGACAAATCAAAACTGTCATACAAAAGCAAACATCCAATCCTTTTACCTAGATTTAGCTATTTGACAACATTAATCATCAGAAAAACACACAATGATGTATATCATATGGGGGTACCACAGACACTAACTACATTAAGAAAAACTTATTGGATACCCAAGGGAAGGATCACTGTTAAAACAGTCCTGAGTGAGTGTGTCACATGTAGGCATATTCATGCTAGGCCCTATAGGAAACCAAATCCTCCTGCTTTGCCAGAGGAGAGAGTTACTCTCAACAGACCCTTTGAGACTGTAGGCATTGACTATACAGGAGCATTGACTGTAGGGGTGGGTGACACTGAACAAAAAATGTACATTGTACTGTTTACATGTGCTGCCTCACGAGCTGTTTATCTGGATGTTGTGGAGGACCTTACAGCAGAATCTTTTGTTGCTGTCTTTAAGAGATTCTGTGCACGACATTCAGTACCCAAGACAGTTTGGACTGACAATGCTACATATTTCAAGGCTGGTGAACAAGTCATCCACGACTTGTTAAGCGATGAACTCACACAATTATAAAAAAAAAAATTCAAACATAAAGTGGAAGCATATTCCAGTTGCCTCTCCTTGGTATGGTTCTATCTGGGAGAGAAATATACAAACAGTAAAGAATTGCTTGAAGAAAGCAATTGGTAAAAAACAGATACACTTATTTGAGTTGCTCACTCTCCTGGCTGAGATTGAGAACATCATCAACAATAGACCACTCACTTATGTGAGTGACAACATTAATGACCCGGAACCATTAACTCCAAATCATTTGATTCGGGGAGAACAAGTTAGTCTCCTGCCGGACTACAATATAGACTCTTCAGAAGACCCAAACTGGACTCAACGACATGATGAGCTCCAGACTAAGTTACAACATTTAACTAGAAGTTAAAGCTCATTTCATTAAACAGTGGAAAACTGAGTACTTGATGGGTCTAAGGGAGAGACATAAACAAATGACTAAGAAGGATTGGTCTGACACAATTAAGGTAGGGGACCTTGTTCTCATACATGACAGTACTCCAAGACAATACTGGCCTCTGGCTAGAGTTTCAGAACTCAGACCAGGGGCAGACGGGGTAACAAGAGTGGTCAAATTAAGGACTTCAACGGGTGACACAACAAGAGACATTTCTCTTTTGTACCCTTTAGAGTCTGGACCCAAAACAATGGACTTTGGAGAACCTTCTCCACTGACAGTAACAACTGGAGACACTGAACTTCCAGTAACTATTCCTTTGACAGTAGGAGTGGTAACGCATCCTACTACAACATTGACAGACACAAGACCTCAGCGACAAACAGCATTAAAGGCGCGACTATTTTTACAACAAAAAATAGATGCTGGGGAATTGTAATTTTATCTTCTAACTTTAACTTTTTCTTTTCTTATGGTAAAGACCACAGACAGTTTCATCCTATGGATGTATATTTTCTCTTCTAATTAAATGCTACACCTTCTCCATGAGAAGGTGAGGATAGGCACTGTTAATCAGATTAACAGGCATTTACAGTCAAATAGTTAGCTAGTCTACACTCAGACATAAAAATTGGTGACAATGACACCAAAATTTTTATCTCCCGGGGGCCCCAGTATATGGAAAACTGATGAGTGGGTAGTTGGGAGGTAACGAAAATGGTTCACTGAGTAGGTAGGTAGTTAATCTAACAATTATTAAATTCCTTTTATGTCAATAACTGGGTGGATGAAACCAATTGGTTGCTCACCAGAGTTATTCTCCACACTAGTATTTATATACTGTGTGACAAGAGCGTGCTCGGTAATAGATATACATTACCGATCAACCAACCGAGGAAAAAACCAACACGACGCTGGTGGAAAAAGCCCCGCGAAAAAGGAGAACAAAGGAGAACGAAAACGAGGAACAGGGGAAAGGACGGAACGAGAGAAGGGACAAGAACAGACAACGAAAAAGATCCCCACCAGCAAGTACGCTCTCAACAAAAACAGAAGGGGAAAAGAGACTCTCTAATAACTAGCAGTAAGTGACTAATTGTGTTTTTAACCCAGTTTTACGTAGATTCATTAAATTAAGCTGGGTTAGACAACTTAGGCCTACATTGTGGCCTAAGACCCAGCATCAACTCATAGCTTAACAAAGGTAAAGGTAGATTGCCCTAACCTAGTTTGGTGAGGAATCCTACTGTGGACCTCAATTTATCTGCCCGCTCTGGACCATTTCCGGAATCTCTAGGCTGACCCCTCTAGGCTAGACTTGATCTACTCTATAGTTAGACTGGAGATATAAGGGGTGGGTTAATTGTGGACCAATTCATACAGAGCATTTTTCACACAAGAGGGAAAAACAGTCCAGGGATCGACCGTTAAGAAATTTGCACCTAGGTTAGATCCCATTCTCCCGACACCGGAAGGGCATTTTCATTAAGTACATTCGCGCAAATTTAAAACTATCTTCCTGTTCTAAACATACAGATTCTATTATTTTTTACATAATTATTTAATTTATTATTAAATTTATTACATTTAATATTGCATAATTATTTATTACAGAAATTATAAATTTATTATTACATTGGTTATTACATTGTTGTTTATTATACAGAACTTATAAACCGAAAAACGAATGAAAAAAGCCGATTAGGAAACAATACAGAGACCATTGAGAAATTCGCACCTAGGTTAGATACCGTTCTCCCGACACCGGAAGGGCATTTTATTACAGGGTCCGCTTATAAGTACATTCCCACAAATTAAAACTATCTTCTTGTTCTATACATACAGATTCTAATATTTTGACATAATTACTGCATTTATTATTGCATTTACATTTTTTAACATTTATTATTATTACCTTTACCCTAATTATAAAATTTATAATATTACCTTTATTATTACATCTGTTGCATTTATATTTATTTCCACATTTATTACTTCCATTATTACATTTACTAAAAGCGAGTAAGGAAACAATCCAATCCAGAGACATTTAAGAAATTCACACTTAGGTTCGAACACATTCCCACGACTCCGTAAGGGATTTTTTGACCAAGAATCTCATTAAAGGGTCTAACTTATAAGTACCTTCGCACAAATTAAAATTATCTACTTTTTCTATACACACAGATTCTATTATTTTTCTTTTGACATAATTATTACATTTATAAAGTACCTTACTTGATTTCCAATCTATAGCATGATTATTTTGGCTGGCGTGATAAAAAATGGCATTATTAGTATTACAACTTCTGAAGGCATATTTGTGTTCTTTAATACGGGTTTCAATATTTCTTCCAGTTTCTCCCACGTATACTAAATCACAACTTTTACAGGGAATGCTGTAGACACAGGCTTGTTCCTCTTTTGCAACGTTATTCCTAACCAATTTATTTTTCACGGTAGACGAATATTTGAACGCCAAAGCAAACTTAAAATCTTTCGTCAACGGTTTTACTCTTTCTAAGCCGGCAATGTAAGGCAAACTCACATATTGTTTTTGGTTAACTGAAGGTTCCCGAGGGGCATAAAAAGATTTTCTGGCTTTAAAATATGCCTTTCTGATAAACCACTCGGGATATTTTAAATCCTTAAAAATGTTCCAAATCTCTGAATTTTCCAAGTCCAGCAAATGTGGGCTACAAATCCTGAGTGCTCTTAGAAACATGGAAGAAATAATTGAGCTTTTAACCCCTTCATCATGATATGAAAAATAATGAATGTACGAATTACAATGGAGTAGGTTTTCTATAGACCGTGAAATTGGGCTTTCCGCTTTCGTTAATGACCAAAACATCTAGAAAAGGTAATTGTTTGTCGTTCTCCCATTCATATTGTTTCCTAATCGGCTTTTTTCATTCGTTTTTCGGTTTATAAGTTCTGTATAATAAACAACAAGGTAATAACCAATGTAATAATAAATTTATAATTTCTGTAATAAATAATTATGCAATATTAAATGTAATAAATTTAATAATAAATGAAATAATTATGTAAAAAATAATAGAATCTGTATGTTTAGAACAGGAAGATAGTTTTAAATTTGCGCGAATGTACTTAATGAAAATGCCCTTCCGGTGTCGGGAGAATGAGATCTAACCTAGGTGCGAATTTCTTAACGGTCGATCCCTGGACTGTTTTTCCCTCTTGTTTTGGTTCATTCGTGTTTCTGTATCCACCCGAGGAGGATGCCAGTGGGCGTCGAAACTGTCGTGGAAATAAACTCTGTCTATTAGAGTGGGTTTTTATTTTCATAATGTTTTTATTTTTTACCTTTTTTGTACAAGTTACTGGCAAACAGCGATTTTGCTGCAACATTTCCTAATTCTGCTTTTGCATTAAGAATGTTTTTGACTCTACCCTGTACAAGCGCAGAAGGTATGCCTGTACAAACGTAAAAAGTATGTAGTATGGCCAGTGGCGGTCCTAGCTTACATGACGCCCTGGGCGAACCTCACCTTCAGCGCCCCTCCCCCCTGTTCGCCAACACACACACATTCGAATCCCCCCAAAATAAAGGACAGACATAACTCTTTCACAAAATAACTTTTTATTGGACTAATTGTTGGAACTTCAGAACCAAAACAAAGACTCAAATTTCTGAATTTTACAAATCCTTCATCACGTAAATAGAATAACTCACTTAAGAGAATGTAATTATGATACTATGAACAGGAAAAATACAAATTAAATTGCACAACTGCCATAATAAACTAGAGAATCAAATTTCTAAATTGTACAAATGCTCTATCACATAAATAGAATAAGACACTTAAGAGAGGGTAATTATTATGCTACACTTTGAACAAGAAACAAAATAAATTGCACCACAGCACAACTGCCATCTAAAGCCTGACTCTTCTTACCTTCCTTGATGCAAAGTCATTGATCTTTTATTATTTATTTTATTTTATTTTTTATTTTTATTTATTTCTTTATTTATTTATTCTTATTTTTATTTTTATTTTCTTTGCAGGCGCTCATGCCGCCCCTCCACAAATGCCGCCCTGTGCGGCTGCCCATATTGCCCATATGAGGAACCGCCACTGAGTATGGCTATTAATGAATTATGAGATAATTAATTTTACGTTTCTTTTGTGCATTTGGTTATTATTGAATATTTCACCAACAGTTTCATAATTTTGTTTCGGTTCATTTGCGCAAGATATGAAGGTCATATTTGAACAGAACACACCAAAATACATTAGAAAAATGTATTTTGGATATTAATTTCAGTGTTGGTGAAACATTCAATAATTACCGTGCAGGTTAACAGTTAATATACTATATTGTATCATAATATGTTATTATTTTGTGTTATTATATTGTTCAATCTAAGTGGGAGGGAAAACTGTAATATTATTTTGCAGGTTTATGATGACTTTATTAGAATGTTATACCTAAGTAAAATCATTTGTGTTTATATTCAATTCGATTAAACTGATGAATCTGATGATGTCTGAATTAAACTGATGAGATGTAAGATACTTTATTATTTGAAGGTAATGATATTTTCTTTGATGTAATTAATCCTAATCTGTAGTATAAACAATTCATATAAATGCCCTATGTTTACTATATCTATATTATTATTATAACTTGCGTCATTCAGTATATATATATTTCGTGTACCATAACTATATTATCGTTATTTATATTAATAGGAATGTTGTTCAATTAAGTTGATCAAAGCCTAAGAAAAGGAGAGCGTTTCATTTCAATTTAATCAACTTAATTTCAAGATCAGAGGATATGGACAAGTTTCTGAAGCCGGAAAGATTTGATGCCTCACCCTCACCCTCAAGTTCGTCTCGTCTCTGGAGTCATTGGTTCAAGACATTTCAGAACTTTCTGGCCGCGTTACCTTCTGATCTTCAGACTCAAAAGCTAAGTTTGCTTGTAAACCATGTATCCCCTTTAGTCTATGAGTACATAGTTGATTGTACTACCTATGAAGATGCTATAAAGTTGCTCATTGAACTTTATATAAAACCGAAAAATGAAACGTTTGCTCGTCACCTATTAGCCACCCGTCGTCAGGAGATGGGAGAGAGTTTGGACCATTACATGAATGCATTAAAGCATCTGAGTAAAGCCTGTAACTTTCAATCGGTCTCTGCAGATCAATACAGAGATGAATATATAATAGATGCTTTTATAAACGGTTTGAATACTCCTTTCATTAGGCAACGATTGCTTGAAAACAAATCTCTCAGTTTACAGATCGCTTTTGATCAAGCTCGCAGCCTTGAGTTGGCTCAGATTCAGTCCGATACTTATATACGTTCTAATGCTCCTCTAAATTCAGTTAGTTATGAAACTGAAACAATTACAATAGAAAAACATGAGGCTAAACAAGGTGCTAATGAAACTCTTTGTGAGGAGTCTTCTACGGCTGCAGCAAGGTCTCGTAGATGCTTCTTTTGTGGGAGTAATGTGCATCCGCGAGCTAAATGTCCTGCAAGAGATAGTTTATGTCATAAATGTGGTATTAAAGGCCATTTTGCCAGAGTTTGTCGTTCTAATTCAAAAGCATCTGCTTCTGTTACTACTTCAGCTTCTCTATCAGGCTCTATTTCTCATTCTTTGAAGGAAGCAATTCTTATTATTTTAGCTAATGGTTTGTCTTTGAAGGCGCTAGTGGATACAGGTAGTACCGAAAATTTTATTGATATAAATATGGTAAAAGAAAACAAATGGAAGGTATATCCTTTTAAAAGTCAAGTGTCAATGGCTAATACTTCTCATGTAACTAAAGTTGATGGGTTTTGTTGTGTAGATTTGACATTCAAGGATCGTACCTATAAAAATGTTAAGTTATCACTTCTGCCTAATATATGTACTAATGTTATTCTTGGCCATGATTTTTTGTCTAGACATGAATCAGTTGAGATACCTTTTGGGGGAAGAGAACCTTCCTTAACTGTGTGAAACCTTGCTGCAGCCGAGGTGGAACCTCCGTCTTTATTTAATAATTTAAGTCCTGAATGCAAACCCATTGCTATTAAGTCACGCCGATATTGTCAGGCAGATATGAGTTTTATTTCGTCCGAAGTAGATCGCCTTCTTAAGGAAGGCATTATCGAACCCAGTCGAAGTCCTTGGCAGGCACAAGTTTTAGTGGTAGCCAATGAATCTCATAAAAAACGCCTAGTTATCGATTATTCTCAAACAGTAAATAGATACACCCAGTTGACGCTTATCCTCTGCCTAATATAAATGAAATGGTGGGCGAAATTGCACAGTATAGTATCTTTAGTACAATAGATCTTAAGAGCGCCTATCATTTGATCCCTATCAAGGAGGAGGATAAGCCATACACTGCTTTCGAAGCCTGTGGCCAGCTGTTTCATTTCAATAGAATCCCGTTTGGTGTAACAAACGGCGTAGCCTGTTTTCAGAGAGTAATCGATGACATAATTCGTAAAGAGGGTTTAAAGGATACTTTCATTTATGTGGACGATATCACTATATGTGGACACGATTAGAAGGAACATGATAATAATTTGATAAAATTTTTAAATGTAAAAAAGTATAATCTTCATATTAACGAAAATAAGAGTTCTACATCTAAGTCATCTATAGATTTACTAGGTTATAGAATAAGCAATGGTTCTTTAAAGCCTGATCCTGAGAGGTTAAAACCACTGCTCGAAATGCCTCCTCCTAATAATGCTAAAGACATGCGCCGAGTAATGGATATGTTTGCCCACTATTCTAAATAGATCGGAAAATTTTCCGAGAAAGTACGACCTTTGGTTGAAAATAAAACATACCCCTCTCCCTCTTAACGTAATTAATGCTTTCGAAAATCTTAAAAGTGATATTGCTAATTCTGTTGTTGTTGCCATTGATGATAATATTCCTTTTGTAGTAGAAACTGATGCGGCTGATTACGCAATAGCTGCTCAACTTTGTCAAGCTGGACGTCCAGTCGCCTTTTTCGCCCGTACTCTGTCGCCCTCTGAAAGGAATCATTCCTCTATAGAAAAAACAGCATACGCCATTGTTGAGTCTATCCGAAAATGACGGCATTATCTGCTTGGTAAACACTTTAAACTAGTAACGGATCAAAGGTCAGTAGCGTTTATGTTTGACACTAAACATAAAGGAAAAGTTAAGAACAAGAAAATCATGAGATGGAGACTTGAATTATCAAGTTTCAGTTATGGCACTGTATATCGACCCGGAAGAGAAAATATAGCTCCAGATACGCTTTCTCGCGCATTTATAGCATCTATTAATAAACATCATTTAGAAGAGTTACACATTGCCTTGTGCCATCCCGGAGTAACTAGAATGTGGCACTTTGTTAGAAGCCGAAACCTCCCATATTCAATTGAAGATGTAATAAACGTTATTTCAAAATGCACTGTATGCGCCCAATGTAAACCGAAGTATTTAAATAGTAATCAAGGTCAGTTAATAAAAGCTACACAACCTTTCGAAAGATTAAATATTGACTTTAAAGGTCCTTTGCCTTCCAATTCCCGTATCGTTATCTGCTAACGATAGTAGACGAATTTTCGAGGTTTCCTTTCGCGTTTTCATGTGCGGACACTTCTGCTGAAACTGTAGTTGATTGTCTTAGTCAACCTTTTGCTATCAGATGTGCGTATGTGCACTCCGATAGAGGTTCCTCCTTTATGCCGTATACACTTAAACAGTTTTTGAACTCACGCGGAGTGGCCACTAGTAGAACGACCCCATATAATCCCCAGGGAAATGGTTTAGTTGAGAGATATAACGGAATTATATTGAAAGGAGTAAATTTAGCTTTGGCTTCGAGAAAACTCCCTGTTGGCTGTTGGGAAACGGTTTTGCCCAATGTATTACATAGCATACGATCTCTTTTATGTACTTCTACAAACTGCACCCCTCATGAGAGATTATTTAATTACACTGGGGAACAAATTTCAACTTTTTGTCTATTGAATTAGATTTGACAGTTAGTTCTAGGTAATTTGGGTGCGCTGAGCACGAATGTTTACTCGGTTTTGCTCTATCAGGTCCTGATTTTGCTCAACACCCCTCCTCTTTCGTCGTATTCATAAAAAGGTTTTTTTCTCAATACTCGCTGTCTTTTTGCAGTTACACATTATGCAACTAGGTTTTTATCTAGGTATTTGTACCTATTGTTATGGTATTGTTGTATTATGTATATTTTTATATGTAACACCCTAAAAATATTTTTAATTTTGTAATTTTTAACCCATTTTAATATTAGTAAATTAAGCTAAAAATATCATAGAATTCTAAAATTTTCTCGAGCGTTCCTGTTCTCTGTTGTTATTTTATTTATTTGTCGGGTTCGAAATCCCAGCTGAGCCGTGAACGGCCAAATTCTAAAGGGCAAGTTCTACCTAAAGCCCAAGTTAAGCTAAATTAAACTTTACGGATTTGAGATCCTATTAGGTCCTACCTCAGGGTAACCTCAGGGTTGCTGACTCGATGCGGGCCTACCTTAGACCTTAAATTACATGAACTTAAAAGGTAAACAAAAGGGTACTATTTGTGGTCTTCTTTATGAACCTTGCAACAACAACGCAACCTGGACTATTGCACGATGCAACAATCATGTATCTAAACAACCAAACTGAATTGCAAGAGAGCTCTCTATCAAACCACACCTTTACGTACGACCTTCCACAAACGAGTAGAAAGACGCGCAGCGTCTCAAAATGATGCCAACAGTGTGACCAAACAATGATGCCACAAGAGCTCAAAAATGCTAGCTCTAAATTAATTTAATTTTTCACTAACCTTACAATTATGAGATGGATATATATACACACCTTAACTTAATATATATACAAGCAATGCTGCATCAATCAGCTTAGTCATCGTATCGCCTTGGGACAACAATGGTTCTTCCTCTTCTAGATTTTCTAACACTCCCCACCGAAGCGGCATTGTTGTCATTACCTTCTGCAAGGTTAGCCAAGCCTTCTTCATGAGGCTGTAACTCAAATGTTTCATCTTGACTATCTGTGTTTTTGCTGATTTCTAAAGCATAGAGTTTTTGTATAGGTCTCTTTAACTTTCCTCCTGAAGTCTTTACCAGTGCAGACCTAACTAAATTGTCTTTGCCAACAAACAACTCTTCAATTATGCCAAGCTTCCAGCATTGCCTTGGTCTTTCATCCCCAATCATTACCACTTCTCCCACCTTGATACAATTTGCATTGGAGCCCTTTACCTTGCCTGATGGGTAATAATTGAGTTCTGGCAAGTATTCCATCTGCCACCTCTTCCATAACTGATCTTGTAGCTCTTCAAGGTACCTGAACCGTCTGGTTAACTCTCCTTGAGTGCTCTGGATGGGCTGCAAGTCTTCTGGCACACTGGGGTTTGATGTTAATCGTTTACCACAAAGAAAATGATTTGGTGTCAATGGCTCTGCATCCTGCCTACTATTGTAAACAAAAGTGATAGGCCTACTGTTCACCATTGCTTCTACTTCACATAAAACAGTAGAGAATTCTTCTTTGCTCAAATGAGCATTAGCTAAAAGTTTCTTTAATGGACACTTTACACTTCTCACTAGCCTTTCCCAAAATCCTCCCCACCATGGTGCTCTCTCAACAATAAACTCCCACTGTACCCCTTGGTGTGAAAAGTAGGATTGGAATCCTTCCTCTTTTAGCAAGGACCAAATTTCTTGGAGTTCCTTTGCAGCCTTTTTGAAGGTTTTTGCATTATCCGATATGATTTTATTTGGGAAACCCCTTCTGTTCACAAACCGTTTAAAGGCCAAAAGAAATACATCACTACTTAAGTTGCTTACCAACTCCAAATGGATTGCTCTGGTGGTAGCACAGGTGAAAAGACATATATAACCTTTGTTAGACTCCCCTCGCTCATACACATAGACTGGCCCTGCAAAGTCTACTCCACTACATCAAATGGGGCAGTATAGACACACCGTTCTCTTGGAAGTGGAGCCACCTTTTCATAATAAGGCTTTGCACTCCAACGCTTGCAAACCACACATTTATGCAAGACCTTTTTCACTACTTGTCTAATTTTGAGAATCCAAAATTGTTGTCTAATCTCTATTATCACTTCTCTAACTCCAGCATGTAACAGCTTATGATGAGTATCCAGGATCAAAAGGTCCACAAAGTGCCCCCCAGAAGGTAGCAAAATTGGATGTCTCTTCTCCTCTGGAAGCCCAGAAAACTGTAGTCTACCTCCTACTCTCAATAAATCCTGATCCAAAAACACATCCAAACCCTTGAGCGCAGAATGTGTTGGTAGAACCTGTAATGGATGGCTGGTGAGCAATTCTCTCTCTTCACCAAATTTTTTCTTCTGCATATATACCACCAGTATTTCCTGGCTTGCTGAATCTCATTACTGTTCAGAATTCCTTCCCTTCTTGTTTCTCCCTTAATGTTGTTGGTAAATCTATATACCCATGCTGTCACTCTTAACAATCTTTTCAGACTGCTAATGTCCTCAAGCCTCAATATGGGGTCCTGCTGCATAACTTGACAACTGTTCACAGCGCATTTTCTCACCTCACTCACCCATGCTTCTTCAGCCTGGCATTCTCCTACAATAGGCTGATTAGAAGGCCAGTTTTCACTTCCAAGTTTTAGCCACTCTGGCCCATTCCACCACAAACTTGATTGTGAAAGATCTTTCACCGAAATTCCTCGTGTTGGTAAATCAGCGGGGTTTTGGATGCCTGGACAATGCTTCCATTGCTTGGGATCTGTGTGCGCTTGAATTTCCTCCACCCTATTGGCAACAAATGGTTTCCATTTCCTTGCCTGACTTCTTAACCAGTGCCAAACTATAGTGGAGTCTGTCCAATAATAGCTTGGAATTTCATAGAGGGCCAAAGACTTTCGCACTGTAATTGCAAGCCGACTAGCAATAACGGCACCCATCAATTCCAACCTTGGAACAGAAAGCCTTTTCAAAGGTGCTACTCTACTCTTTGCAGCAACCAACCTGCAACTTACTTCTTCTTGCAATGCGCTCTTATATAAATACAAGTTGCATAGGCTTCCTCACTTGCATCACAAAAGATGTGCAGCTCCAAATTGTCTGGACTATTGTTCAACTCTCCAAAGTACCATCTTGGGATTTCAATGTCTCCAAGATGTGCCAATTCTTTGAACCAATATTTCCACCTTACCACCATATGATCAGGTAACTCTTGGTCCAACCAAGTCCAATTTCCCAGAGGCTCTGAAACCAAATTTTTGACTTTATCACAAATGGAGCCAGGAATCCAAAGGATCAAAGACCTTCGAAGCCAAAACTAAGAGCTGTACGTTTGTCCACCTTGTCTCATTCTCGGCCAGCTCTACTAAAGATTTCCCATTGAAGGTAAACAAATCATCATCTTGCTGCCAAACGATGCCTAGCACCTTTGCGTCTATTGCCCACAACTCCTTAATACCAGAATCCTCAATACTTGCTGCTCGTCAGGTACTACAGAGGAATGACTCATAAACTCTTGTAATTGCGAATGATTGGTCTGCCATTTTCTGAGCTCCATGCCAGCCTCCCTCATTATAGCTCTAGCCTCCATGAATATCTGTTTAGCCATTTCTGTATTATCCACGGAACATAGCAAATCATCAACATAAAAATTTTTCCTTATGTGTTCAATAGTGTTAGGATAGACTTCAGAATTTTCTTAAAATGGTACTGCATAGTAGCTGCCAACAGAAATGGACTAGAGCTGAGGCCAAACAACACTGACTTCATTCTATATGCTTGAACCTTAGGTTCATTTTCCAACAAGTCTTTCGTATCCACCCACAGATACCTTACTGCATCTCTGTCCTCTGGTTTTAACTTTATCCGCAAAAAAGCTTGCTTCACATCTGCAGTCAATGCTACTCTACCAAACCTGAATCTCAGTAACAAGGAAAAAAATCTGCATTTAAATTTGGCCGAGCATCCAAACAGTCATTCAAGGACACACCACCTTTGTCCTTGGCTGAGCCATCAAAAACTACCCTCAGTTTGGTGGTAGTTTTGTCTCGCCGTACCACTGCATGGTGTGGCAGATAATGTGCCTCCTGGCTCACCAGCTCACCTTGCACCCTTTCAGCATAGCCCTCCCTTACATAACTTAGGATGGCCTCATCGTATTCAATTAACAACTCCTCATTTTTTCTTAGCCTGTACAATGAAGTCTCCAACCTCCGATTAGCTAGCTGAAGGTTTGAACCGGGTTTGCAAGAATCCTTCCATGGTAGGCCAACTTCATAGCAACCATCTCTAAACCCAATCCCTTTTTCAAAGTGCTCTAAAACATCATTGTTCACTATACTTGCCTGGTTGTCCTTTATACCAATAGATTCAAGTTCCCAAAATGCTTTCAAATGCCTTTCCAGACCATGGCTGTTCTCCTCAATCTTAACAAAGAGAGCCTTAACTTCCATTTCATTGCAATAACTACCATGTAGCATCCAGCCTAGCTTACTTTCAATAGCTACTGGGCCTTGAGATGTACGGACAATATTACCAGTGATGAAGTCCCAATAATAGTCAGCTCCAATCAAAAGACTAATATCTTCTGTTCCCTCAAACTTATTATTGCCCAAATTAATTCCTTTAACTTGCAATTCTTGGACACATGCCATATCTAAACAAGTAGTGACTGGAGCACAAAGTTCCTCAATCTCTACAGCTTGGACCTTGATAGTGGGACTTTGCGGTAACAACCCTTTAACCAGAACTTCTACCTTCTTAAATTTGGTTCGGTTTTGAACGGAACCCCCAAACCCAGAAATTCTTAAATTTTCCCTCTTAAGTTCTTTAAACTTCAATTTCTGGAAATTCTGGTCTTAATAAAACTACACTGGCTACCACTATCAAACAACACTCTTACAGTAGCTTCTCCCTCATTCCCAATTAATAAGGCTGCAGTTGTTTGCAATAATCCCCCTTTACTTTTACTCCCTTGCATAGCAGTGGCATGTGCCACTGATGTCTCTACTTCTGGGGTAGGCCTACTAAGAGTGTTTTCACACAATAATGGCTGATGCCTACCATGACATTTTTTGCACAAAATTTTAAACTTACAAAACCTTGCTCTATGACCTTTCAAAAAACATTTAAAACATGCTGTGGACTTAGTTACCCTGTCCTTTCTCTCCTCAAAGGGTAAGGCCTCAGCCACCTCACATTTATATGACTTGTGGTTGCCTTCGCAAAATATACATTCCTTGATTCCCTTTAATTTATTCTCAGAAGAGGCATGTAGAGCTGACACTGTACCTGGGCTATTCCTTTTTGTGGAAACTTTGGTGCTGTGCCTGCCTTTGTCCTCTTGTTTACCATCCCACTGTGCAAACTCAACTCCCTCTCGTCTTGCTAATTCTGTGCCTAAAAGACTTAACATCTGCTGAAGGGGATGTACACATGTTCTGCAGAGTGTCCCCTACTTAATTCAAGCAAAATTGAGCTAGGCAATTTAGACTCCAGTGTAGGAACCAACATTATACCATACTTTTCCATTCCTACACCCAAGTTGTCCAGAGACCTAGTTCTAATTTCAAATTCATCATATAACTGCCGTAACTCCTTGACACTATTAGGATTATTAACAGGAGGTATAGTTAAAAGTGCACGGAGGTGGCTTTTAATTAAGATCTCTGGCTTACCAAACCGTTTCTTTAATATATCCCAAGCCATTATAATTAGCCTCTGTTAATGCTAATCCTGCTATAGTCTTTGCTGCCTCCCCTTCCAAGAGGGACCGCAAATAATTAAACTTCTCCACGGCACTTAACACTTGACTAGAATGAACTGCTGATTGAAAACTGTCTGCCCATCCTTGCCATTCCTGAATACTCCCAGAAAATGTTTTGAGTACAAGCCTCGGTAATTGAACTACAGATCTGTTAACCTTAACTTCACAAGCATCATTTGTTGAGTGTTGTGTTTCATTATTAGACCTGGTCTCTAACTGTACTGAGCTGCTAAACTCTTTTGCTCGGAGGCCTACGTTAGTCATATCATCAATAATCTCTTCAAAGTAAATTATGTTATTTTCTATTTCATCCTCTTCTATAAGAGCCTCAATTTTAACATTTACCTCACTTAGAGCAACCTTTTAGTTTCTAATATGGCAAGCTTCGCAGTCACTAAGCGTAAATCCTCTTGCTCTATGGCAGAATCTATAGTGGCAATGACCTTTGTAATTAGACCTTTGTAGGCACTTCTCCTTTTTATAAATTTGTTCAATTCAGATGCACTCATCTTCAATGTAAACAACCCTTGGGCTCAATACAAATGAGCTGAATTGGCAGAAATACTTAACCAAACTGATCAAACGCAAATTTTACTTTCAAATAAACTGAATTGCTGAGTGGGGTACTAACCAAACACCAGTATGGAATACCAAATTTTCCACCCCAGGACCTTAATTCAATAATGACCCAAAATTAACCAAACCAGAAAAAATATAGGCCAAAAAACGACTGACGACTGGCCAAGTTTCGCAATTGGGCGACCAAACTTTACCCTGGGACCTTAATTCAATAATAAGCCAAATTAACCAAACCGGAAAAAAAGTAGGCCAAAAAACGACAGACGACTGGCCAAGTTTCGCAATTGGGCGACCAACTTTACCCTGGGACCTTAATTCAATAATAACCCAAAATTAACCAAACCGGAAAAAAAGTAGGCCAAAAAACGACAGACGACTGGCCAAGTTTCGCAATTGGGCGACCAACTTTACCCTGGGACCTTAATTCAATAATAACCCAAAATTAACCAAACCGGAAAAAAAGTAGGCCAAAAAACGACAGACGACTGGCCAAGTTTCGCAATTGGGCGACCAACTTTACCCTGGGACCTTAATTCAATAATAACCCAAAATTAACCAAACCGGAAAAAAAGTAGGCCAAAAAACGACAGACGACTGGCCAAGTTTCGCAATTGGGCGACCAAACTTTTTACCCTGGGACCTTAACTCAATAATACTCAACCCGTCTAGGCCTAACTTGGGATACAATTTTTAATCAGTCAATTCAATCAGTCAGTCAGTCAGTCAGTCAGTTGAGTTAGTTAATTAAGTTTGGGCATTAACATAATTTTGAATTGGCATATGATTTAGTGAGTAATTTTGTCATCGTGATTTAATATAGTTGATTTAATTAGACGTAATTTATATTGTACCTACTCATCCGTGTTTCTAGTTTAATTTCATAGATTGTAAGTACCTATTTCATAATAAGTACCTATTTAAACTAATTTTTGTGTTTATATTTCAGATTTTCTTAAATTTATATGAATTAAGGGCTTTAAATACCTTTACAAATTGGCAGAACAATCAAGCAATATGTCATCAAGCACTAGAAAGTTCAAATGCAAAAACAACCCTGATTCCTTCTGTTATATATGTGGAAATTTTACACTTCCACATCAACGAGCAAATATAACTGACTTCGTAAAAAGAGCTTACTTAGCTTATTTTGGCATAAAACTGGGGGACCAAGATAAATCGTGGGCTCCACATAAAGCCTGCACTATATGCATTGAAAGACTGCGACATTGGACGAAGGGTTCGGATTCAAAAATACCTTTTGGAGTTCCGATGGTAAGTTTATGATTTCATAAAACTACGTAATTTAATCACTAGTATACTGTAACTTACCTAAATGTAATTGTAACTTAGGTACATAAACAAAATTTACAGAAAATGTTTATAAGAATCTCAAATATTGCATAAGGTTGAAACACATAGAAATGTTAAATGTTTGGGTGATAACTTTTGATAAAATTCATAAAAACAAGTCTCTCGTCGCTTTTGTTAACGCTTTACAATTTTTTTTCCATATCAGGTGTGGCGAGAGCCTACTAACCACGAGACCGATTGCTACCTTTGCTTTGTCAAGACTTCGGGCTTCACTAAGAAAAATAAACATTGTATCGAGTACCCAAATTTCGACACCGCGATACGACCTGTGCTACATTCAAATGAGATCCCCATTCCAAAATTTAAGGGTCTGCCAACTCAAGAATTAGTTGAAGATGTTCCTGAAAATATTGTTATGCACTTTGAGGAGTCAGACACCGATTTTGACCCCAGCGTATTTGAAAGTCAAAACGATCCGCAAAAGTTTAACCAGGCCGAGTTGAATGATCTTGTAAGGGATCTAAATTTGCCAAAAAAGGCTGCGGAAATTTTAGCTTCAAGACTTAAAGAGAAAAACTTGCTTACTTCAAACACATACATTTCATTTTACAGAAAAAGAGAAGAAGAACTTGTTAAATATTTTAGAACAGAGGATAGTTTAGTATATTGCTGCGACATAGTTGGTTTGTTAAAGAAGATGGGGTTGAGTCTTACGATGCAAATGATTGGCGCTTGTTTTTAGACAGTTCGAAAAGAAGTCTTAAGTGTGTGTTGTTGCATAATGGCAATCTATACGGCTCGATACCGATTGGGCACTCAACAAAATTAAAAGAAAAGTATGAACATATAGAAAAGGTTTTAAATCTTATCAAATATAGGGAGCACGAGTGGATCATATGTGTTGACTTAAAAATGGTTAATTTTCTGCTAGGACAACAAGGAGGGTATACTAAATATCCCTGCTTCCTTTGCTTATGGGACAGCAGAGCCAAGGAAGAACATTATTTCAAACAAATCTGGCCAGCACGAACATCACTTACTGTCGGAGAAAAAAACGTAATTAATCCACCTTTAGTGAGCAGAGATAAAATCATATTTCCTCCTCTGCATATAAAACTAGGCCTCATTAAACAATATGTAAAAGCTTTAGATACGAACGGCGAGTGTTTCAAATACATAACTTCAAAATTTCCAAGTTTAAGTTATGAAAAAATCAAGGCGGGAATTTTCGACGGTCCACAAATAAGAACAATGATTAAAGACAGCAATTTTCCTAATGTCATGAATGAACGCGAAAAAAATGGCTGGTTCTCATTCGTGGACTTGATAGAAAACTTTTTAGGCAATTATAGGGCAGATAACTACGAAGAAATCGTAAAAAAACTTTTAAGGGACTACAAAGAGTTAGGTTGCAATATGAGCATAAAAATGCATTTTTTGAATAGCCATCTTGACCAATTTCCAAGTAATTTAGGTGATGTAAGTGACGAACAAGGGGAGAGATTCCACCAAGATATCAAAATTATGGAGGAACGGTACCAAGGCCGCTGGGATTCCCACATGATGGCTGATTACTGCTGGTGCTTGAAAGAGACCTGCCATCAACAAGCAAATACGCTAGAAAGTCTTACAAAAGAAAATTTTTGCCACAGTGAAAGCTTCATATCTGTTTGTTTTTTTATTTTAAGTCATTTCTATCGTTATAATGTTATTTTACTGTAGTTTGAACTGCTTGTATTCATGAAACTTGAAAAAAAAATTTAACACATGACTTAATTTTTTAGTCCTAATTTGAAAAATCTGGAAAATGGCACATAGGCTGTCGACAAGAATCAGGACCTGATAGAGCCAAACCGAGTTGAAATTCGTATTCAGCGCACCCAAATTACCTAGAATCAAGTGTCAGATATCATTCAATAAAATACGTGTTGCCCAGTGTTATCAGCGTCGATCTACAAATGGCCATTCCATACCTACGTGCCTTACCGCCCCGGATAAAGTATTATTGAAAAATTATACACGCCAGTCTAAATATGAGTCTCCAGTTTAAGAAGTAGAACTCATTGAGGCTAATCCCGAATATGCTCATGTTCGTCTCCCGGGAGGCCGAGAGACTACTGTCTCTCTTAAGCACCTCGCCCCTGCTGGGGAATCTGAAACTCGAGAATACGAAAATACTAACGAAGGTGATGGTGTGTTAAACAACCATCCCCCGTCACCTACCATCCTGCCCTCAAATCCGTCACCCACCATTGCTCCCTCCAATCCCTCACCGGTCAACGCTCCTCAGACTTCAGTAGATGATGATAATCAAAATAGAGAGTCCCCTATGACTGAGGTACGGCGATCAGGGCGTACTCGGTGTCCGCCTAGTTATTTTTAGGACTATATTGTTCAATCTAAGTGGGAGGGAAAACTGTAATATTATTTTGCAGGTTTATGATGACTTTATTAGAATGTTATACCTAAGTAAAATCATTTGTGTTTATATTCAATTCGATTAAACTGAGGAATCTGATGATGTCTGAATTAAACTGATGAGATGTAAGATACTTTATTATATGAAGGTAATGATATTTTCTTTGATGTAATTAATCCTAATCTGTAGTATAAACAATTCATATAAATGCCCTATGTTTACTATATCTATATTATTATTATAACTTGCGTCATTGAGTATATATATATTTTGTGTATCATAACTGTATTATTGTTATTTATATTAACAGGAATGTTGTTCAATTAAGTTGATTAAAGCCTAAGAAGAGGAGAGCGTTTCATTTCAGTGACGTGTGTATATACACACACTGACAGAGATGGGCACCGTTACTCAAAATTGGCGAGCGTTACCGTTACTCGTTACTCTCTTAAAATGACCCCGGCGATACCGATACATCGTTACTTTGAAAATATCTTAAGACGATACCGACACTCGTTACAGTAACGTCGTTACTTTCGTTACTCGTTACATTGGTAAATTCATATATCATAATTGTATATCGTAATTAGAATATTAAAGCACGTATAAAAAGTATGTAAAAACAAACGCAACTGTTTTTAGATAAATGGAGGTTTATTTCTGACAGACAATGATAACAGGACATTTTTGACAAAAAATATTATTTGATAACAGAAAATTAAACATAGACGTAAACAGAAACATTTCAATAGCAGCTGATGTAAAATAATAAAAAACATTTCCAAATATATATTCTAGCTGAGAGGTATAGAATTAAATTTTAAATGTAGCTAGGAGCCTAGGGTTTCCTTTTAGCATTACTAATTTTTCGAACGTGTTGTCGGAAAGATTTCCTCTCTTAGGGGCATGAATATGTCCTGCATAGCTGATGAGACGCTCAACAGGAGCCGAGGAAGGAAGTGGAGTGTTGTACTTGAGGAAGAGCTTCTTAATTGAAGGATAGCCATCAAGTGACTGCAGCTGCAGTGCAGTGCTGTCATCATTGAAGTATTTCAACACTTCCATCTCTGATGCTGTGGTGTCTTCTTTCTTGACGTCAGCAGGAGCATGACCATATTCAAGGAAATCGTCGCTACTGCTATAAGCACCATCATCTGTCTTAGCTGGCTCCTCAGGTGATCTGTCACTGTCACTTTCATTTTTAATTGCTGATAGCATGTTTTGCACCATTTTTCTACATGCCTCATTGTTTGTTCGCCGCTCGCTTATAGTGAGCCACATGCACTTGAAGTGTGGATTTGTTAATGCAGCAATAATTGCAACATTGGCATCTCTGTCAAGTTCCAGGAATTTCTTGAATCGATTTCTGAATCCACTACTTAATGCTTCTACTAATGGGTGGCCGCCGAAAGATGTATTTGTACTTTTCACACATAAAAAACAGTATGTAACGAGTAACGAGTAACGGAAATTCTCGTTACTTTTGCTTAAATTATTACGGGCGTTACCGTTACAGCGTTACATTAGAAATCTTGCTAAGGCGATACTTTTGCTAAAATTATTACGGGCGTTACCGTTACAGCGTTACATTAGAAATCTTGCTAAGGCGATACCGATACTCGTTACAAAAGTAACGCCCGTTACTTAAGCCGTTACATGTACCGCGGTACTGCCCATCTCTGCCCACACACCTGATTTACCTGATCCTCTTTTACTCATCAGTGATTATGTAGCTCATATCGATCTTTAAAGGCTGCCACAGTTGGTGCGGTAACTTCATCTTCAGAGAGTCTGTTCCATAAATCAACCACTCTATGGTTGAAGAACTTATCTCTTAGCTGAGTGCGTGCTCTTCGTCTGAAGAGTTTTTTGCTGTGCTCTCTACAAACTGTATCTGAATATTTGAAGAATTTGTTCTTATCTATTTTGTACTGACCATTTAATATCTTGTACGTTTCCCACATATCTTCCTTATCTCTTCTTGCACTTAAACTCTCAAACTTTGAGCAACACAATTTTCGCACTTTGCTTGTATATAATCAAGTTCTTTAATGTATTTTAATCAGTGCTGGGCAGCGCAAACGAAAATTCACTTGCGCAAGCGCAAATGCGCAAACCCAAACCCATACCTTGCGCAAGCGCAAATGCGCAAACTTCTCGAAACTTGCGCTTGCGCAAACGCAAACGCAAACTATTTAGATATACAGGGTTTTCTTCTTGAGGTTCCTTATGTAGGTCCGCCTGGAGGGGAGCTTGAAGCTGGGGTTCAGGTACTTGAGGAACCTGGTGAAAGATGGGGACTCCGTAGTTTTGGCGGGCAACATCTCTTCAACCATGAACCTGTGGAGAAGTTGAAAATTAAATTAATTTTGAACATTTTCAATAAATGTATTTTAAAACATAAGTTACAAAAAAGATTAGGTATGATTGTAAGGAAAGTCTTTATCTTATCTTTACAATGAATTTTTATTTTTATATATAAATATTTGATATATTTAATAAATTATTTAAATTATTCTATTATTAGTGTATAAAATTAAGATTTATAATTATTATTTATTTACCTGTGCAAAAGGTCCTTGAAAAAAAAAATTATAAATTATATTGTAATGACAGTGATATACAACAGAAGTGTTTGAATTGAGACAAAGTATAATTTATTATTTAATATTTAATTATATTTTAATAAATAATAATTTCTAAAGTTAACTACTTATCAAGTTTTTTTTAAATTTTAAATTTATAAATAAACTTAAACTCACATGCTGGTAGTGGCTCTTGAGGGTGTACATGCTGATGGTGTTGAAGCTGACCTTGGCCTTGCACCTCTTACAGATGATGCCGCCCCTGTAGACCACCCTGCCCCTCTCAACCACCCTCTTCTTGCTGGTCAAAGGTCCAAAGAAGGTGTCCAGGTGGGGCCAGGGGTTGTTGAGGTCCTCTTCCGCCTGGTGAGGCTCTGAGCCATGGCAGGTCACGCTGCCGGCCGGGCTGGGGGCAGAGGTGGGGCTGGACAGAGACTGGTGTCTGAGGCTGTCCATGGTTCACTAGTTATAGACAGTAGTTATGACTTATGAAGTTTCTAGAAGTTACTAGAGTAGTTAGTAGTTTGAACTCTGAAATAAAATTAAAATCAACTAATCAGACAAACGTGTTTCACTAGCGTTGTTGGTATACTGAGTGCTCACTGCTGTCTGGCGGCGCCACCTGTCTGGCAGTCACGTGTTTATGAGCTAAATCCACTATTTTTAATATTTGTTTTTTTTCACGTTTGCGCACAAGTTTGCGTTTGCGCAAGTACTTGCGCAAACGCAAATGCGCAAGTTTGCGCAAGAATTGGCGCAAACGCAAATGCGCAACCGAAATCACACTTGCGCAATTGCGCAATTTGCGTTTTGCGCAAGTGTTTGCGCAAGTGCCCAACACTGATTTTAATATCCACGGATTCCATGTACTTGAATTATTTTCTAATATGGGGCGAACGAGTGCTTTGTATAATAAACCAATTGTCTCTCTAGAATCTAGATCTACCCAGTATACACCTCTTGACCATTCCAATTCTACTGTCTGCCTTCCTTGTTATGTGCTTAATATACTTAGAAGGTTTCAGGTCTTCCGGGATGATAACTCCAAGATCAGATTGTTCTGTGACAACATTGAGTGCCTCTTCGTTCAGATAATATATGAAAGGTATACTTCCTCTGATACGTAACACTGAACACTTGGTGGTATTGAAAAACAGTAGCCACTTCCTGGACCATTCCGATAATTTATTTAAATCTGTCTGTAATTTTAAACAATCTTCTCTATTATTTATCTTTCTAAAAACTTTACAGTCATATGCAAATAGCTTGACTGTACTTTCAGTCAGGTCTGGTAGGTCGTTAATATACAAAAGAAAAAGGATAGTCCCAAAATGGTGCCTTGGGGGACTCCTGAGATGACATCTGTCCATTGCGCTTTTGAGCCATTAATAACAGTTTTTTGTCTTCTATTTGTGAGGAAACTTTTAAGCCATTTATGTGTTTTTCCCTTCAGTCTAGTGTTCTGTACCTTGTGTAGTAATCTTTCATTGGGGACAGAATCAAATGCTTTCTTAAAATCGGTATAAATAATATCTACTCTAGTTTCCACTTCATCATAAGCTTCTGTCTAGTCATTCATATGTTCTAATAGTTGTGTGAAGCAAGAACATCCAGTTTGAATGCCATGCTGATGATAGGAGATCAATCCATGCATGCTACAGTATTCTAAAATGTGTTTCAGAATTAGGCGTTCTGATATTTTAACTACCTGGCTAATAATTGAGACAGGCCTGTAATTGTTGACCATATTTTTTTATCCTTTTTTAAATAAGGTATAGATGTCTGCCTCAAGCCAATCTCTTGGCAATACTCCCATATCAAGGGAATAGTGAAACAGTAAATATAAGGGCCTGGCTAGGCTCAATCCCTCTCTTAGTACTCGGGGATGTATATTATCTGGACCACAAGATTTATTATAATGGAGTTTGCTCATTTGTTTGTTTGGAAAATTGGAAGTAGCCTAGCCTAGTGTGAGTCGTTCAATTTGGTTGATTTGTGTCGGTAAGCTACCTTGCTATAACTCAGTGTTAGAAAATCTAATAAAGGAAGAGCCATTGTTGTCCCAAGGCGATATGATGACGAAGCTGATTGATGCAGCATTGCTTGTATATATTAAGTTAAGGTATATATATATATATATATATATATATCGTAAAGAACGACGCTTGTATAGGAGATATTCCGCGCAAGACGAGAAAGAGAAAACAACAAATGAAAAAATGAAGTACCACCTGGGAATCGAACCCGGGATCTTCCGATTGCCGGTCAGACGCGATAACCACTACACCATGGACTCCACTCTTCCAAATGCCGTAATTCCTCTACATACTCGCATTTGGAAGAGTGGAGTCCATGGTGTAGTGGTTATCGCGTCTGACCGGCAATCGGAAGATCCCGGGTTCGATTCCCAGGTGGTACTTCATTTTTTCATTTGTTGTTTTCTCTTTCTCGTCTTGCGCGGAATATCTCCTATACAAGCGTCGTTCTTTACGTTATTTATACTGCGTGTTCTTTGCAGTTGAATGTATATAATGTTACGGCAAGCGGGAGGTGCCCCCTTGGGGCATTGGTTTCTGCGAGTATGTAGAGGAATTACGGCATTTGGAAGAGTGGAGTCCATGGTGTAGTGGTTATCGCGTCTGACCGGCAATCGGAAGATCCCGGGTTCGATTCCCAGGTGGTACTTCATTTTTTCATTTGTTGTTTTCTCTTTCTCGTCTTGCGCGGAATATCTCCTATACAAGCGTCGTTCTTTACGTTATTTATACTGCGTGTTCTTTGCAGTTGAATGTATATATATATACATATATATATATATATATATATCCATCTCATAATTGTAAGGTTAGTGAAAAATTCACTTAATTTAGAGCTAGCAGTTTTGGGTTATTGTGGCATCATTTTTTAGGGCATGGCAGCGTCCTTTCCAGGGCTTTTTTTTTTTTTACAGAGAAACTACTGGAATTTTGTCCTAGTGGTCCTTCATATTGCCCCAGCAATCAGCCTCATTTGTCCCAGCAGTGATGTGCCCGTTGCCACCCCCCTTTTTCAAAAGTACAGATATTATATATATGTTATTATTTAAATTTAAGTAATCAAATGTGAAAAATTCTTAGCAAGAAGAAATATTATGGTATGCCCTTTTATTTATACAAACGTTTTCTATGATCGATATTTTCCATATTCCACAAGAGAAAACCAATTGTAAACAACATGGAACATCTGTAGAAGTAAAGGAAGGAGTTGCTGGTGTCCTCGGTAATTTTCTCATAGATACTCTCTTAATTTCTTGTTTGGGTCTCTTTCTTTTACTGTCATATAAGGCACGAATGAGATTATTCTACATTTTTTTTTTCTACGCTCTTTCGCGTCGGTACGCGAATTTTTCTATTCTTGCTTTAAGTGGTTATTTGCGTTGGAGCGCGAATAGTTTTGTCTGTTTTTTTTTTTTTTTTTTTTTTTTTTAAATTAGAATGAATTCGTATATTTCGAGTAATCTGTCGAAATCGACAGGCAAGTTTTTCATCTTTGTTTGGGATGATTTTATTGTTTATCTAAACCGAAGGAGCTAATGTCACACTTAAGTTTTTTTTCCCTTAAATTCTGTTGTATTGTAGCTGGTTCCTTCTTGGTGCTACTTGTATTTGCCGGGAAGAATGAAGGATACGAGAGGTAGGCTATCTCTTTTAGGGGCCTCTCGTGTCCTCTTCTCTCCCTGTCGTTTGGGGGTTGGCGTCTTGAAGGAAAAGCCGGTCGTTTTCAGAGTTTATTGAGTTCTTGGTTGGCTGAGGTTATTTTACAGAAGATTTTGTTATTTTATACAGCTGAATTAATTAAATATATATATATAAATTTATGTACAATACTTATTTATAAAGATTATATATGATTCTTAAAATTACACAATGATAAAATATATACAATTTGGTACGCGCAAAATTGGTTTGTCGGTAACTAATATAAAAATAATATAAATGCGGAAAATTAACTGCGCGGCCCCACACTACTGCCCACCCCGAGAAGCGGAGCACGTATATCAAAAGTAGAAATATTCGGGTCTTGATTTGAATCGGATCCTTCGTCCAGCTCGCGTTGATCCTCGGTCGGCCTCGTTTCCGGTTGTTGCGTTGTCCTGCGCGCCCGTCCTGAGGTCTGTATTTGCTACCTCCGAGGTGCGTCCTCCATCGTCCTTTTTCCTTGCGTGCTTTTTCTCCGATCCGATGTCGTCCGATTGTGCGCCCGGTACCTGTGTGGGACCTGAAACTATATACGCCGGTTTTAAACGATTAATTGAAATGGCTTCTGATGATCCGTTGTTTTTTCTATTACGAAGTACTTATCGTGGCGTTCGAGAACACGGAAAGGTCCTTGATATGGTGCCTCGAATGGTTTTCGAACGCGGTCGATGCGTACCCATACGTGGCTTGATTTGTGGAGTTCCGATGGAATGAATGATTTGGGGGCTGAGTGAATGTTTCCTTGAGAGAGTTGGGCGAAATCGATTTGCGTCATTTTCTTGGCTAATTCGGAGATGAATTTTGAATTGGATTTTGACGACGAATTGGCGATCATTGGCCTCGGGCATAATAGGGTGGTTCCGGTGACGGTGGTGAACGGTGAATAACCCGATTCGTTGGGGAGACTGCGTAAACCAAGGAGAACTATGGGTAAAGCGGGGAGCCAATCTTGTTTTCGAGCGATGATTGCTGTCTTGATGGTGCGATGAGATCTTTCAATTATTCCGTTGGTCTGAGGGCGATACGACAAAGTTCTTAGTCGGTGAAATCCGATGAGAGCTGAGAGTTCCCTAAAGAGTTCGGATTCGAATTGGGATCCGCGGTCCGTTATGACTTGCAGTGGTACACCAAATCTTGAAATCCATACATCGAGAAATGCGTGTGCTATTGATGTGGCTGTAGTATCAATCAGAGGATATGCTTCTATCCATCTTGTGGCACGATCGATGCAGGTTAGGAGATATCTATATGGGGAAGGATATGTTTGACCGGGCAAAGTGGTTGGCGGTAAGGGACCGACGATGTCGATATGTACCGTTTCAAATCTTGAACTTGGTAAATCGAAGGGGGTTATTTCTGATTTTGTATGGCGAGAAATTTTTGAGGATTGACATGATTCACAATTTCGGGACCAAGTTCGAATATCCTTATTCATTGAGGGCCAAAAGTATCTTGATTTAATGATACGAAGTGATTGCTTGATGCCTGGATGAGAAATATTATGAAATTGATTGAAGATGGAAGATCGATGCTGCTTGGGAACAAAAGGACGGGGATATGGCGTGGATGTATCGCAATATAAAGTTGTATTTTCTGGAAACGGGAACGGCTTGAGACGTGGGAGAAATTCTTGCGTTTCTTGATCTTTTTGTTGAGATTCCGCGATTGCTGATAAATCGAAAGCGTCGATATGTACTGCGTTTACGTTGCGTGAAAGGCAGTCCGCTACGACGTTTTCGGATCCACAGATATGTATTACATCGCATACGTATTCCGTGATGGCAGACCAATGACGTTGTTGTCGGTCTGTCTTGGCTCGTAAGGGACTCTTGTAGGCAGAAACCATCGGTTTGTGATCCGTGAAGAGTATTACTTGACGACCTTCTAAAAATTGACGGAAATGCAGGACGGCTAGGTATGCTGCGAGTAATTCTCTATCGTATGCGGCGTACGCTTGCTGAGTTGTAGTTAATTTCTTGGAAAAGAAGGCGATGGGAACTGGTGTGCTGTCGATTATTTGATGAAGAACTGCTCCAGCTGCTATTTGTGAGCAGTCCGTAACTAAATGAAGGATTGAGCTTGATGGAAGAGGATGACAAAGCGTAACGGCGTTCCGTAGTGCATCCTTGACATCTTGAAAGGCTTGAATTGCTTCGTCGTTCCACTGTAGACTTTTGCTTTTGACTTGAGTTCTGACGATTTCACTTAAAGGTGAGACTAAATCGGCGTAACGGGGTATCATATGGCGATAGAATCCCGTCATTCCTAGGAATCTTCTGAGGCTTTGGTAATCTTGCGGTTGGGGAATATCTTGAATTTCGGAGACTTTGTTTACAGGAGGACGAATGCCTGCTGGGGAAACTTCATGACCCAGAAATTCAATTTTGGATTGCTGAAATATGCATTTTTCTAAGGAAATTCTTAAATTGTGTTCTTGAAGGATCTTGAATACGCGTTCTAAGTCTTTCAAATGGTCAACTGCGTTATTTGAATGGACTAAAATATCGTCGAGATACACAAATACGCAGTCAACTCCTCTGAAAATTGTATCCATGAAGCGTTGAAATGTTGCAGGGGCGTTTCTTAAACCAAATGGCATGTATAAATACTGAAATAAACCAAATGGAGTTGTTATAGCCGTTTTCTCGATATCTTCTGGGTGGACTGGAATTTGGTGATATGCTCTGACTAGATCGATTTTGCTAAAGCATGATTTTCCGTGCAGAGATGTTGACAGACTTCTTATATGAGGAAGTGGATATCTGTCCGGTTTCGTGACAGCGTTTAGGCTTCTATAATCACCACACGCCCGCCATTCGCCTGGTATCTTCTTCGGAACGAGGTGTAACGGTGAGGCCCATGGTGATTTTGAGGGTTCTATAATTCCATCTTGAAGTAAGTTGTTGAAAGTAGCCTTAGCTGAGGATAATTTATCGGGTGGAAGACGTCGAGGGCTTGCAAACACTGGTGGTGCGCTGCCAGTGTCGATGGTATGCTTGACAGTGTTGGTGGAAACTTTCTGCGGTTGAGCTGGTTTCAGTAGTGAGGAGTACTTGTCAAGCAGGTTCCTGATTTCTTGAGGTAATTTGTCGGTAGGGTTAATATTGATGAGGTGAAGGTCTTTGGATTGCACAGGTTTAGTAGTGGCTTGAAGAGTTGTTGCTCTATCCTTCAAAATGCCATGCTTGCAGTCCACAAGGATGTCATAATGGGATAGAAAATCGGCGCCGAGAAGTGGACTGGAGACTTGGGCGACGACGAATGGCCACCTGAATATTCTTCGTAATTTAGGAATTGATATGTCCAGTGTTACTTCTCCGAATATTTCGAGCGGCTGACCGTTTGCGGTGGAAATCTTTACTGCGGTTGGGTGGAGTTGACAATCATTGACACAAGTTGGTGGTAAAATTGAGATGCTCGCTCCTGTGTCAATGATAAAATTGACCTTCAGACTGGCGATGCGAGCTGCGACTGAGATCAGCGGCAGGCCGGACGTCGCGTTAATCACAGCCTGCTTATCTAGTTTTCCGACGTTTCTCTTGATGGTGAGGAAGATCTTGAATTTGGGCGTGACGAGGGGAGCAGCTTGGCGTCATCTTTATTTGGCCACTTGCACCATGGCCTGCAGGTCCTTGCTTGGGGGCCATAATAAAGGTGCGCGCGGCACACCACCGGCCGCTGATTCTCGCTGAAGGGTTTTAGGCCGATGGGGATATTCGTTCTTGGGCTTGTATTGGCTCGAGTTGACGTTGGCGCCGCGTAGCAGCTTTGTTGAGCGAACGGTATTAACTCATCGGCTAGTTTGCCGAGTTGAGTTAGCGTCAGCTCCTTTTGTGCTGCTACGACGGGCGCTATTGAGGATGGGAGCGCCTGGATGAATTTATGCTTCACCAAATCATCGCTGACGCCCACCTTCAGTGCCGTTTGGTGGATATCTTGAAGGAATTGGGAGGGCTTTCCAGTGAGAGGAGTGTTGGAGATGAGTCGTTCGAAGAGTTCTGGCTTCGTCTTTTCGTAATGACTCACGATTTCTTCTTTTAAATCGGTGTACGACTTGTTGGAGAGAGTTGCTGCTGAAATTCGTGAGACGACTTCGGGGGGTAACGAGGCTAGAACATGGAAAAATTTGGTCTCTTCGGATGTTATTCTGGAAATGTGGAATTGTGCCTCCATGATGGAGAACCATCCTGCGGCCGACGCTTCAGAGAACGTGGGTGGCTTGATGGTGACATGGTGCACTCCTGATTCAACAGATTCCATCTTGCGGGAATGTAATTCGGGTCTGCTGCTGCTTTGGTTCCGACCGGCTACTACGGGTGGGCGGCGAAGAGGCGTGGCTTCGGTTTGTTCCGCCCGGCGACTGAAGGATGCTGCTTCCGCTGGCTGCTTCGGGTCACTCCGGGGCAGTGGCGGTCCTAACTTACATGACGCCCTGGGCGAACCTCACCTTCAGCGCCCCCCCCCCCTGTTCGCCAACACACACACATTCGAATCCCCCCAAAATAAAGGACAGACATAACTCTTTCACAAAATAACTTTTTATTGGACTAATTGTTGGAACTTCAGAACCAAAACAAAGACTCAAATTTCTGAATTTTACAAATCCTTCATCACGTAAATAGAATAACTCACTTAAGAGAATGTAATTATGATACTATGAACAGGAAAAATACAAATTAAATTGCACAACTGCCATAAATAAACTAGAGAATCAAATTTCTAAATTGTACAAATGCTCTATCACATAAATAGAATAAGACACTTAAGAGAGGGTAATTATTATGCTACACTTTGAACAAGAAACAAAATAAATTGCACCACAGCACAACTGCCATCTAAAGCCTGACTCTTCTTACCTTCCTTGATGCAAAGTCATGAATTAAATCATCATATGAAATCTGCTCAGCAATTGTATGATTTATACTGATGATGGCCAGACCGGTAAGGCGTTCCTGTGACATAGTTGACCTCAGGTAGGATTGATGAGCTTCAGCTTTGAAAAGCTCCTCTCTACTTCAGCAACAGTGACTGGAAGAGTAAGACCAATTCTGAGAGCAGTCCACAAATTTGGATATATTTCAGAGAGCTCCCTTTCATGGATAAATGTCAGCAGTTCAAGCAAGGATATGGTCTTTGATGGCAAGTCAGGCAAGTTCTTCAGCTCCTGTGCAAGCTCTCTGCCATCCAAGTCAGATTGTCCCTTAAAGTGTAGTGTAGTACTAAGGTTCACACATTGTTCTGTCAGCTCCTCAAATGTGAGATTTTGGAAATGTGTCAGCACTCCAAACTTCTCCCCACAATTTCCAACGTGGAAAATCTTTCCTGAATGGCTGATGTTGCAGCATCAACCACTGCATTGAAAAATGTCACCTCCAGCTTCTTCAAAGCATCAATCAAGGGCTCATCAGATGCTTCATAGGAGAAGTGCTGCTTTGTGGACCTCAGCCGTTTTTGTTTTAACACAGCCTCCACATTCATTTGTTCACAGATATCTGTGGCTGCCATTTGTGCAGCCACAAAACCTGTTGCCCTGTAATTGCGGAGACCTCTCTCTGTTTTTTTTAGGAGATTTACTGCAACATCAACGTGCATGCTAGGAGACTGCATCTGCTTGCTCACATGCTGAATTTGGCACAACAGGTCATGCCACACCACTGAACAAATGGCGAAGCGGTATGACCCAACCTCCTCTGACAGAGATTGAGCCTCGACCTTTATTACAGAGTCTTTGGTGTGGTCCCTCACCTCGATCAGTGCATCTCTCACTGCAGCTGCCTGATATCTCAGGGGCTCCACACTCTTGATCTTGCTTTCCCACCTTGTATCAGACCACATCTTCAATGTGATGTTCACATGTTTTTTCAAAATGGCCCATCGTTGTGTGGAGGCTGAAAACAAGTTGTAAAGCTTCTGCAAGATGCCAAAGTAACTTGTGGCATCAATAGATCCCTTAGCAGCATCGGCCACAAGCAAATTCAGAGAATGAGCCCCACATGGAACAAACAGAGCTCTGGGATTAATTTCTAGGAGCCTGGATTGAACACCCTTGTTTTTTCCCCTCATGTTGGCCCCGTTGTCGTATGATTGTCCTCTACAGTCCATGAAAGGAACTTTTAGCTCCTCCAGTCTCTTCAGAATCAGAGATGCCAAATGTTGACCAGTGGACTCCTCTGCCTCCAAAAACCCCATGAAATGTTCCTTTATATGGGGCTTCCCCTCCAGTGACAACCCGAATCACAACTGACAACTGTTCAGTGTGGCTGATATCTGGAGTGCAATCTAGAATTATTGAAAAAAACTTTGATTGTTTGATGTCGCTCACCATTGCTGAAATGGTCTTGCTGCTCGACAAATCAATGAGTTCGTTTTGTATGTGGTGGCCGAGGTAGCTGGTGTGACTGGAGGTCCCTTTTTGGACACGGTTAATGTGCTCTTGCATTATAGGATCAAATTGTGCTATCAGTTCAACTTCTTTCAGAAAATTGCCATTTGATGGTGAGAACAATTTTTCTGTATGTCCCCTTAGTGCCAAATTCCTAACTGCCAGAGAATGCACAATAGCAGTGAGACGTGTCAGCACCGCTCTCCATCTCAACTTCTCAGCCTCCAGAAGTGCCATCTCCTGCTTGTCAATGGTCTCCCCCTTTCTCATCCTCACTGCCAGTTCTTTCCAGATTTTCATAGAATTTAGGTGTTCTGAACTGTTGTCATGTGATGTGAGCAATGAGCTTGCATGCTTCCAGTCCGAGAGTCCCAAACTTGTTAAATTTATTTTCCTCTTGGAAAATAATGTACAACAGAAACAGAAAAGGCTGTTTTTTAAGGAATAGACCAACCAACTTCTGGTTATATTTTCCCCACTAACCAATGACTTCCTGAAGTATTGATGGTGGAAACTTCTTCCGTCACTGTCGTTTCTAGGGAATACAAAGTCAGATGGTACTTGACTTGGTCCCCTGGAAACCAGTTGTGTCCGAATTCTCTCAGTCAGAACTGAAGGCCAGTTAGCAGGGTCGGTGGACAGAGACTCATCCTCAAAAGGCGATTCTGCTCCAGGCATTTCTAATAGAAAGAACAAGAGCATTACTCATTAGTATACACACCTAAGTTAGATAACACATTATTCACAGCACTTTGTTATGGTGGTGGTGTTATGGAATTATGGTGGTGAAACACCACACATACCCAGTAACCCAGACCCAGTGATAATAACATTATAATTTATAACTGTTTGCAAAATGCTTTGCAGGGATGCGCACACATACACATACACACACACGCACACACTCACAGACATATGTGCACACAAACTCACCTGAAGAGTCCTGCCGGGGAGAAGTAGAAGCAAATGGGTCTTCATCCTCAGGATCAGACTGCATTTGTGGAGACATATGTGAGGCTGAGGAGGTAGATGGCTCCTCAGCCTCAATAATGGCAGAAGTAGACGGCTTCTCATCCTGGCTAGTGGCAGAGGGTGTTCCAAAATATTTCAAAAGTGCCCCTGCAAATAGTAAAATAGAACATAACAGACCAATGCATGAATAGGCTAGTACAGTTAATTTAACATGTTATTAAGCACAATTTATTAAACTTTTAGAATAGGAAACAAATGAATAATACAACCTCCTTGGTTAATGGCTAATTATATACATAATAGTACACTTCAAATGACTCAGAAAGCTATATCACAAAATAGCAGTGCAATATAGCAGTGAAGAGTAGATGACATAGCTCTATACCTTTATCTTTTGCTCGTTTCTCCTCTTCTTCTTTCCTCTTTTTTCTAAACTGAGCACCTGATAGCTTTGACCTCTTCTTATCCATTTGCGGTTATTTGACAGACCTTAGTGGCTTAGTGTGAAGATTCGTTCTGTAATAAATAATATACATTTCACTATTTAACCAAACCCAGAAAAATAACATTACATATGTTAAAGTATGGGCCTTTATTCCCAATAATATTAATCTGGAAGCATTTTGCATTGTTTAGGTCTTTTATGGGAAGGTTTATGGAAAATGCAATAGATGGTTTTTTATTAATAAAAATATATTTATTGATCTTTTATTATTTATTTTATTTTATTTTTTATTTTTATTTATTTCTTTATTTATTTATTCTTATTTTTATTTTTATTTTTTTTGCAGGCGCTCATGCCGCCCCTCCACAAATGCTGCCCTGTGCGGCTGCCCATATTGCCCATATGAGGAACCGCCACTGCTCCGGGGTCACCAATTGTAGCTGGTTCCTTCTTGGTGCTACTTGTATTTGCCGGGAAGAATGAAGGATACGAGAGGCAGGCTATCTCTTTTAGGGGCCTCTCGTGTTCTCTTCTCTCCCTGTCGTTTGGGAGGTTAGCATCTTGAAGGAAAAGCCGGTCGTTTACAGAGTTTATTGAGTTCTTGGTTGGCTGGGGTTATTTTACAGAAGATTTTGTTATTTTATATACGGCTGAATTAATTAAATATATATATATATATAAATTTATGTACAATACTTATTTATAAAGATTATATATGATTCTTAAAATTACACAATGATAAAATATATACAATTTGGTACGCGCAAAATTGGTTTGTCGGTAACTAATATAAAAATAATATAAATGCGGAAAATTAACTGCGCGGCCCCACAGTATATATGATACTAGGGATAAGTTTTTTTTTTGTTTCACTTCGCCTTCCTCGTTTGGAAGTCCATTTTTTCCTTTGTCATTTTCGAAGAAAAGTGGATAGATATAATTATCGGACGAATAATATCCTTAAGGTTCCAATTTTTAAGGGGCGAGAGTGTGGTAACTTGGTGCCCCCATACGTGGACGAATAGTTGGACGCATTAGAGGGATATCATGTTCATTATAACGTTCGCGATGATATCGCGAAGATTCGGATGGTTACTCACTTCTTACACGATGAAGCCAGAAGCGCACTATGAAGAGACTGCCCCAGACATCACGAGAGAAGTTCTCGATGAGGGGAATTTTCCGGGAGAAGTGGTCTGTGACGAGATCGTCCCAGATGAAGTCCCTAATCACGCAACTTCTGCTCATACTTGGAAGAGTAGTGAGCATTGCGCGGATTTTTCGAGGGATCCCCCTTCTTCTGCAAATTTACGTGAGGTCACGGAGAACTCGCCTATGTCCCTCGGACATGATGCAAGCTCGGCTTATGACCTCGACGAATTCGGGAAAAGAAAATTGCCACTCTTTCTCTTCCCACCAAAGAGAGTGTTGCATCTCTGCATCGCTCTACAGGACAACGTTCATTCGATTCTGTTCTTTCTAATCAGAAGGTTTGGAAATCGAAACTGGAGCCATCTGCCACTTTGATTTCGCTCCAAAAGGACCGAATACACGAAACGAAGAACAGTAATCATAACGTCGGTTTATCTCATTTACAAATTGTTTTTTTTACCGTATTTCCAGTTCAAGTGCTACCACCACACGTACTCCATATACCCGTTTAGGCGATACCCGTGCATTCATGCCCTACGTACTAAATTATTGAAATACGCTCGAGACGTGGAATGATTGATGTCGGAGGTAATTAGCCACCAACGCGTACATCCAGAAACTTGAGCAATGTCCACACGTAACCTTTGAAATTTTATACCTTCCAAGCTTTAGAGTTGAGTCAATTCCAAATTTCTAAAAGTTCTCAAAACGACAATATCCGTTCTAAACCTTGCAGAATTCGTATCAATTTCACTTAAGTACTTTGTCCAATAGTTCATGGAAATTCATTTCTCTAAATTTTTGTTCTCTTAAAGTTCGATAAGAAAATCGCGTATGATTTAAAAGTGTATGCACACGGTGAACTTAGACCAGTGTAAAAAGTGGACCTCAAGAAATCAGACTTTAAGTGTTCAAGGACACACAAGTGACCGTTAATTATGTGTTCATTAGTGCATAAGTATCAATTTTAATGTAAAATTTAACTGATAAGTAGAGTGGATTAACTACTAAGTAGATGTATTTTGTTTAACTATTTATTTTGTCTTTATGTAACATTATATCCAACTACTTCAATAATATCTTTGTCTCTATGTACCACTATATCTAACTGCTCTTGTTTGAGAGGATTTTCAAACTGACCCTCTGGTTCCAACTCTGGGAGAGAAGCCATGTGGAAAAGGGTTTCAAGGGTTTCCACAGGAAAATAAATTTATGTTAAAATTTAAAAATATCATTCTGTTTATATAAATTAAAGTATTAATCCTTTGAAAGATATTATTCTGTTCATATAAATTAAAATATGAATTCTTAATATTTGTATAAATTGCCTCGATGCCCCAGTGGATCATCTGGCTTTCTCTCTAACCCTAACGAAAACAGTGTTGTCACGTCTATAATCTTAAACAGAGATTCCTAAATTCTAAATGTTTTTTCGATTATTATAAATCACATAAAAGAGTTAAGTGTAAAACTACAAATATATAAATTCTTTTGCTAATATCATTATTAGAGTAGGATTTTACAAAGTTTAATAATCTTTTGTAATACGTGGCACCATGGGGGTTTCTGCAGGACAAAAGGAAACGCCTTGAGAAAGTCCCGCCTCGGCCTTCGGCATGAGTGAGTGTTTCGCCCTTGGGCCGGCCGGTTCGGCTGGGCCCCTTAGCGTTTTTGATGTAAGCATTTGTTCGTTAATAACTCTCTAAGCAAGTGTAGTGAAAAGGATTTGATTTTTCTAATTACTCTGTATTGTAAAATAAATTCATTAATAGTTTAAAAGTGATTTTCCCCCTTGTGAAAATAAAGGACTGACAAAAGGAAAACTCGTAATTTATATCCTTCCGAGAAAGGCACTCTATTCTCTCAACGGACTGAGGGACAGGACGCAATTAGGCAAAGGGTATAAAGTGTTGTCCCGGAACCTCGCAGTCAGATTAATTAAACGGTATAAACTTCCTTGTTGGTGCGAGGAAGCGACATACTGAGAATACTTTAAACGTCGGAGATGGTGTAACGAAGCATAACAACACTATCTCTCCCACCCGACATTGGCGACCTTGCCAGGATCTGAGATAAATTAAACGGGTTAAACTCTCCTTGTCGACATTACGGAGAATACCTTAAAGGATATCGTCATATCCGACATTGGTTACCTATACCAGGATTAGACGAAATCATTCATCCGCCATTTTGCGACACTGTCGCCGAGGAGCAAGATTTGAAAAAAAAATCTTAGTCAGCTGGGAATCACTCACTTGTTTAGAAGAGAGGACCGTGACGAAAATTATTATTGGGCACGCAGAGAGACGAATTTAATTTCCCTGGAAACGTCATATGCGACGCATAGCATTGATGTAAATTTCCACAACGAAGAGTGGAAGAATTTTCGAAATTGGAAAAGATTTTCAAAGACTTTGATCGTCAACGAAAAACGAACGAACCGCATTGGAATTGATTACGAAAATTGGACGTCATATGCGACGCATAGCACTGACGTAAATTCCCACAACGAAGAGTGGAGGAATCGTCGAAATTGGAGAAGATTTTGAAAGCCTTTAATCGTTAACGAGAAACGTTCTTCAAGGAAGGAATGAGAGATTGCGAGGGTCAGGCGTGTTCGATTCTGTAAGCGCACCTCATTCGGAAACGGCTTCACATTTCTGGATCGCGGAGAGTCGAACGCATTTGATTCTGTCCCCGCAACGAAGAGAGGAAGGAAAACGAAAACAAACGCTCTTTCAAGACGGAATAAAAGGAAATAGAGAAATCTCGGTAACTGGAGTAAAAGTGTTTTTGTCAAGTAAGATTAACATTAGTATTAATAACAGGAAATAAATTAAGTACGTGAAAAAAAGTGTATCCCAGTTTAACGCATTGGTTTGAAAAGAAAATTTTTTTTTTAACTTTTTTTTAAATTATTCTCTTTTGTAGGTTGAAAAGGGAAATTGAGTACGGATAAAAAAAAAGAAGTGTATCCCAGTATTAACTTAGAGGGTTGAAAGTTTGTTTTTCATTATTATTCTTCTTTTGTTGTTAGAAGATTTGTGGTTTTTTGCATGCAGTGTTTTATGTATATAAATAAATTACAGTATATGTTTATTGTTCGTAAACGGTACGGTTCGTTGTGATTGTGAAACGATTTTTTTCTCTTGCAGTATTTTGGGTATATATATATATATATATATATATATATATATATGATATATATATATATGTGTGTGTGTGTGTGTATGTGTATACATATATGTGTGTATGTTTGGATATGTGAACTATATTTGTTGTTGTAAACAATTTGTTTCTTCGTTGGTGAGTTAAAAACGATTTTTTTGTTTGTCCGTGTTTACAATCAATTTAATTCAATTTTTCGTCTTTTTTTTGTTTGTTGTAAAATTGACAGGTTTGTGTTTTTTTTTGCATGCAGTAATTGTGAATTTAAATATATAGGGAATTATATATTTTATTGTTTGTAACGAAACGATTTCTGCAAAGTACCGTATTATGGTAATTTATGGAATTTGGAGAAAAAAATTTTTAAAGTGAATATTTAAATTTTTTTTTAATTTGAATTGTCTCTCGTATTGGTTTAACAGAAAACGGAATTTTGGATTTGATTTTCATTTTTAGTGGACTCTTAAATTAATTGTACCTAACTTGTATGTATGAAATGTGGGCCTACCTTAGGCCTCAGTTGCATGAATTTAAGATAAAAACAAAAGGGGCACTATTTATGGTCTTCTTTCTAAACCTTGCAACAACAACACAAACTGTACCATTGCACGATGCAACAACCTTGTATCTAAACAACCAAACTGAATTGCAAGAGAGCTCTCTATAAGACCACACCCTGTAAGTACGGCATTCCACAAACGAGTAGAAAAGACGTGCAGCGCCCCAAAAAATGATGCCACAAGAGTGCCCAAACAATGATGCCACAAGAGCCCAAAAATGCTAGCTCTAAATTAAGTGAATTTTTCACTAACCTTACAATTATGAGATGGATATATATACACCTTAATTTAATATATACAAGCACTGCTGCATCAATCAGCTTAGTCATCATATCGCCTTGGGACAACAATGGTTCTTCCTCTTCTAGATTTTCTAACACTCCACACCGAAGAGGCATTGTTGTCATTACCTTCTGCAAGGTTAGTCAAGCCTTCTCCATGAGGCTGTAACTCAAATGTTTCATCTTGATTATCCGTGTTTTTGTTGATTTCTAAAGCATAGTTTTTGTATAGGTCTCTTTAATTTTCCTCCTGAAGTCTTTACCAGTGCAGATCTAACTAAATTGTCTTTGCTAACAAACAACTCTTCAATTATGCCAATCTTCCAGCATTGCCTTGGTCTTTCATCCCCAATCATTACCACTTCTCCCACCTTGATACAATTTGCATTGGAGCCCTTTACATTGCCTGATGGGTAATAATTGAGTTCTGGCAAGTATTCTATCTGCCACCTCTTCCATAACTGATCTTGTAGCTCTTCAAGGTACCTGAACCGTCTGGTTAACTCTTCTTGAGTGCTCTGGATAGGCTGCAAGTCTTCTGGCACACTGGGGCTTGATGTTAATCGTTTACCACAAAGAAAATGATTTGGTGTCAATGGCTCTGCATCCTGCATACTGTTATAAACAAAAACGATAGGCCTACTGTTCACCATTGCTTCTACTTCACTAAAACAGTGCAGAATTCTTCTTTGCACAAATGAGCATTAGCTAAAAGTTTCTTTAATGGACACTTTACACTTCTCACTAGCCTTTCCCAAAATCCTCCCTACCATGGTGCTCTCTCAACAATAAACTCCCACTGTACCCCTTGGTGTGAAAAGTAGGATTGGAATCCTTCCTCTTTTAGCAAGGACCAAACTTCTTGGAGTTCCTTTGCAGCCTTTTTGAAGGGTTTTGCATTATCCGATATGATTTTATTTGGAAAACCCCTTCTGTTCACAAACCTTTTAAAGGCAAAAAGAAATACATCACTACTTAAGTTGCTTTCCAACTGAAAATGGATTGCTCTGGTGGTAGCACATGTGAAAAGACATAATAACCTTCGTTAGATTCCCCTTGCTCATACACATAGACTGGACTTGCGAAGTCTACTCCCACTACATCAAATGGGGCAGTATAGACACACCGTTCTCTTGGAAGTGGAGCCACCTTTTCATAATAAGGCCTTGCACTCCAACGCTTGCAAACCACACATTTATGCAAGACCTTTTTTACTACTTGTCTAATTTTGGGAGTCCAAAACTGTTGTCTGATCTCTATTATCACTTCTCTAACTCCAGCATGTAACAACTTATGATGAGTATCCAGGATACTGGATACTCATGGATGGCTGGTGAGCAATTCCCTCTCTTCACCAAATTTTTCCTTCTGCACATATACCACCCAGTATTTCCTGGCTTGCTGAATCTCCTTACTGTTCAGAATTCCTTCCCTTCTTGTTTCTCCCTTAATATTGTTGATAAATCTATATACCCATGCTGTCACTCTTAACAACCTTTTCAGACTGCTAATGTCCTCAAGCCTCAATATGGGGTCCTGCTGCATAACTTGACAACTGTTCACAGTGCATTTTCTCACCTCACTCACCCATGCTTCTTCAGCCTGGCATTCTCCTACAATAGGCTGATTAGAAGGCCAGTTTTCACTTCCAAGTTTTAGCCACGCTGGCCCATTCCACCACAAACTTGACTGTGCAAGATCTTTCACTGAAATTCCTCGTGTTGGTAAATCAGCGGGGTTTTGGGTGCCTGGACAATGCTTCCATTGCTTGGGATCTGTGTGCGCTTGAATTTCCTCCACCCTATTGGCAACAAATGGTTTCCATTTCCTTGCCTGGCTTCTTAACCAGTGCCAAACTATAGTGGAGTCTGTCCAATAATAGCTTGGAATTTCATAGAGGGCCAAAGACTTTTGCACTGTAACTGCAAGCCGACTAACAATAACTGCACCCATCAATTCCAACCTTGGAACAGAAAGCCTTCTCAAAGGTGCTACTCTGCTCTTTGCAGCAACCAACCTGCAACTTACTTCCTCTTGCAATGTGCCTCTTATATAAATACAAGTTGCATAGGCTTCCTCACTTGCATCACAAAAGATGTGCAACTCCAAATTGTCTGGACTATTGTTCAACTCTCCAAAGTGCCATCTTGGGATTTCAATGTCTCCAAGATGTGCCAATTCTTTGAACCAGTATTTCCACTTTACCACCATATGATCAGATAACTCCTGGTCCCAACCAAGTCCAATTTCCCAGAGGCTCTGAAACCAAATTTTTGACTTTATCACAAATGGAGCCAGGAATCCAAGTGGATCAAAGACCTTCGAAGCCAAACTAAGAGCTGTACGTTAGGGTGGCCCACTTTTCAATTTTTTTTGAAAAGTATAGGTGATCGTGGTTTTTCCCATTATTTGGCACTATCCTAACACATTGGTACTCTCGCATCGACCTTGAAATTACTAGTTTTTTTAAAAAAATGCGTACTTTTTAACTTTTTACTGAATCAAGATAAATCATTAAGTAGGGATGTTTTCTGAATCCTCTTAATGAGAGAAGTCGTTTGGTGTGCCTGCCAATGTCATACGACTAACGGTTTAAAGGTTGTGCCTGTATATAGGTAATACCAATGTGCTAGTATAGTGCCAAATAATGGGAAAAACCACGATCACCTATACTTTTCAAAAAAATGAGTCACCATACCCGGGCGGAATGTATAATGTATATAGGTAATTAGAAAATGCACTATGCCTGTGCCAGGTACCTAACCTATTTCTTTTTTTGCAGATCATAACATTTTGAAATTCTGTCTGAGTTCCTCATCCTTTGTCATGGACAAATCGATGGCAACCATAACTGGAAGAACTCTTGAAGCTACAAATAGAGAGTCATCAAAAGGAAAGGCGAAAATAACATCGCTACCTTCTCTAAGATCGGCCTCGGAAATTTTTTTAGTTCGCCAACCGTCGTCCTCCATCAGTGGTATCAAATTGCCAACAACACGGCAGGTTTTGCAATACTTGTTCAGTGTTATCCAGTACACTGCTAACAGGAAAGACGCATTCAAAGAAACCGTAAACAACGTCTTAAAGTTTTGGAACATGGCCCGCATTAAAACAATCACAAAGCTCAACTGCGAACGGAAGCTAGAGGCATTGTGGAAAGAGTGGCACTTACTCCAAAAGAGCAGAAAACGAGAAACTGACGCCAGAGGAAAACGGCAGAAGTTTTCGGACAGTGTGGACAAGCTGTGGGATATCGGAGCATCTGACGCTGTCGAAGATATAAAGAAGAATCGACTGCTGTCCGACAAGGACAAGAAAGAAGACATTGACTTCTACCTCGATCAACGTGGTCCTCGGGTGGCAACGATGAGCGGGAACGATAAAGTTTTCGCTGTAAAAAGAAAGCTACAGGAAGGAAAGAAAAAGTCCTCGCAGGAGCCGCAAACCTCAAAGTGTGCATACGAAACCGGAGATGAGGCCATGGAGAATGATGATACTGGCATGTCAGGAGAGTCGGAGACAGAACTAGCGTTCCCCCTGCCGAAAGAGCCAAGTGTGTCTGAGTGTGTCTGTCAATCTTCCTCGCCGCATCCTTAATGCACCTGCTGTCATGGAAGTGGCTGATCGTTTCCGCATGTCCAATAATCAGGTGCGTATTGTGTATAGTATTCATCGATAGCGTCAGTTTTAAAGTGTCCCGTAACCCACATGTATTCTTGACAGTTTCCTTTCCACTTTCCATTCTCTACATAGGTAGTAAGCATTGTGGCTGCTATCACACGTTCGGCGGATCCACCAGCAGACCTCAATCAGTTCAGCATCTCGAAAGAAACGGCTCGCTGGGGAAGAGTGTCACATCGCCGTGAAGTGGCGACGGCTGTGGACTCCTTCACGCCACCGAGGCACACTGTTGTCCACTAGGATGGCAAAATGGTCAAGGTCAGTTGATTAAGTTTTCATAGCTATCAATTTAGTAATGAGATTCATGAAGCATAATGTCAATTAAAAAGAGAACTGAATGTGAAAAATAGGTTACTTTACAACCATGAAATTGAAATATATGGCATGTGTTTCAGAACTTCCTTGGAACGGCGGAGCACCGCCAAGCAATTCTCATCTCCGGGGCTCCTCATTGCACAGAAGGAAAGTTGCTGTCAGTCCGAGCTGTTGCTGACGGCACCGGACTGTCGCAGGCGCGGGCAACCATACATGCTCTCGAAGATTGGGGATGTGAGGAGAGCGTCATCGGACTCTGCTTCGACACCACTTCCACCAACACGGGGAGGGTGGGGTGCAGTTGTCCGGCTGGAAAACATGCTCGGGCGACCGCTACTCCAGCTGGGATGCCGTCATCACGTCCTAGAGCTTATCGTGGGGGCAGTAGCCGTCACCCTGCTCGGAAGGACTACGGCACCAACTGATCCTTTGTTTCAGCAGTTGAAGAGAAGGTTAGTTCATTTTTTGTGCAAGGTAAAGTTAGGACACACATGATATTCCACTAGTTTATAAAACAGCAAGCCAAACCGGAACTTCAGAGTTTTCTCACACAATTTTCTTGTTTATTATTTTTGAAGATGGGACGAGCTCGATCTCTCGACCTACTGCAAGCTGCAGGTCGAGAATCTGGCGGAGAGTACGTGGCTAATAGAACTCCGGGACGCGGCGGTCAGCTTCCTGAGCACAGCTTCTGGTTTCGTCAGAGACGATTACCGGGAAGTGGCAGAGACCACGCTCCTGGTACTCGGGACACAACCACGCCGTGGCATTCACCTCATGCGCCCAGGAGCCTACCACCACGCAAGATGGATGGCTAAAGTTAGTATTTTCAAACAAAAATAATCTAGAGATAAGTTTAAATGTTATTCAAAGATAAACATTTCATTATAACGCAAACAAAGTAATTGGTAACAATAAACCTGTCTTATTTACAATGGTGCCTATTCTGTTTCAGGTCATCTACTACACAAAACTGCTGATGTTCAGTAGGCAGCTGGAGCTCGACGCCGAGCTGGTCGACAAACTGCACAGGATCGTGGTGTTCATCGCTCTTCTGTACGTACCAGCTTGGTTGGCGGCCCCTGTAGCAGCTGATGCGCCGTTGAATGACCTGGTACTATACCAGCGTTTTCTGAGGTATAGGGCAGTGGACCGCGAGGTGGTAGAAGCGTCACTGGCAGTGATGAGGCGGCACTTCTGGTATCTGAGGCCTCAGACCGTCATCTTCGCTCTATGCAGCAACAAGGTGGATGGCACTGTGAAGCAACAGATGGCAGAGAAGCTGTCCCACCTCCCTGTACCCAAAGACTTCACATACGAGAACGTTTCAGTCGACGAGATGACGCTACTCCCCGACCTGATCGACGAGTCCTCCTGGTTCTTATTTGCAGGTCTGAAGATGTATGGGTCTTCGTGGCTCACCCTGCCAACTGATAAGTGGGACGAGAACGAGGACTTTTGTCGTCTGAAGGATGTGATCTCTAATCTCCAGGTCACCAATGACGTCGCTGAAAGAGGAGTCCAACTGATACAAGACTATGCGAACACGGTCACAAAGGACGAGGCACAGCTGCAGGATCTTCTGCAAGTGGTGGAAAAGAACCGGAAAGAGCTCGGCGATTTCAAGAAGTCATCACTCGCCACGATGACATAGCACAGAGGGACAACGTTGCAGCCAGTGACGTGTGATAGTGGTCAATACAATGCAAAAGTGATTGTTTAAGTTATTGTTTCTTTCTTCCTTATTTGTCTGCTATTTGCTGATTTTTTGAAAAGTATAGGTGATCGTGGTTTTTCCCATTATTTGGCACTATACTAGCACATTGGTATTACCTGTATACAGGCACAACTTTTAAACCGTTAGTCATATGACATTGGAAGGCACACCAAACGACTTCTCTCATCAAGAGGATTCAGAAAACATCCCTACTTAATGATTTATCTTGATTCAGTAAAAAGGTAAAAAGTACGCATTTTTAAAAAAACCTCGTAATTTCAAGGTCGATGCGAGACCCCTAAATATTGATCAATTTTTGTAAAAATGGTACCAATGTGCTAGTATAGTGCCAAATAATGGGAAAACTACGATAACCTATACTTTTAAAAAAAAATTGAAAAGTGGGCCACCTTACTGTATGTTTTGTCCCGTGGGCCGACAGTTGAGCGCAAGACAATTGAGCGCCGACAATTGAGCGCACCGACAATTGAGCGCCGACAATTGAGCGCCGACAATTGAGCGCAACAACGCAAGGTTGTGCTGATCTTTAACATGTTTAATGTTTTTTGCTTGTCTAACCTGTTTTATTAACATATGAAATAACATATAAGTAACAAGAGAAAATCCATTTTGAGGCATTTATAAAAATTTATTTACAGCATATTATATTAGATATACAAAAAATGTCTTAAAATAATTTATTCAAATAAATTAAAACTTTAGCGCTTTTCAGCTTTACTTTTGTAGGCCTATATTATATGATATTGCACGGAGGTAATCGATCTTATTTGCTGTTGGATATTCTTGTACAAGTTTAACAATGGCCTTATTTGTTCTTATATATTTTTTATGTTTTGCATCGTCCTTATGCCCTACATCTATTCTTATAATTTTATTTCTTATATGACTTTGTTCTAGCCTAATGATATCTATAAATTTGTAAATAGTGGGGTGGATGTGCCCAACAGACATCTGCATTGCTCGATGCCATCCTTCTACAGAATTATTCGTACGTGGATGATCAATTAATTAAGGTCAGCTTACTTTTACAACCTCTGAAGAGCTTCTGCTCCAGAGCACAGGCAAGCCTGCCCTATTACGAGTCTGATTTGGGCGGAGCTTAAAAGTAACCACCAACTAACTGGTAGTTGAGACGGGATCAGCAATAAGCGCTCAATTGTGCGCTCAATTGTCGGAGCTCAATTGTCTTGCGTTCAATTGTCGGTGCGCTCAATTGTCTTGCGCGCTCAATTGTCGGTGCGCTCAATTGTCGGCGCTCAATTGTCGGCGCTCAATTGTCGGCGCTCAATTGTCTTGCGCTCAATTTTGTCCACCTTGTCTCATTCTCAGCCAGCTCTACTAAAGATTTCCCAGTGAAGGTAAACAAATCCTCTCCTTGCTGCAAACAATGCCTAGCACTTTTGCGTCTATTGGCCACAACTCCTTAATACCAGAATCCTCAATACTTTCTGCTGCATAAGGTACTACACAGGACTGACTCATAAACTCTTGTAATTGAGAATGATTGGTCTGCCATTTTCTAAGCTCCATGCCAGCCTCCCTCATTATAACTCTAGCCTCCATGAATATTTATTTAGCCATTTCTGTATTATCCACGGAACACAGCAAATCATCAACATAAAAATTTTTCCTTATGTGTTCAATAGTGTTAGGATAGACTTCAGAATATTTCTTAAAATGGTACTGCATAGTAGCTACCAACAGAAATGGACTAGAGCTGAGGCCAAACAACACTGACTTCATTCTATATGCTTGAACCTTAGGTTCATTTTCCAACAAGTCTTTCGTATCCACCCACAGATACCTTACTGCATCTCTGTCCTCTGGTTTTAACTTTATCCGCAAAAAGGCTTGCTTCACATCTGCAGTCAATGCTACTCTACCAAAACTGAATCTCAGTAACAAGGAAAATAAATCTGCATTTAAATTTGGCCGAGCATCCAAACAATCATTGAAGGACACACCACCTTTGTGTTTGGCTGAGCCATCAAAAACTACCCTCAGTTTGGTGGTAGTTTTGTCTCGCCGTACCACTGCATGGTGTGGCAGATAATGTGCCTCCTGGCTCACCAGCTCACCTTGCACCCTTTCAGCATAGCCCTCTTTACATAGCTTAGGATGGCCTTATTGTATTCAATTAACAACTCCTCATTTTTTCTTAGCCTGTACAATGAAGTCTCCAACCTCCGATTAGCTAGCTGAAGGTTTGAACCGGGTTTGCAAGAATCCTTCCAGGGGAGGCCAACTTCATAGCAACCATCTCTAAACCGAATCCCTTTTTCAAATTGCTCTAAAACATCACTGTTCACTGTACTTGCCTGTTTGTCCTTTATGCCAATGGATTCAAGTTCCCAAAACGCTTTCAAATGCCTTTCCAAACCATGGCTGTTCTCTTCAATCTTAACAAAAAGAGCTTTAACCTCTATTTCATTGCAATAGCTACCATGTAGCATCCAGCCTAGCTTATTTTCAATAGCTACCGGGCCTCGAGATATGCGGACAATATTACCAGTGATGAAGTCCCAATAATAGTCAAAAGACTAATATCTTCTGTTCCATCAAACTTATTATTGCCCAAATTAATTCCTTTAACTTGCAATTCTTGGACACATGCCATATCTAAACAAGTAGTGACTGGAGCACAAAGTTCCTCAATCTCTACAGCTTGGACCTTGATAGTGGGACTTTGTGTTAACAACCCCTTAACCAGAACTTCTACCTTCTTAACTTTGGTTCGGTTTTGAACGGAACCCCCAAACCCAGAAATTCTTAAATTTTCCCTCTTAAGTTCTTTAAACTTCAATTTTCTGGAAATTCTGGTCTTAATAAAGTTACACTGGCTACCACTATCAAACAACACTCTTACAGTAGCTTCTCCATCATTCCCAATTAATAATGCTGCAGCTGTTTGCAATAATCCCCCTTTACTTTTACTCCCTTTCATAGCAGTGGCATGTGCCACTGATGTCTCTACTTCTGGGGTAGGCCTACTAGGAGTGTTTTCACACAATAATGGCTGATGCCTGCCATGACATTTTTTGCACAAAATTTTAAACTTACAAAACCTTGTTCTGTGACCTTTCAAAAAACATTTAAAACATGCTGTGGATTTAGTTACCCTGTCCTTTCTCCCCTCAAAAGGTAAAGCCTCAGCCACCTCACATTTATATGACTTGTGGTTGCCTTCGCAAAATATGCATTCCTTGATTCCCTTTAATTTATTCTCAGAGGATGCATGTAGAGCTGACACCGTACCTGGGCTATTCCTTTTTGTAGAAACCTTGGTGCTGTGCCTGCCTTTGTCCCCTTGTTTAACATCCCACTGTGCAAACTCAATTCCCTCTCATCTTGCTAATTCTGTGCCTAAAAGACTTATCATCTGCTGAAGGGGGATGTACACATGTTCTGTAGAGTGTCCCCTACTTAATTCAAGCAAAATTGAGCTAGGCAATTTAGACTCCAGTATAGTAACCAACATTATACCATACCTTTCCATTCCTACACCCAAGTTGTCCAGGGACCTAGTTCTAACTTCAAATTCATCATATAACTGCCGTAACTCCTTGACACTATTGCGATTATTAACAGGAGGTATAGCTAAAAGTTCACGGAGGTTGCTTTTAATTAAGATCTCTGGCTTACCAAACCGTTTCTTTAATATATCCCAAGCCACATTATAATTAACCTCTGTTAATGCTAATCCTGCTATTGTCTTTTCTGCCTCCCCTTCCAAGAGGGACTGCAAATAATTAACAGATCTGTTAACCTTAACTTCACAAACACCATTTGTTGAGGGTTGTTGAGCTGCTAAACTCTTTTGCTCGCTGGCATACTTTAATTATATCATCAATAATCTCTTCAAAGTAAATTATGTTATTTTCTATTTCATCCTCTTCTATAAGAGCCTCAATTTTAACATTTACTTCATTTAGAGCAACCTTTTTAGTTTCTAATATGGAAAGCTGCGCAGTCACTAAGCTTAAATCCTCTTGCTCTATGGCAGAATCTATAGTGGCAATGACCTTTGTAATTAGACCTTTGTAGGCGCTTCTCCTTTTTTTAAACTTGTTCAATTCAGCTGCACTCATCTTCAATGCAAATAACAATTGGGCTCAATGCCAAATAAGCTGAATTGGCAAAAATACTTAACCAAACTGATCAAACGCAAATTTTGCTTTTTTCAAATAAACTGAATTGCTGGGTGGGGTACTGACCAACCACCAGTATGGAATATCAAATTTTCCACCCAAGTAACTGGCGCACCGAAGTCTGCAACCTTCGCCTACGAATAATAAACCAAAATTAAACAAACCGGTAAAAATGTAGGCCAAAAACAACGACAGACGAGTGGCCAAGTTTCGCAATTGGGCGACCAAACTTTCTACCCTGGGACCTTAACTCAATAATAAACCAAAATTAACCAAACCGGTAAAAATGTAGACCAAAAACAACGACAGACGAGTAGCCAAGTTTCGTAATTGGGCGACCAAACTTTCTACCCTGGGACCTTAACTCAATTATGCTCAATCCGTCTAGGCCTAACTTGGGCTACAATTTGCACAATCAGAACTTTGCCAAAAAATAGTCACTGACTCAGTCTTGGGCTAGAATCCGGTTCTGAAGGACCATGTTATTATTAATTTTTTTGGGGGGTTCAAAAACCCAGCTGAACCGTGAACGGCCAAGCTCTGAAGGGCCAGTTCAACCTACAGCCCAAGTTAAGCTAGAATTAAAAACTTACGGACTTGGAGGTCCTATTAGGTCCTACCTCAGGGTTGCTGACTCGATGTGGGCCTACCTTAGGCCTCAGTTGCATGAATTTAAGATAAAAAACGAAAGGGGCACTATTTATGGTCTTCTTTCTAAACCTTGCAACAACAACACAACCTGCACTATTGCACGATGCAACAATCTTGTATCTAAACAACCAAACTGAATTGCAAGAGAGCTCTCTATAAGACCACACCCTGTAAGTACGGCATTCCACAAACGAGTAGAAAAGACGCGCAGCGCCCCAAAAAATGATGCCACAAGAGTGCCCAAACAATGATGCCACAAGAACCCAAAAATGCTAGCTCTAAATTAAGTGAATTTTTCACTAACCTTACAATTATGAGATGGATATATATACACCTTAACTTAATATATACAAGAACTGCTGCATCAATCAGCTTAGTCATCATATCGCCCTGGGACAACAATGGTTCTTCCTCTTCTAGATTTTCTAACAACAGGGTAACTAAGTCCACAGCATGTTTTAAATGTTTTTTGAAAGGTCACAGAGCAAGGTTTTGTAAGTTCAAAATTTTGTGAAAAATGCCATGACCGGCATCAGCCATTATTGTGTGAAAACACTCCTAGTAGGCCTACCCTAGAAGTAGAGACATCAGTGGCACATGCCACTGCTATGAAAGGTAGTAAAAGTAAAGGAGGATTATTGCAAACAGCTGCAGCATTATTAATTGGGAATGATGGAGAAGCTACTGTAAGAGTGTTGTTTGATAGTGGTAGCCAGTGTAGCTTTATTAAGACCAGAATTTCCAGAAAATTGAAGTTTAAAGAACTTAAGAGGGAAAATTTAAGAATTTCTGGGTTTGGGGGTTCAGTTCAAAACTGAACCAAAGTTAAAAAGGTAAAAGTTCTGGTTAAGGGGTTGTTAACACAAAATCCCACTATCAAGGTCCAAGCTGTAGAGATTGAGGAACTTTGTGCTCCAGTCACTACTTGTTTAGATATGGCATGTGTCCAAGAATTGCAAGTTAAATGAATTAATTTGGGCAATAATAAGTTTGAAGGAACAGAAGATATTAGTCTTTTGATTGGAGTTAACTATTATTGGGACTTCATCACTGTTAACATTGTCAGTACATCTCGAGGTCCTGAAGCTGTTGAAAGTAAGCTAGGCTGGATGCTACATAGTAGCTATTACAATGAAATTGAGGTTAAAGCTCTTTTTGTTAAGATTGAGGAGAACAGCCATGGTTTGGAAAGGCATTTGAAAGCCTTTTGGGAACTGGAATCCATTGGCATAAAGGACAAACAGGAGAAACAGGCAAGTACAGTGAACAGTGATGTTTTAGAGCAATTTGAAAAAGGTATTGGGTTTAGATGTGGTTGCTACGAAGTTGGCCTCCCTTGGAAGGATTCTTGCAAACCCAGCTTAAACCTTCAACTAGCCAATAGGAGGGTGAAGACGTCATTGCACAAGCTAAGGAAAAATGAGGAATTGTTAAATGGATACGATGAGGCCATCCTAAGCTATGTAAAGGAGGGCTATGCTGAAAGGGTGCAAGGTGAGCTAGTGAGCCACGAAGCACATTATCTGCCACATCATGCAGTGGTACGGCGAGACAAAACTACTACCAAACTGAGGGTAGTTTTTGATGGCTCAGCCAAGGACAAAGGTGGTGTGTCCTTGAATGACTGTTTGGATACTGGGCCAAATTTAAATGCAGATTTATTTTCCTTGTTACTGAGATTCAGGTTTGGTAGAGTAGCATTGACTGCAGATGTGAAGCAAGCCTTTTTGAGAATAAAGTTAAAACCAGAGGACAGAGCTACAGTAAGGTATCTGTGGGTGGATACGAAAGACTTGTTGGAAAATGAACCCAAGGTTCAAGTATATAGGTGAAGTCAGTGTTGTTTGGCCTCAGCTCTAGTCCATTTCTCTTGGCAGCTACTATGCAGTACCATTTTAAGAAATATTCTGAAGTCTATCCTAATAGTAATGAACACAAGGCAAATTTTTATGTTGATGATTTGCTATGTTCAGTGGATAATACAGAAATGGCCAAACAGATATTGATGGAGGCTAGAGCTATAATGAGGGAGGCTGGCATGGAGCTTAGAAAATAGCAGACCAATCATTCTCAATTAAAACAGTTTATGAGTCAGTCCGGTGTAGGACCTGATGCATCAGAAAGTATTGAGGATTCTGGTATTAAGGAGTTGTTGGCAATAGACACCAAGGTGCTAGGCATTGTTTTGCAGCAAGGAGAGGATTTGTTTACCTTCACTGGGAAATCTTTAGTAGAGCTGGCTGAGAATGAGATAAGGTGGACAAAACGTACAGCTCTTAGTTTGGCTTCGAAGGTCTTTGATCCTCTTGGATTCCTGGCTCCATTTGAGATAAATAAAAAATTTGTTTCAGAGCCTCTGAGAAATTGGACTTGGTTGCGACCAAGGGTTACCCGATCATATGGTGGTAAAGTGGAAATATTGGTTCAAAGAATTGGCACATCTTGAAGACATTGAAATCCCAAGATGGTACTTTGGAGAGTTGAACAATCGTCCAGATAATTTGGAGCTGCACATCTTTTGTGATGCAAGTGAGGAACCTATGCAACTTGCATTTATATAAGAAGCACATTCGAAGAGGAAGTAAGTTGCAGGTTCGTTGCTGCGAAGAGCAGAGTAGCACCTTTGAAAAGGCTTTCTATTCCGAGGTTGGAATTGATGGGTGCAGTCATTGCTAGTCGGCTTGCAGTTACAGTGCAAAACTCTTTGGGCCTTTATGAAATTCCAAGCTATTATTGGACAGACTCCACTATAGTTTGGCACTGGTTAAGAAGCTAGGCAAGGAAATGGAAACCATTTGTTCCCAATAGGGTGGAGAAAATTCAAACACACACAGATCTAAAGCAATGGAAGAATTATCCAGGCACCCAAAACCCAGTTGATTTACCAACACGAGGAATTTCAGTGAAAGATCTTGCACAGTCAAGTTTCTGGTGGAATGGGCCAAAGTGGCTAAAACTTGGAAGTGAAAATTGGCCTTCTAATCAGCGTAGTGTAGGAGAATGCCAGGCTGAAGAAGCATGGGTGAGTGAGGTGAGAAAATGCACTGTGAACAGTTGTCAAGTTATGCGGCAGGACCCCATATTGAGGCTTGAGGACATTAGCAGTCTGAAAAGGTTGTTAAGAGTAAAGCATTGGTATATAGATTTACAGACAACATTAAGGGAGAAACAAGAAGGGAAGGAATTTTGAACAGTAAGGAGATTCAGCAAGCCAGGCAATACTGGGTGGTATACGTGCAGAAGGAAAAATTTGGTGAAGAGAGAAAATTGCTCACCAGCAGTCCATTACAGGATCAGGATTTATTGAGAGTAGGAGGTAGACTACAGTTTTCTTGGCTTCCAGATGAGGAAAGACATCCAATTTTGCTACTTTCTCGGGGGCACTTTGTGGACCTTTTGATCCTGGATACGCATGATAAGTTGTTACATGCTGGAGTTAGAGAAGTGATAATAGAGATCAGACAACAGTTTTGGATTCCCAAAATTAGACAAGTAGTAAAAAAGGTCTTGCACATATGTGTAGTTTGCAAACGTTGGAGTGCAAAGTCTTCGCATGAAAAGGTGGTTCCACTTCCAAGAAAACGGTGTATCTATACTGCCCCATTTGTTGTAGTGGGAGTAGACTTTGCATGTCCAGTATATGTGTCTGAGCAAGGGGAATCTAACAAAGGTTATATATGTCTTATCACATGTGCTACCACCAAAACAATCCATTTTGAGTTGGTAAGCAACTTAAGTAGTAATGTATTTCTTTTGGCCTTTAAAAGGTTTGTGAACAGAAGGGTTTCCCAAATAAAATCATATCAGATAATGCAAAAACCTTCAAAAAGGCTGGAAAGGAACTCCAAGAAGTTTGGTCCTTGCTAAAAGAGGAGGGATTCCAAACCTAGTTTTCACACCATGGGGTACAGCGGGAGTTTATTGTTGAGAGCACCATGGTGGGGAGGATTTTGGGAAAGGCTAGTGAGGAGTGTAAAGTGTCCATTAAAGAAACTTTTAGCTAATGCTCATTTGAGCAAAGAAGAATTCTGCACTGTTTTGTGTGAAGTAGAAGCAATGGTGAACAGCAGGCCTATCACCCAGTTTGCCAGAAGACTTACAGCCTATCCAGAGCAGTCAAGAAGAGTTAAACAGAAGGTTCAAGTTCTTTGAAGAGCTACAGGATCAGTTATGGAAGAGATGGCAGATAGAATACTTGCCAGAACTCAATTATCACCCATCAGGCATTGTAAAGGGCTCCAACACAAATTGTATCGAGGTGGGAGAAGTGGTAATGATTGGGGGGATGAAAGACCAAGGCAATGCTGGAAGCTTGGCATAAATGAAGAGTTGTTTGTTGGCGAAGACAATTTAGTTATGTCTGCACTGGTAAAGACTTCAGGAGGAAAATTAAAGAGACTTATACAAAAACTCTATGCTTTAGAAATCAGCAAAACCACGAATGGTCAAGATGAAGGATTTGGGTTACAGCCTCATGGAGAAGGCTTGGCTAAACTTGCAGAAGGTAATGGCCAGTGATGGGCAGTATCTAGATACATGTATCGCCGATACGTATCGATCGATACTTTTATATCGGTATCGGTATCGCTTTAGCTACTTGACAAAAGTATCGATTTATCGGTATCGCTAAGGTCAATTTTCTTAAATGTATCGAAAAAAATCGATACTTCGATACATCGATACATTAATAAGAATTTTTAAATATTTAAATAGATGTTATAATATGACACTACTTAGTTATATTTATGAATATACATAAATAATAATATTATTAAATATTTATTTAATGACAGTACGACTCTACTGGTCACGTCACACAGTACGGCGCAACGTTTAAACACGTTTGTACTTGTGTTATTGAGATTAATTAACCATAATATAGAAACATTGTTATTTGTTAGCTGTAGAGAAGAAGCTAGAGCGTTTGAATTCGGAGGCATTGCGTCATTGTCAGCCACTTCTCAATGCAGTCACAGTAGGGTTCACTAAGCGGTTTGAAAAGTTTTTGTGCCTTGATGCGTCGCATGAGTGTAAAGCAGCAATACTGGCATCGACTTCAAATCCTCTGTTCAAGTTGAAGTGGATGACAATAAAAGGCAAATTTAATACTAACATTGTCAAAAAGAGGGTTCAAGAAATGTTGGTTAATGCTGTTAAGAGCCTCAGCGAGCAGACCCCCCAGCAACAACTAAGTGATGCTGCATCTGACGGAAGTGCAGATGATTTCTTCTGTTATGAGTCTGCTTCCACTAATGTCTCTGCAACCCAAGATTCCACTGAGATGGAAGTTTTACAGTATCTGGGTGACGGAAGTCATTCTCTCCAATCTCTGAGGCAGTACCCAGGAATTCTACGGGTCTTCCTGAAGTATAACACACCACTACCATCCTCTGCTCCTGTAGAACGGTTGTTTAGTTTGGCTGGTCACATTCACGCTCCAAAAAGGAATAGACTGTCTGACCAGATGTTTAGCCAGCTGGTATTTTTGAAAGGTAATAGTAATTACTTTTAATTGTTAGTGTAATATTTTCAGTCATTCATGTATCCTACAAAATTAAAAATACTTTCATTAAATAAAGCAATTGTTTTTATTTACATCTATAAAACCCATTAAAATGTCGTTGATTTTACTTACAGTGCGTCCAAATTACTAGTATAAACAATAATATCTAATACCTACATATTAAATGAATAATTATAAAAATGTACCGGCGATACATGTATCGGTATCGGTATCGCTTAAGACATCTAGAAAGTATCGGCGTATCGGTATCGCCTAAGACGTTCTTCATGTATCGATGTATCAGTATCGCTTTAGCGACTTTCATTTATCGATGCCCATCACTGGGTACAGATAGAGCAGTGGACCAAATCAGACCCTATTTTGTCTCGGGTCATCCATTATTGCTCAGTTGGTTGGCCTACTAAGGTTGAGAGTGAATTCCAGCATTTCCACCAACGTCAGACTGGACTCTCAATTCAAAATGGCTGTCTCTTATGGGGTCACAGAGTAATAATTCCGAAGGAAGGCAGGTCAAATTTGTGAAGGAACTACATGCTGAACACATGGGCGCAACGAAAATGAAAGAGTTGGCTAGAGCTTTTCTGGTGGCCGGGGTTAGATGGAAAACTCGAATTATTGGTTCGTTCCTGTCAAAAGTGCGTAGAGAACAGAGACCTTCCAAAGAAAAGTCTACTGCATCCTTGGGAATGGCCTACTATACCTCGGCATAGGATCCATGTCGAGTATGCAGGTCCTACAAATAACATCTATTTCCTAGTTATTGTGGACGCCTACTATAAGTGGGTGGAAAAATTTCCAACCACTTCCACGACTTTGGGTGTTACTATTCGCCTACTCCGTTTGTGTTTTGCTCGATGGGATTTACCCGTAGTTCTGTGTAAGGAATTTCGTTCTTTTGCGAGGAATTTCGTTCTTTTGTCCACCTAAATGGCATTAGACATGTCCAGTCTAGTGTTTTCCACCCGTCTACTAATGGTCTCGCGGAAAACATGGTCCGTAGTTTCAAGTCAGCCTTGTCTCATTCTCATGGGGAGGAAATGCAAGTGGTGTTGGATAAATTTTTGTTTAAATATTGACTAACACCTCACACGACGACACTGGTGTCTCCTTCTAAATTCATGATTGGCCGTGGAATTCGTTTGGTTTTCGATCTGTTACGTTCAAATGAAACGTTACAACAACGAGTTTTAAGCCAACAGGAAAAAGAGAAGTTGTATAATGACACTAAGAAAATGAGAGTTATAGAAACGTAACCTAAGGATCCAGTTATGATTCGCAACTATGCGTCTGGACCAAAATGGGTTTCTGCAACGGTACAGGAGGGAACGGATCCTGTTTCCTTCAAGTGCCAACTAGAAGATGGTCGTTTTTTTAAACGCCATCAGGACCAGACATGGGAACGTGAAATTGCAGGATGACCAGAGTCCTCCTGAAGGCTGAAGGGAGGCCTGATTCGCCTGAAAATGGTTCAAATAGCCCACTTAGGCTGGTTGCACCTATTCCTACTTCATCACCCCACTCCGCAGATCAACTAGGGTCTCTCCCCCCCTGACAGATTTTACTGACGTGTGTGTATATATACACACATATATATATATATATATATTATATATATATATAAGCAAACAACCACAAGGAAAAGGAAACACAAAGTCCGAGCGCTTTCGTGATATATTCACATTATCACGAAAGCGCTCGGACTTTGTGTTTCCTTTTCCTTGTGGTTGTTTGCTTATTAATAAGGTCACGTGTTATTTTGTGATTCTAGTGCATATATATATAATATACAGGGCGTCCCAAAAAAATGTATACACACTTTAACAGCTGATAGCTCAATTGATGTTTCTTTCTTTCCAAGTTAAACCCATTAGAATTAATAATGGCAGTCAGACTAAGCTTTGAACAAAGGAAATTCATTCTAAAATGCTACTGGAAGTGTGAAAACGCAGTTGAAGTGCAAAGACAGTTTAGGAGGGAGTTTCAAACAGATCCACCAACGCGACTTACCATCACTCGAATTAGAGATAAGTTTGAAGCCGATGGAACTGTTCAGAATGTCCACAAGAAGCGTTCCGGAAGACCACGGACATCGACAAGCCCCACAAAGCAAGAAAGAGTACTGGAAACGTATCACCAAAGTCCAAGAAAATCTGTGCGGCAAGCGAGTCGTGAGGTAGGAATTTCAGAATCGTCTGTCCAACGCATTTTGAAGCGCTGTCAATGGAAAAGTTACATTCCAAGATTAGTCCATGCTATTAATGAAGATGATCCGGACCGAAGAGTGGAGTATTGCGAGTGGTACTTGGCACGATGTGGATGTGGATTGGACGAAGGGGTTTCGTAGAATACCCTCCGCGTTCACCAGACCTCACACCACTAGACTTTTTTAATGGGGATACTTAAAAGACAAAGTCTACGCTATAAAACCTGCAACAGTCGCTGAATTGAGAGCAGCCATTGAACGAGAATGCACACAAATACCAAACGAAATGTTTCGTGATGTTTGCGATTCCATTGCTTCGCGTTATCAGCAGTGCCTGGACTAGAACGGACGTCAGTTTGAAAACAGGCGTTGACAAAACAATTAAATAATGTCTGTAGATTCTATTACATTTTGAAAATGAAATGTATTTTAATAAACACTGCCTTTATAAGTATTTAAAGTGTGTATACATTTGTTTGGGACGCCCTGTATATATATATATATATATATATATATATATCATCTAAAAGTCGCTGAATGAAAAAGTCACTAAAAGGGAAATAAATGGCAATACAAAAACATAAACACGAAGACGCGGCCTGTTCGGTCCATCTGCTGACCTAAGCAGTATGTAATTCTGTATCTGCAGGAATCGTTGATTCTAACTCCTATTTAGTGGCTAATCTAAGATGACTAGTTGGTGATTAGGTTAAGTTATCTAATTATTATGTCAGTTAGGGGTAATGTCTAAGCTTCTAAATTTGTAAAGTAGGACTGGATTTGTTGACACTCCCGCAAATGATAGGCCCCGAAAGAAGATCTAAAGCAAAGCACCGCTAAGTACCTTTACTTTCTAATTGCTAACCTAATATGTAACGGAGTCTGACACTCTACGTTATTACATTTTGTTTATGAATTTTATGTTTTTGTAGAGTATGAGGGGTCCCAGATCAGGCTCGTGCACAGGACACTTCAGATGGGGGGGGGGGAAGACTGAAAGTTAACAAAAAGGGCACCATCTCCTTACCCCTAACAAAAAGTCTGTCTCCTCACAGCATTTATATGGATGTTATTTTTTGGGAAAAAAAGGGCACTTCTGAGGCATAAAGGGGCAAATGGGAGGGCTCAAGCCCCTGTAGCACCCCTCTGCACGTGCCTGCCCCAGATATTACCCGGGCCTCGGGCTCCACTGAACCTTAATCGTTCCTGCTTATCATTAAAGGTTAATTTCATTGATAACGTTCATACAAAACTTTACCTGCAGCGCCCTCTGAAGTGATCAATACAAAATACAAATCTCATTGATGATTTTTCTGACCAGGCTGCGTCATGTAGTTTAGGCGGATAAATATTGGCCTGAAATGGCTGCTAATTTTAGCTTAATATTTTAAAAATGAAATGTGTTTTGTATGGGAATGAATCATAAGGTTAATTAATTACTGGTTATTAATTAAACCACAAATGACTTGTTCATATAAACGTATGTATGAATAAGTATGGTAAATACCAACAATAACTGCCAAACGAAACGTAGGCATTCGGACGTGGATTTCCTCCACGTTCACTCCAAACAAAGAGTCGTTATCGTCATAGAAGGCAAGAACAGTTCGGGCGTAATTCGAAGTTTGGGCATAAATGAAGTTTTATAAATTCTTAAAACACATGCATGTTAACATACTTCTGTAATTTGGGGAGAAGGACATGAATTCATTTGTCTATTCAATTCTAAATAATTCGGTTAAAAATAACCTATGAAGGATACCCCGATACTATGGAAAATAAATTAAAATAGTAAGTACATTTACAAACGAAACGTAACCATTCGGACACGGATTTCCACTCACCTCGAAACAAAGAAAGATATGAGACAAAAAGCGAAAAAACCGTTAGGGAGTGCATTCCCAACAGTGGTAGAATGAAGATCGTTCTCACGAACCCTGTGTTTTCAAATTAAGTAAGAATTAAAATTAATTCTTCTTGTAAGAACACAAAACGAGTTCTTAATAAAAAGTTTGTTCAAGTATAAATTTATACGAACGGTGCCTTCGGAATAAAGTTAAATTCGTGTGGCACTTAAAGTGAAATCGTTTTCAAAAAATCAAGTAAAACCTCGCAGAGAAAGTGAAGCGAGAGTTCGCGTCAGTTAAAAAAAAGATTCAGAAGAGTCTACCCTTCCCAACTCCAGAAGAAGAAAACGAAATTAGCTAAAATAAGACGTAAATTCGTCTCTCCTTAAATGTTCACAGAAAGAAAACGACGGAGACTCCGTATATTGAGACGAGTAGTATAGCCGCAAAAGGGGAGAGTGCAAGAATGTTGCAAGTGATTATGTAATGTTGCAAATGGGGGTGGGATGGGTGTTGCAAAAAAAGAAAAAAAGAAAAAAATTCCCCCCAAAGGGGGGATGCTGCAGGTGCAACAAGGAAAACTTGGAGGCGGCGTTATCTTTTAAGAGAAAGGAGAGAAAGGAGGAGAGCTGTTCACCTGGCAGGAGCCAAGTGCATATTAAGACTTCAGCCGAGTAGGCGTTGTTTTATAGGCTCCTAATCAGCCAGTTGGCTGTAAATGGCTTGAGTTGCCAGATAGCGCCATGTATTCATTTAATTCTAATCGAAGACTGAGTTGCCAGATACCATTGTATACATTATTATAGACTCCTAATCAACCAGTTGGCTTAGAAGGCGTAAATGTTGCCAGATACCACTTTTTAGCAATACCATTGTATACATTATTATAGACTCCTAATCAGCCAGTTGGCTTAGAAGGCGTAAATATTGCCAGATACCACTTTTAGCGATACCGTTGTATGCATTATTATATTTCTTAAAAGAATACCGGCAGTATGTTTAGAAGGCGTAACATGATATAATTAAGTAAAACAACATTGCATCATTCTGTTTATTATAAATATATAGAAAATAAATATACATTTCAATTGAGGAATATGCATATAATCATAACAGTACAGGAAATATATTCACACAATTATGGAGATATATATAAAATAAAATATACATTTCAAATAGAAATAAATATACATTTCAATAATAATAGAAATATGCATATAATCGTACAGGGGAAATATCACGCAAAATATATAAATACATTTCAATAGAAATATGTACATAATCGTACAGGAGAAATATCGCGCAAAATATATAAATACATTTCAATAATAATAGAAATATGCGTATAATCAGTACATGAGAAATATCACGCAAAATATATAATTACATTTCACTTTTTTTCAAAATACTAAACTCGGTCTTAATCGAGTTTACAATTACATCATTATTGCTCTGCATTACGCAGTATATGCGGCTTAATAATATTTCACCGCTTAAAGTATAGGGAAACCTGTATTCGATATGAAGGGCTTTCATATCGTTCAGTTCTATTTTTGTTCCCACTTTACAACCGGTTGGTAAGTCATCTTTAAATACGTCTAGAATACAATCAAAAGCACGCACAAAGAGTTCATCGTTAGCTACATTATTAAACACAAGTTTATAAACACGCTTTTCCAATCGAGGGTTTATTTCTACCGACTCGAGCTTTTCAATCGTGAACTCACTCAACATAACGGCAATTGAAATAATCTTCTAAATCGTTACGACAACTGCGCGTTATATAAAGAAATAGTTCTTCAGGGTGAACGGTGTAGGTGAGCTCAGCCTTGTACCGATCAATTGTTTTGTACCAAAGTTCATGGTATTTCAAAGAGTCTAAACTTTGTAAATAAACGTCCAGCTCTAGACCATTCTCACCAGTCCTACACTCGGTAAACCCATCGAGCAGAGCGGTGTAGGCGTATTCAAGTACTGTATCAAAATAAAGCATGTCCGTAACACGCGCGTCTAATATAGGTTTCAGCTTGCGGAATCCGACGATTTCAAACATTCTGTCGAGGATGAAACGGTTTCGCGTAGGAATAAGAACGTTATTATCAGAAGCATTCTTCCACATCAGCCGTATATCAATGCACGGCCGATCGTTATTTATACACAACGTACATACAACGGCGTATGAGGGTGCGTCACTAATCTGCTCTCTTCTTGTACCTACGTTAGCAGGTATTTTATAACGATCTTCACTCCACTTCTCAACTATCACGAAGATTCTATTCATCTCCTCGATACTTAAATAAACCCGTTTGTTTGTCGGTCTACATTCCGTTTCCAGTACATAGCTAATGGTACCGGAATTACGCCTGAACACGCGCAACGATTTCGTCACGGACACATCGTACGAGGCGTTGAGAATGCTGCTCAAAGGAAGTTCCATCGTATTCGAGGAGCGCACGTCCACTCGGCTCAAGCTCTGAGATAACTATGAGCCGTGTGAGGCACGCAGGTAGGCAGGAACGGTTCGACGGGCGGCTGACTCGATGATACGTGAATGGGCATGTTCGTATGATCCGCGAGTCGAGTTGTTGTACATATTTGTTTTTCCGGAATTAATTTCATCACTACCAGCCTACGCACCAGACAGTTTGGATAAGAACTAGGAACATTTTATGTTTTACTAAACATCTCCACACTCCGGCGCACTATTTGAGAGGAACATATGTTCATATTTTTCCTTTCTGCCCATCAAACGATACTCGTCTCTAAACTCTGTTAAAAATTCACGCAGGGCACTAGCCACAACCTCACTACGAACCTCATCATGATATACGTTAATATAGTGATAAAAATACTTAAGATTGTCCATGATCACGAGATTCACATTTTCAGTCGTAGGGTATGAGTAATCGACATGGTGTAGCATGACGTAATACCGCTTGTCATACAACCCATCAGCAAGACTCATTATCCATACCTGCTGCTTCTCTTCTGCACGCGTTGTTTCTTTTACTTCACGGTGTATGTGAGACTTTATAAAGTTTAGCTCTGCAGTATACTTCAGCACATCGTCTGTGCAACGAAAGCCTTCAACGGTCTCACCAGAACATCCGTAGAGTATTTGTACATCTTGGAACTTCGCACAATCCAATGTGTTTTTAAAAGAGGCATAGGAGGGAGGAATAGGAAGTTTTTCGGTATCCACCACATCCTGGCACTTTACTGAATACCATTTCGTAAACGTTGTGCAAGCAATATTAAAGGTAGCCATTTGAATACACGTCTGATCTAAATACACGTCTGATCTCTCGGGCTTACTGCAGTCGACTGACCACGCAGGGACTCCCAGGTAGTAGCATGACTCACGGTCTTACAGTGGGCGGAGCTTAGAACTTTCACCTGTGCACACACACACACACACACACACACACACAAAGGAGAAAGTGAAACGCTAATTGAAACATGATTTATTTAATAAAGGAGATATTCAAGTTATATATATTTACAAATACGATTTAATAAACGAGATAGTCAAGTTATATATATATTTACAAATACGTGTAATAAATCAATATATATATATATATATATTTACAAATACGATTTAATAAACGAGATATTCAAGTTATATATATTTACAAATACGTGTACTAAATCAATAGATACGATTATATACAAGACGTGTGAGTTAACAATAGAAGCATCATTGGTATCCAAAGGGTACGGTATCATAGGTACCAGGTGACTGGTAACGTTTCCTATAGGTGTTACGGCACACCTTCGTACCCCTAAGTTCCTTCACGCCCCCCAGCTTCTGCGCCCGAAAATTGTGGGTGCCTACAATTAGTTGGGGTGGTTGTTCATCATCGTCCAAACATACTAGATCCTTCAACGATTCAAAGTTAACAACCTGCCGATTCGCATGGTTGAGCGTAATATCCTTTGCCTTCACGATATATTTCATTTCCTCCCCCACCCTGACCCGTACCCCATAAGTCTTAGGTCCTGTTGAGACAAAAGAGTCGGCGTATGCGTTGTCCCCATACTCATCCTTGATCTCATCAGTGAGCTCGCCGAGGAACTCCCCAATAGCGGGCATGTATTCACCCTCCCTCTCTGCGAATATCACGCTATCTGTATCGGCATACAATACTCTCCGCCCAAGAGAATGCAATAGACCCCAAAGTTTTATACGGGCGTAGGCTGTTGTGAAGCTGGCCACAGGTATGTTTGTAACCCTTGAGGTATCTGTGGCAAATTCAGTGTTGTTGTACTTTATTACGTAAGTATTACCTACATTTACGATCTCCATGACCTCTTTATCGGGGGCATTGGCATAATCCCAGACATCGCTATAACTTTGTGCCAAATGAATGCTCCCTCTGCCGGTATTCTGCGCAAATTTTCCCCATAGACTGTTTAGACACAACTTTGCACTAAAGCGCTTGCCTGGATTCTTTACAATTTGGACACGATCAAGTTGTATACCTTCGCGGTCGCAGTAACGTTGAATATAGGCAGACTTTTCATCTTCGGTATCAACTCCTCGCGGATACCCTGATGCCTCAACCTTATCCTTCAAAAAGGTGTTTATATATGGTGTGAAAAGGTTGGGTAGCTTCTGAAACCTCCACACCTCATGTATCTTCAGTATTCTATAACCATGGCGTACGGCTAGGGACAACTCAGGACTTGTATATACGCCTCTGATCTTACGCTGGTGGGGTATATGGGTACAATCGCCGCTATCCTCTTCCGCGCACTTCACGCACAGGGGAAACATGAGCTTGTCGTCGATAACGACAGGTAAGGTCGGCATCCATAAACTGCGTGGGGGGAGTACGTCTACGAAAGAGAGCCCAAAGTAACGATCATTCAAATTTTTTGAAAATTCATTGATGGAGGGTAGGCTAGGTCCCACCAGTTTCTCAGGAGCGCCCACGGGGTACGGATTGCTCTTCATCACGTATGGGTATAAAGAACAGAAATCGTAGTAATGGAGCTTCACGCCCTCCGTAGGTGGAAAGTATAGTCTGAAAGGATTTGTACGTCCTCCAAACAAGCTATCACCACATTTGAGAGGATCCAGCACCATTGAACACTTGATCGTTTTTATTTCCTCACGGTACACCTCGTCTGTCTCCATCCGTGCATCATATTCATGCTCCCACAAGACTTTGTGAGTGAACTGTGATCCTATAAGTTGATCGCGGGTGCGGGTTGATGCGAGACAGTCGGCAGGAGACCTACCGTGGATATCTCCGGTGATTCCGCACTCAGAACGGGGGCATCCATGCCACCAGCAACCGTTAAAGGAGTACACAGTCTTCACACCAGTGACACGGTTTTCACTTAACCCATCAACCCAAAAAACACGTCCATTAATCTTAATGGGTACTTCACCCGTGTTGCGGGCGTGCTTTATGTATACACCTGTCTGTTGCTGTAGGTGTATGAACCAGTAAATAGCCTTGTGCCCGTAACTGCGGGGTTTGTTTCGGTGAATAATGGCTAAGGTGTCTTTAGGCATGAAGTTATTCTTGAACACCGTAAAACATAATGATGCGATGGTGGTTGCGACTTGCAGTGGATCGCATTTGAAACGGGCTATGTACATCCTTCTAAAGGCCTGGAAACATACTCTAAGCACGCGCACATCATTCACGCAATAACGCTCACATTCATCAGCTATATTATAAGGGTTACTTTCATTAAAACTGTCGTAGTATCGATCAAAGTCTTCACGTTCATCCATACAGTCAAAATAATGTTTGGGGGGTGGTGGGCCTACGTAGTTTAAAGTCTCGCTGGTGAGGAATGTGTAAGGGAAGTATCCTTTGGAAACTTCAGCTGCTACTCCCATCACCTTGGGTAGCTTTGCTAATTTACAAGGTGTGAATAATAAAGTATCTTTAAATTGTACATTGCCTCTTATCTGCATCTGTATTAATTTGTTGCCTCTTTTCAATGGATCACCTGTAAATATCTCAGAGGATTCGTGTTCAAGCAACTCCTTATAAAGGAACTGCGTGTCAAACTTTGCCCCGTTATGGGCGAGAATATACACAGTCATTTTTTTGAACTTGTCGGCTAACTTGACAATATAGGACACAAATAGTTTCACAGGACTATCGCGGACATTCGTTTTAAAAACGTTTGTCCGTTTACCACATTTGGGGCACTCGTCACATTCGATACCCATACACTCATCACAGATGGTCTGGCTCACAAGTAAATGTGGAAATACCTCTTTGGTTTCAGCGTTCGTATATGTTTCTATATCGTAGTATACAGTTATACAAGGGTTATTTTTAGGCTTAGCATCTTTCATATAACATACATGCTTTACTCCATCCGCCTTATATTCCTCCTGGCATGTAGGACAGTGAATTACGTCACACTTGTGCTTAAATTTCCCCCAATTATCCATTGTGTGAAACATACCACATTCACAGATTCTCATTTTCCTGCACGTGCCAATTGATTTATGGAAATCAAAACAGATATTATTGAAAAATGCGCGTCTACACACATCACAGTCTCTCTTCTCAGCTTCAACTACACGGCTTTCACATTTGGTGCTTTTACACTGCTCACATACCATGTGACATTCTTTACAATGTCTCACTATATCATCCGCAAACTCGAGGCATCCCTTACACAAATCATGATGTCTCCCATATTTTCGACTTTTGTCATAACTCGCGTAAAGCCCCCTTATATTACGGATGGGGAGATACGTTGTCCCTGACAATCCTAAAATAAGTAGGGGTCTTGTACGATCTTCACACAGCTTTTAAAAACATACACAGTCCTACGACGATCATCCAACCCAAACACAACTATGCGGACATTCATTTCCTGTTCTACCCTTCTCAGCTCTTCAGGATATTACAGTCAAATTCAAGTTCACAGTCTACAGCTAGTTTACGGGCACGCTCCACGACTGTAGGCAACCAAATTTTTTGAGTTCGTGTATTTTGTACAGTAAACATACGTGCTAAGAGTACTGCTATAAAGCCGCAACCACGATCGACGTTTATATGACGCGTTCGGTGGAGAAGGGGCGAACGCAACATTTTCGAATTATGCCACAAAATGCAGTTAAAGTTTGTAAACTTTAAACCTTTGTATTTTTCCGGTTTATTGAATGTTGTATGAATTTGAATACATATTTGAGTAATATATTGTTGTGTAATATGTCGATATAATAAAACGCCAAGAAATTTTACAATATTATTTATTGATAGCTTCTGATGTTAACTGGTGTAATCCATTATTTGGTCCTCTTCGTCGAATGTTGTATTACCTGCTTCAACTGTTTCGGTTTCTTCCAGTTCCTTTAACAATCTTGTATAATAGTTCACTGCAGTTGCAGGCATTAGGTCTGGTAATTCTTTGAGATCTTTTATTTTTTCCTTAGTTATTGGCAGCAATTGGGAATACTTTGGTTGCAGTGTCTACTGGCTAGATTGAATAAACTGACACTGTAGGATTTTTTCCCTTTCTGCAGTCTGACGGGATGGCTATTATCTGGGGTTGTGCGGTATGCAGTAGATATTACGTAGCCTTCTTTGTGTTGAAAGTCAAATATTAACTTTCTTGCATCTGTAAATTTAGTAGTTGTTGATTTCCTAATGACAATGCACGTTTTTAGGACGTCAAAATCGAGAAAATCAGCCTGTTTCATTTCTACAACAACGAAGCGCTGCGAAACGGCTGTAGTTATGGCCGTAACATAATCTTTTTTGGTGTAAATAATATTGCTGTAATTATTTTTTATATTTTGTTCAATTTGGCCAAATTGAGCATCACAGGGCATTGTCGAGTGACCAGAAAGTAGATAGATGTGTTCAATGTGAAGCAATGATGCGGAGTGAATTTCTCTGAGATACATTAAAACCTAAATTTTACCGTGAAAGAGTGCAGACTAACATCTAATTTTTTGCATAGGTAAAGCAAAGGTTTTAAAGGATAATTATACGACAAAAAACTCATTTTTCGAATTTTGTGGCGTTCGCCCCTTCTCCACCGAACGCGTCATATGCTTTCGGTAAATAGTCGGAGAATTGAAGTTAAGAGTATACGGTATGGCACTATGACCCGCAACACGGTATACATGGTCAATATTTACCGTGAAGTTGTCCATATTGAAGGCTATACTACTTTGGGCGGCTTGCATTATACGTCCTAATATATATTCTACATCTTCAGCCGCCAAACGTCTAAATGGCACTATCACCCAATAATCGTCTACATCACCGTCATCTGACCCGAATCCAAAGGACAGACTCGTCCTGACTTCACGCTCGTCACGATTCTGAAGAGCAAACTCTATAATATGCTGTACAACCCGGCGTAACCCGCGCTCAATTCCATTGCTATACATGACTCTAGGGTCGACCCTGACTCTATACCGATTTCTAGTCAAGGCTGGGGTGGGGGCTGCGGATCGCACCAATTCGAGCGTTATACCATCCTCAACAGAACGGGGGGAGGCAGATGAATTAGGGGGTATATTAGCGGAAGGTGCTGCTGGGGGTCTGTTGCGTAGGAGGTTGAGGGTTGGGGCTCTATTATTGTAGACTTAACAGAACGGGGGCGGCGGATGAATAAGGGGATACATTAGCGGGAGGTGCTGCTGGGGGGCTTGTTGCGTAAGAGGTTGAGGGTTAGGGATCTATTACCGCTGCAACAGGCGCGTATTTCGGGCGCTTTATACCTGACGTGGGGTTCTCATACCTCCGCTTTGGACGTGCTACCGGTGTCGCTGGTGAGGGTTCGTTGGCAGGGGAGGAGATCACAACTACACTGTCGTCGAGGTCATCCGTAATGTCAATGATGGGCTGCTCTACCTCATCGTCATTCACGGTTCTGTGGGAGAAGAAATATAAGGAACAGCACTCAAAATTTGTAATATTTTGTAAATGACCCACTTAGGAGTGTGACGTGTTAGAAATGGACTCTGTAGAAAAATTCAGATTCACGAGCCCATCCACATGTATTATATCTGGACCTACAGGATGCGGTAAAACTGTGTTTATGCTTAAAATCATTAAAGAAAAGGGAGAGATGTTCTCGAAATTTGTGCGTAAAGTTATATGGTGCTATTCGACGTATCAATCAGTGTTCAACGAGTACCAAAATGATATTTTGTTCCACAAAGGCGTATATGACGTTAATTCGTTAAAGGGAAATGAACATACAATCATTGTAATTGGCGATCTCATGTTGGAGATGGATAAAACGTTTGCCGAGACATTTACAGTATTCTCCCACCATCTTAACATAAGCGTGTTCTTCATCAATCAGAATCTATTTTTCAAAAATAGATACATGCGCGATGTGTCGTTAAATACGCAATATCTAGTCTTATTCGCGCAACGTAGAGATGTATCACAAATTGGGGTATTAGCCAATCAAATGTTCCCGAATCAGCGTAAGGAGTTTTTGGAAGTTTATAAAGAAGCTACAAGCACGCGTTACGGATATTTGCTTTGCGACCTTCATCCGCGAAACACGTTTAGAGTGCTTCTGCGAACGAATATATTTCCAAACGAGCCTGAAACGGTGTATATTCCAGAATGACAAAGAGACTAAAGAAATACCGTGAATTAATAAAAATCTATCATCGACTGCCCCGGGCATTGCAGCAGATGTTTATTAAAAATATCGATGCAGACTTTTTAAAATGCATCTGTGAAATCTGTCTTAACGTTATAAATTGCAATGTATCAATGAAAACCCATCAGAAGGCTCGCCTACGCCGCTACAAGAACATAATACGTGCACTCGCTCGTAAAAGCCAAACTGTAGCGAAGAAAAAACGAATTATTGTACAAACAGGAGGGTCATTTCTCCCCATCTTATTTTCAGTTTTGGGTCCTTTACTGACTAGATTAATATAATGAAGAAAGTGGTAGTGATTCCCCACCGGGTGTACTTTTCACTGCAAAGGAATCCAGACACGTATCTAGATCCCCGTAAAAGCAGACTTAAAAGAATGGAAAGCGAATTGTTAGCCCTATTAAACAGTGAAAAAACACCTGATGAGAAAAGAATCTTATACCAAGAAGCTCTGCAGAAATTTCTTCACGAGTACGAAAATTATAAGAGCCCTACAGAGATTCCTGTGGTTATTAGGCACAGCACGGGGGACGATGGACATGGCGACATAGGATCTGAGCCCGACGATACAGCTGACCAACCAAAAAGATTAGCCACACAACATATCGAACATGTATTAAAAAATACCCTCCCACTTACATTGAGGAGTAAAGGCTTAAGTCTTTATAATCTATTGAATGAGGACCCCGCCATACAATGGACCGATACAGGGGAGATCATTGAGGAAGGATCAAAGGCACAGGGATCGAATATCGTAGACATTGTCCATGATCTGGTGAGAAAGTGGGATAGGCCATCACCATCAGGATGGAAGCATATTAAAGCAAGACTACAGCAAATAAATGTCCCTAAAACGTTGATAGGAAATCTGAACAGGTTAAAAGACTTGGAGCATGCAACGCCTGTGACACAATTGAAGGCACCGTCACCCCCGGCGGTAACACCTTTGAAGAGGAGCAAGAAGAGGTTAAACCAACCCTACCCACGTGCCTCTAAAATACGCAAATGGCTAACGTATTAACTAAACGTTATTATGACATTTCTACCCCATCCTCTTACGGCGGCGTAGATAGACTGTACTGAAGTGTTTACGGAGTAGGAAAAAAAGATGTTGAAAGATTTTTGAGGGAGCAGGACGCTTATACGCTTCATAAGCCTGTGAGAAAAAGGTTTAAAACAGCCAAGACAACGGCTTCCTCGATTGATTCTATTTGGCAAGCAGATTTAACAGACATGCAAAGATATTCTGTGTATAACGATGGTTACCGCTACATTCTATTCATAATAGACGTATTCTCTAGATATCTGTGGCTAGTTCCTCTGAAAAATAAATCACCTGAAACAGTTGCTAAACCACCAAAACGCTAATGTTAAAAGAAAACAGGGTTCCTGGCTATTTTTGTACGGATATGGGAAGGAATTTATAGGCCTTGCTTTTCAGAACATGTTGACAGTTTAATATCAGCTATTACACAACCAATTCTATACATAAGGCTTCTTTAGCTGAAAGAGTTCAGCGCACCATAAAGGAACGCATGCACCGTTATTTTACACATAAAAACACATACAGATTTCTAGACATTCTGGAATCATTGGCGTCATCCTACAACCGCTCACACCATCGCACGATTGGGACAACACCTAACGAAGTTTTAGAAAGAGGTACGCTCCCGAGGAGAGATGGATCACCACCACCACCACCACACTCTGCGCGCTTCAAAATCAATGATTATGTAAGGCTGTCGCGTTCGGGGAATAAATTCGCAAAGGGTTTTGAGCAAGGATGGACACGTGAGATTTTTAAAGTTAGGGCTGTGAAACCTAAAGGTGAGATAATGATGTATTACATTGAAGATTTGAATGGGGAAGAAATCTCAGGAGGTTTTTACCGCGAGGAGTTGCAGAAAGTTGCGTTTGATTTAGAAAAAAATGTGTTTAAAATTGAGAACATTTTAGGAAGTAAAGGTTCAGGAAAGAGAAAAATGTACCTGGTGAAATGGCTAGGGTACCCAGAAAGCTTCAACACCTATATAAAAGCTGATGCAATAATGAAGCTTAAATAGTATGCAACATGGCTCCTAACCATTTCTACGTCACGCTCCCGTCCTCCTCGTCCCTGGCTGTACACCCTAACAACACACTAGCCAACTTTGTAACAGAGCTCCACAAGCACATTGAATTGGGTCGTGATTCGTATGAGGTGGGGATATGTGAAATTCAGCTGGACACCATCTTTTTAAATATTAAACATAAAGAAACCGTTTTTACGATTCTTAGAGACATTGACGAGTGTGAAAAAGCTGGGGTAGCTATGGATGAAACTATGCGTATCGCTCGGACTAAGGTTGCACGGTATTACAGTACAGAAGTAAGACTAGGACCGGGTCAATATGGCTCGGCCGAGGATGTTGTGAGAGGAATTAACGTAAGTTTAAGAAACTCAAACCTTACGAATGATTTAGTATACGAAATCGTAAACAGCCATGCACATACACTAATCCTAAAATCAAAGACTAACAGACGTATTAAAGACCATAGAAAGTTCCAAATTCTACCCAATGGCCGATATAGCGCAGCCTTCCAAAGAGACACATTTCACGAGACACAGCATGACTTGTCCAGATTAATGTATCAATTGAAGATGGAGAAATTGGCTGAAAGGTCCCCAGACATGTGCTATATTTACAGTAATATAGTGGAGCACCAGTTTGTTGGGGATACCCAGGCACGCCTGCTGCGCATTGCTCACATCCCCAACCATAGAGGAAGGAGTTTGAGTATTACATATGACAGACCCCATTATGTGAATGTCGCAACTAATTTAATAACCAATATCTCAATATATATAAGAACGATTGAGGGTGAAAACTTCCCATTCGGTAACGGGAGCTTAACAGTGAAGCTACACTTTCGACGCACTGAGTTATAATGGATAGAAAGCCTTTCACCGTCTATCGAGGGGTGAGATACCAGCGCGGTAGTGGACTTGGGTCCATTTTTTCATCCATACTACGTACGGCTGTTCCTTTGCTGAAGAGGGGTGCCAGATACCTTGGAAGGAAAGCGCTACAATCAGGCCTTAACACTGCAGAAGACATATTGGCCGGGCTAAACCTAAAGAGGCTCTAAAAAACATTTAAAGCGTACACGGGACGAAATCATCAAAGATGCAAAGAGAAAAATGCGTGGTGGCGGGAAGAAGAAGAGGGCTCCCCGGAAGAAGAAGGGGTCACGTGGTATTAAACGTAAAATGCTATCAAAAAAGAAGTGCTGTAAGCGAATGAAACCTATGGTTGACCACTTTTTTGACTGATATAAGCTAAGGACATTGATCTCATGAATCATAGTTTGTTTACCACTTGTCGAGAGAGGAGTCACTATTTCGCCATGGCACGCTTCATCCACCCATGTAGTTCACAATGCTGTAAATCGGAGCTGTCCCTTTTTGAGCTCCCGCCAACCCAAGTTTCTATTGAGCACAGTGACTTTATTACAATTAACCCTTTAAACACAATTAGTTCCCCGAGTGCACCTATAGAATTCGTGATACCCAGCTCAGGCCCTTACTTTTTTGATCCAAGCTGTGTGCACATGTACGCTAAGCTACGTATAGCCCATTCTGGTGGAACGGTCTGCGATGACAAATATGCTGTATACCTGAAACAAACTTTCTGCACTCCATATTCAACCAGTGTGACGTATATTTAAATCAGACCAACATATCGGCAGGCACGGGGTACTATCATCTACGAGCCTATCTGGAAATGTCCTCAACTTTTCCAAAGAAGCGAAGGCTACCTTTTTAAGTGCCGAGGGATATTATCAAACTAAAGATGAAAATAGTATAAAGGACAAATTTAAAAATTCTAAAAAGAAAATATACGAGTGTTTTGGACGGTTGCACACAGATTTCACTTTCCAGGAGAAGTTGCTTGTCAACGGGGTGGATATGAAAATAAAGCTCACCCGCACGAGTCCTGAGATCTGCTTAAATCTGGCTGCGGATCAAGAGGAGGGTGCAAAGCCCGTTGTGGTTCACATTATGGACACATACCTCCGCGTACGGCGAGTGAAATTAAGTTCACCAAAACAACTAGAAATTGAGAAAAATTTATTAAACGCTACAGTGAAATATCCTATTAATAGAGTGCAGATCAAACTATATACGGTTCCTGCAAGGTTGGCATCGAAGCAGATAGAAAACATTACCCTGGGAAATCTTCCTAAAAGGATATTAATCGGCATGCAGGACCACGCTTCGGTGAATGGAAAATATAAAAAGAGTGCCTTTAAATTCGAGAATTTCGGACTTAAAAATATAACTCTATACGTTAATGGCACTGCTTTGGGTGGAACAATGGGTACGGACTATTCATCAGACGCTGTGTTACCTCTTTGTGCCAGAGCCTATAGTAATCTGACCCATATTGCAGGTGATTGTGATGAGCTTGGTAATGGGGTAACGCAGGAAGAATTCATTGATCAATTTAACCTTTATCCGTTTGACATTACACCTGACTTATCTGCTAGCGTAAATACCCATTTAACCCCACAGCCGATCGGAAACATCTCAGTGCGGCTGGAATTCGCCAAGCCTATAGACGCTCCTATTAGTGTACTAGTATATCTCGAATCGCAAGCCCTAATAGAAGTAGATAGATTTAGGAGCGTTATCACTGACTTTTAAAATGGATGCTAATACACTTCAGAAAGTAATGGAACGAGTCACACGTTCCAAATTTATCGGCGTGTTTGCGAAGAATGAAACATTGAGTTTGCCAAGCACGCGAGAATGCGGTAGTCTTATTGTGAACACAGACATCATCGGTAATGAAGGGATTCACTGGATCGCTGTCTATTTTAAAAATAGACAGCGCCTGTACTATTTTGATTCACTCGGTACTCAACCCTGGAGTGACCCTATTATTGTAAAATTTCTCGCTCAGTTACATATTCCCGAAGTTGTATGGAACCCATTTCGCATGCAAGGATATTTTACTAATGTTTGCGGAATGTACTGCGTCTCATTTCTCATGCATATGTCAAATGATAAAGAATTTATACATTTTTAAAATTTATTTGACCCGTGTCACACTCGCCGAAACGATGAAATGGTATGCAGAGAGATAAAAAACCGTTTTCCAATTGTACGTACTCGTTGTATATTATAATGTTTTTGTTCGTATATTTGTAACGATATATTCTGTAGTTGTTTATTGTACTGATTTCTTTCATTTAATAAATTTATGAAAATATATTGTGTCTTCTTAACCCAAAAAGATCGAAAAACACTTACATTATTTCGGTGTGACATTGTTGGTGATCAGTATATCATCGATCGTATATCATCCGATTCCGAGATTCTTCAAAAGATTGTATAACACGTGTCAAATCCTCATCGGACCTTAAAGGAATAATGTTCATTCTTTTAAAACATACACAGAGTATACAGACAGATCCCCATTATGTGAGATATCTTTGGTTCGAGGAATAACATTGATTGCCATAAAAAATTTCGATTTTAGCATAATGGGGATAACCAAATAACATTGATTGCCATAAAAATTTTGGCGAGTATCTATTTGACGAGATACTACAACTCTCCACATATATATAAAAACGAATTATAGACACTTACATTTCTATGGTAGTCCCTTGCGTCGGGTTGTAAGGAGCGTCACTGCAAATATCTTCAATGGTTTGCGTTGGAAATAATTCGCCACGGTCAATCGCATTGAAAAGACTATTGCGGTTAATGCTGCACTATCACTTTCTTC
>JAJOZX010000192.1:395000-510000 GCA_023014485.1 Bathynomus jamesi
TACATTGCGCTATCTGGCAAATCAGCCAGAATAGAGGTTTATAAAAGACCGAGAGACGACTGACGGAGTCGACTGACGGAGTCATTCCAGCTCGGCTCCCAGCCGAGCAAGGACCTCTGGTCCTTCTCTTTCTGGCCCTTTGGGAAAACCCCTTAGAGGCCTCTTAGGTTAGGTAAACGAAAATAACTTGGGGGAGAACTCCGCCTCCAAGTTGCATGCCTTGCAATCAAAGGCCACTACTCTCTCTCTCCTTCAGGTGTCTCTCTCTCTCCTTCAGGTATACCCCTCCCCCTTGGCTCAGCCAACTGGCTGATTAGGAGCTTATAAAACAACGCCTACTCGGCTGAAGTCTTAATATGCACTTGGCTCCTGCCAGGTGAACACCTCTCCTCCTTTCTCTCCTTTCTGGCCCTTTGGGGGGAATAGCTTGGGGGAGAACTCCGCCTCCAAGTTGCATGCCCCTTGCAACCCCGGTTGGCAACAAAGGGCCCTTTGGGGTATTTTTTCTTTTTTTTCCTTTTTTTCCCTTTTTTTGCAACACCCCCCACCCCCTTCGCAACATCCCCACCCCTTTGCAACAACCCCACCGCCTTTGCAACATTACATAATCACTTGCAACATTCTTGCACTCTCCCCTTTTGCGGCTATACTACTGAGACGGACTCCGAGTTCCGGTAGAAATATAAAATATATCGTATTATAATGTATAAATTCTCAAGAGAAGATTTACCACGACGAAACAGGAAGGAGGTACAATGTAACTAAGGTATGCATTAAACATTAAATCGAAATGGTCAAAGTAACCAGATAGGATTCAAGCAATTCTATAAATTTCTCTGACGTACAAAAATACGGCCAAAGGGCCGAGTAGAGAACCGATCGTTGTTCTAAAAAATTAAGTCGAGTAAATTTGTAGTATGTGCGCGATTAATAATTTTTTATGACCTGGCGTATTACAATAAGATGGTATTCAGTTAAATAACTATAATTTGTAGATTAAAATTGTTTATCAGTCAAATGTAAAGTATAAGGTTGTAACATATATTCTGCTCGATTTTTTAGTTCATTCAGAACAAAAATTAAATGACATAATGACAAATTAATCATCAATATAATTCCCTTCTTTTTCTATAACCTCCTCCCACCTGTAGAAAAGTTTTTTATGCCACGTTCGAAGAAATCCCTTGGTTTCGAGTTAAAAAAAGCGATCACTTCGTTTTCGATAGCTTCCCTGGATTGCAACTTTTGTCCATCTAGGTGGTGTTGCAGACTTCTGAATAAATGGTAGTCTGAAGGTGCGATGTCCGGAGAATAAGGTGGGTGAGGTATTTTTTCCCAACCAAATGCTTCCAGTTAGGCAGTGGTGATTCGAGCAGTGTGAGGACGCGCGTTATCCTGGTGGAAAAGAACACCTCTGCGATTAATTAATGCAGGACGTTTTTCTTGTAATGCCATCTTCAGTCGTTGGAGTTGTTGGCAGTAGACTTCAGCTGTGATTGTTTGGTTATCTGGCAGAAGCTCAAAATGAATAATTCCTTGCATATCCCACCAAACGCATAGCAAAATTTTCTTTGGATGGGGTCCATTCCTTGGCTGAGGTTCGTAGGGGTGGCGTTGTAACTGAAAAACACGAGAGAAAATATTCATTACCCTAATCCTACACTAGCCTAAGTCATTTTGTATCATTCTGTATCGTGATAAAACCTGTGCGAACCTGTCGCCGCGTATATTTTGCAACATTTCTAAAACTATTTCACATTATCTTGAGGTTATTCTATTATCTCTCGTCCGTTTTCTAATCGAGCAGAATTTATGTTACAACCTGATATTTATGCATTTTAATTAATCGATTTATGATTAAGTGTCATTCTTTTCATGGTAATTGAGTCCATGCCAAAACATTGGGCCAACAGTCATATTTTGAATGACTGCAAATCTTTATTACTGTCAAAATTGTTATTTGCATTATAATTGATTTTAAGGTCTGACGAATATATTATTTTTGTAAAAGGTGTATAATTATCCCCCTACCAAAATTGACAAAGAATATATATATATAATATATATATGAATATATATATAATATATATATATATATATATATATATATATATATATATATATATAACGTTGGCTAAAACGTATATGACGTGGTTTAAATGACAACAGGTTAAAAATCAAGGTATAACTAATATCAATCAATACACAAAGTATTATTAAACAATAAACACCTCGTCTTTTTTATGTTACAAATGTAAATGTAAACATTATCCAGATAAAAGGAAATCCAGACAGTATAACTTTCCATTGCTTCCCACAAGATAAATCTTTGGTACGTAGTAAATAGTACAGTACGAGTAAGTTGTAGATTTAAGTTTGTATGACACCTCATAAATGACAAGACTCTGCAGTCGGCTTTGAATTGACTCGCAGTCTCCTCCCACGTGAGCTTTACAAATTACAGTACAAATCTCATTCAACAATGTTAATTTAGTCGAGGTGGGTGGACATGCGTTTGGAATGGTTGGTAATTTCAGATTACGACCAGAATTTGTTAAATCTTGTGCTTCTTATAACTATAAATTTTTATTACAGTAGCCTACCTCCAAAAAATAAAAAGTTGTGTAGAGTAGCTATGGTAATTGCAAATAGTAAGTGTAAGTTGTCGAATTATCGTATACTTATTTTAGAATGAACCTTATAAATAAGACAGGTGGATCTGTTAGTGGGGAGGTCGGCGACGTCCGGATCCCCCACTCAATTTCTTGCAAGTGCCCTATTTGAATGATGTGCATGCCTCCGGAAACAAATTTTGTTTTTATAAATAGATCGTGGTTAATTTATTTTATTCAAATTCTATTTTGAGTCTTTATCCATATACAGTGTACTTCCAAATTTGTAGTTGTAATGGTTTTCATAGGTACTGGTGCAGCCTTATCACTAGTTTTATCTTCTTATTCTGATAGTTCTTTTAATTGGCAAGACATTTGTAATTGTTTGAAATATTTTCTGTGATAAATGTTGTACCCAAATTAGATTTTTATTTTGTATCATATTTGAATGAGACTGATCTAATAAAATAATACAATTGATTTTACACTCCCTCATTGGTAGTATGTTTTAAGAAAAAAGGTAAATATTCGTTTTAGCACACATCGGTGTTTTTCGACGAAAACATTTTTTTCTGGTCAACTTTTAGTCGTTTTGCACGAATCTGACATCCTTTTCCTGTGCAAATGTGTAGTTTTTGAGATATCTTCACTTGAAGATATTGCAAAAACTACACGTTTGCACAGAAAACGGATATCAGGAAAACGACTAAAAAATGACCAGAAAAATGTGTTTTCATCTTTCCCTAATGAATAACCTTAACCTAACCTAACCTAACCCTAACCTAACCTAACCCTAACGTAGCCCTAACCTAGCAAGGAAAGCATGTAATTTCTCACCTTATTTGGGGGGATACAGTTCCGCAATTGCTGTTAGGAAATGATGCAACCTTGTGGTTTCGTCGGAATACTCGGAGAAGAGCGAAAAAATCAACATATCGCGAATACGGCTACTAAATGAGGTGCGAAAAAATAAAAAAAATGGTAAAATCACTTGATAAAAACTAAATATTTTCAAGTTAAGATATCTTAAAAAATACGCGTTTGCATAGGAGACGGATGTCAGATTCGTCAAGACGACTAAAACTTGACCAGAAAAATATGTTTTAATCGAAAACCACAGATGTGTACTAAAACGAATATTGCCCAAAATTTTTTTTAGTATTGTGCCTTTTTTTCTTTGGACTTCCCTAACTGAAATGCCAAGATCCGCCCTTGTAAGATGAGGTGACTTGGTAATTACAGTATATTAGACTGTGATAAAAATTCCTAAAGTCTCTCCCTAAACCTACCTACCGATATATCTAGTTAGACCACTCTTGTATAAAATTCATAACCTTCTTTTTATGAAACTGAGGGAAAGGCAGCGAGACCAAAAATTTACAATACCACAGTCATCAAAATTTTTAGCTCCACACCCAAAGGCAGGGAGACTAAATTTGTGAACCTGCATTTGAAATCTAAGTGACTCGTGGCTTAAAAATTTTTGTTGAAAATAGTTTAAGTAAAATTATTTATATGGTAAAATGAGTTTGTAGACTAACTAGATATATGTAATTTTTGCCTCGTCAGAAAACTGCATTTGAGGTATTATCTATATATAAAAAGGGACTCCTGTCCGTCCGTCCGTCTGCAAACACCATGTATTTACTATTAAGCTTCTGAACATAGAAATACGAGTATATGCGCTTTGCTTTGTTTCAACTTTTTACTCTAGCGCAGGGGTGCTCAAACTTTTTCACAGGCGGGCACATTTTCCAAAGGCTGGAGCACAGGCGAACACATAAAAAATATTATAAGAAATACATAAAACACAAAAAATATCAGTGGCGGTCCTGGGCATAGGCGATATAGGCGGCCGCCTAGGGCGCCAATTGGTGGCGGGGGCGACACAGCACGCCCGTTTTTTGTTTTCCTCAAACAGGCTTCAGTCCAGGGCTCGAGAAATTTACCAACTCACGGTCTCACCAACCCCGGTTGGAGATAGATATTTATCCTTGGTGATAGGTATCGATTTTGCTTGTAAAAATCAATTTATAAAACTAAATTAAAAGTTATTTCATTAAAATAAACAAGCAATGAAATAAGTATAAGTTAAAACCGTTTATAATTATTAAAATCAAGCAGAGTAAATCAGAGTGTAGCTAGCGACGGATTTTTCTCCACTCCACAATTTCGTATGTGTTCTAGTTTACAGTGAGGGGCAAAAACAAGGGAGTCCAAGCCAGGCTGCTGGAAAAGAATCGACGGGCTCTATTTGTGCCATGTGGGGCTCATACACTAAATCTGGTGGTAGCTGATGCTGCTAAAAGCTTCACAGATGCCACTGGCTATTTTGGCATTTTGCAGAAGCTCTACACCCTGTTCTCGGCTTCTACACAAAAACGGGCTATCCTGAAGAACCATGTTAACTTGACTTTAAAATCATGGTCAGAGGCAAGGTGGGAAAGCAGAGTGAAGAGTATTGAGTTAGTAAGGTACCAAGCAGCATCAGTGAGAGAGGCACTCATTGAGGTGAGGGGTCAAACCACTGACCCTATGGTAAAGATTGAGGCCCAGTCTTTGGCAGAGGAGATAGGGTCATACCGATTTTCAATCTGCACTGTGGTATGACATCCCAAGTCACATACAGCAAGTCAGCAAACTAATCCAGTCTCCCTCAATGCAGTTGGATGTGGCTGTCAATCTGCTAAGGAAGACTGAAACAACTCTTAGCACTTACCGACAACAGGCTTTGCGGTTGCACAAACCTCAGCCATGAACATGTGCGAAGACATGAATGTAGAGGCTGTTCTCCAGCAAAAGAGGTTGAGGTCCACAAAGCGGCACTTCTCCTACGAGTCCCCTGATGAGCCCATCAATGACGCACTTAAAAATTTGGAGGTGATCTTCTTCAATGTGGTGGTAAATGCTGCTATCTCATCACTTCAGGAAAGACTGCAAACCTTGGGAGAAGTGAGAGATAAGTTTGGAGTGCTCTCAAACTTCCAAAACTTGTCAAATGAGATGACAGAGCAGTCAGAAACCCTCAGCAACACTTTAAGCTGTCGAGGACATTCTGATCTAGATGGTAGGGAGTTGGCACAGGAATTAAAGAATTTGCCTGAACTGCCATCTACGAGCATGACAGCACTTCAGCTGCTGACGTTTATCCATGAAAAGCAGCTCACAGAGATCTATCCCAAACTCTGGGTCACCCTCAGGGTTGCTGTCACCCTTCCAATGACAGTGGCTGGAGCGGAGAGGAGCTTTTCCAAGCTCAAGCTCATCAAGACTTATCTGAGATCCACCATGATGCAAGACCGCCTCAGTGGTCTTGCTGTCATCAGCATTAACCATGCGGTTTCTGAGCAGATTTCCTATGATTACATCATTGATGGATTTGCATGAAGGAAGACCAGGAGGATCAGGTTTTAATAGGAAAACAACTAGACCTAAAACTTCCAAACCAAATTTAAAATTCAGTTATTTGCTAGCTGGCAATCTTATTCCTTTATTAAGCTACATTGTGTGATTTATTAGTGTTTTTAATTTATCTATTTTGTGTGCAATATACATTGGAATATTTACTTTGTTTGCAATATATTTGGGAATCTTTATTGAGTGTTCAATTATTATTCATACAAGATTTCTTTGTAGTTTTTGTTTCAAGACAACTTGTTCTTACTTGAAGCTAAGAACAATAAATGAAGAAAGTGCTTTGTATTTTAAAGACAATGTGTTCAGTGTGTTTTATTGCGGCAGAAGTTATGCACCGGGGAGGGGGGGGGAGTGTGCTGTTGATAGAGGAAGGGCACCTTTGCATGATCTCGCCTAGGGTGCCAAAAATGCCAGGACCGCCACTGAAAAATATTATCTGGTTTTAATTGCAAGTGGAGGTGGAAGTAGATTGTATGGGACCGGACATATTGGAAAGAGAAGTAGAGATGGCTGTAAAAAACCTAAGAAATGGCAAGGCCCCAGGACCAGATGATGTACCAGCAGAACTTCTGAAAAGTCTTGAAGGTGATGCTAGAGAGGAGGTGAATGTATTGTGCAGAAACATGTATGAAAGTGGGGACTGGCCTGCTGACTTTATGAGAGTCTCTATGATTACAATCCCCAAGAAACGAGAGCCAATCATCAAGGGCGTACAGTTGGTTGACCTAACCGGGCATTCAGTTGACCTACATTAAATATCTTATTTTCAACAAAATCGGAAACAGTACCTGAAACGGAAAAGATCCAAATGGTGTAAGCTATGATAGGCCTAGTAACATCTTCATAGTGTCATAACTTTGTTATTTTCTAATATTTTCAAAATGATACATAGCTACTTACACCATTTTTTCTGCTCTATCGATTGATAATTGTTTCGTTACTGTAGCATGTTTCACGGCAATGCGGGTGTCTTGTAAAGTTTTACCCAAAGCATGGTCAATAGCTTGACAACAACGGCGGAAGAATTTGGAATGAGAATTAATGAGACAAAGACAAAGGTAATGAAAATTGCAAGAAGGAAAGGAGCACAAATGAACCTAACGAAGGAAATCGGACCTTAGAAGAAACCGAGCAGTTTAAAAATCTGGGAAGTTTATTAACCAACAATGGAGATTGCAATAAGGAAGCAAGATCTAGAATTGGTATGGGTAAGGTAGCTTTTGAGAGACAGAGAAGACTACTTACAGGTAAACTCAACTTGAAGCTGAAGAAAAGGTTAGTAAAAAGCTTGATATGGAGTGTGGTACTGTATGGAGCAGAAACATGGACACTGAAAACAACTGAAAAGAAACTCCTGGAAAGTTTTGAAATGTGGATTTGGAGAAGAATGCTAAAGATAAGCTGGAGGGAACACCAAAGTAATGAGGAAGTACTGCAACAGGTGAGGGAGGAAAGAAGACTCATTAAGGTGATAAGAGAAAGACAGAAGAAATGGATCGGACATGTGTTGAGACGAGAAGGATTGTTGAAGGAGGTGATAGAGAGTAGATATGAAGGTAGAAGGCCGAGGGTAAGGAAAAGGCAAGCAATGCTGGATGATTTGAAGGCAGGCAGGAGCTACCATGAGATGAAAAGGATAGCTCAGGATAGAACACTTTGGTGGGACACACGAGTTGGACCTGCCTGATAGGCAGAACACAATGGATGGATAGATTCTTTCTGTTAACCGGTTTCTAAAATCTTATCTGGGGGCTACTCGCAGGCGCACCGAAATGGCTTCGCGGGCACAAATGTGCCCGCGTGCACAGGTTTGAACACCTTTGCTCTAGCGCGTTAAGATTTTCATTGCTTGATAGAATGGGTTCGGATGCGAAACTTAAGATTTTCATTGCGGCATTCTTTTCTACAGTTTTATTGACCGAATAATTGACCTTCTAATTACTGAGGGTTCAATTATTTGGTCAATAAAACTATAGAAGAGAACGCCGCAATGAAAATCTTAAGTTTCACATCCGAACCCATTGTATAAAGATTTGTGAAGCTTAAGGTTTTCATAGCTGCTTGCTTTTCTATCAAGGGAGGATCTAGGCATTTCAGTAAAGGGGGGGTACAAAGAAAAAGGGTGCCCCTAAAATAAAAAGGGCACAGTGCTAAAAATTGGTCCTTAAAACAGACCGTCAATGAGCGAGTGTAAAATCAATTGTATTGTTTTATTAGATCCGTCTCATTCAAATATGATACAAAATAAAAATCTAATTTGGGTACAACAATTATCACAGAAAATTTTTCAAACAATTACAAATGTCTTGCCAGTTAAAAGAACTATTCAGTATCGTAGTCAGGACTTCCCAAGAGGGGGGGGGGGTTGAAATTGTAGAAAGGATTTTCTTTCAATCAAGAATAAAAGAAAATGATTCTTTACTAAATTTTGCTTTATTCTTTCTATCTTTTTATGAAAAATATCTCAGATGTAGTCGTTTTATTCAAAAACGACTACATCTGAGATATTTTTCATAAAAAGATAGAAAGAATAAAGCAAAATTTAATAAAGAATTCATTCTCTTTTATTCTTGATTGAAAGAAAATCCTAAAAAAACTTTTTATCAAAACATTTGAAGGACAGGACGGAAATAATTTCATTATATACTTCCAATCCCAAATTGTTGGACAAATTAATAAAGAAAATAAGGTACAAAAAGAAATGACAGTATTAAACAGCACATTTTGACCAAAGATAATAAGAAACTGATAGGAAGGAGCTAAAAACCTAACATATGTGGACAGCAGCTGACGAGGGAGCTTCTAACAGTGGCTGTATCCTCCAGCGCGGGATACGTACGTCAACGCGAAGAAGAGGCGACGTCAAACCGAAACATTAACGCGCTGGTGGCCAAACTTCCTCAAATCTCCGTGCAGTGGGCTGTCTACGGTTGGTCAGACTGGCAGTCGACGGCCTGTTGCGTGGCACGGTCAGAGTGCCGATCGGCTCCCCGGGCCGGACTATACCAGCGTGCTATTTTTTTGTAACCATAGTTATAACTTATGATGTGATATTATGTATAATATATAACATAATTTAGTAAAGTTAGTAAAGAAACACTTGCATTATTACACTTGCATTATTACACTACTCAAACCAAACAAAAATCCGACAGAGCCAGCTTCCTATAGACCCATTACTTTACTATGCACACCTTCCAAAGTAACAGAAAGATTAATCTTACAAATCACCAACCCACACATACCACTATCGCCTACTCAACATGGATTCAGACCTCACCACTCAACTACGACATTACTGACTAACCTCACGCAGCACATCATGGATGACATCAACTCCAGACGACCAGCTCAACGTACACTATTAGCAACAATAGACATTAGTAAAGCATTTGATGTTATCCCACGCTTCCCTCTCATAAACAAAATACTCAACGCAAACATGCACAAGAACACCAAAAGGTGGCTGAGCAACTATCTTTAAGGCTCTGTTCTCTCACCAACACTGTTCAAGTTCAACATACATGCATGACATTTCAACACCCATAGATAACAAGTTTGCCTTATCTTCATATGCAGATGACATTACTCTAACATCCACCCACAATAACATCGACACTGCTACAAATAAACTACAAACATACATAAACAGTACAATGAAAAAGTGAATTTTTTTTTTTAAAAGTAAAAAAAAGTTGAACATTGCCCGATAAATACATATATGCAATTGCAATGTTGATCAATTGTTGCAAGGTGCTAACCCCTTCCCCATGGTGGGTAATGGGGGAGGGGTGGGGGCAATGGGAAGGGGGTTAGCCCCCAAGTTGCATAAAGGGAGATGAGGGGGCTTTAGGGGAGAGGGAGAATGACCTCCCCCCAAAGGGGTAACGCAGGCACTGAAGCAGTGCCCGTAGGGCAGTGAGCCGAAGGCTCTATAAAGTTGCACATCGTCCGGCTATAAAAGGATACATTTCAGTGAAAACGATATCAGTGATTGTATATGTGTCACACTATTTAGTTCCCAAAGTAGTATGACCACAAAATGTTCGAGTGCATATGCAATTGCAATGTTGATCATTTGTTGCAAGTGTAGTAATGTCTAATTAAGAATTGAATGTTTGTTTATAAATTTAATAATGTTCAATTAAGTTTTATTCGATGATTCAAGATGGCGCCCATCATTTTCCAAATTTCTTCTTATAGCGAGCATTTTCGTAATTTTCGCGGTCAAAATTTTGTTGTTTTTTTCTTCTCGTTGGAGTCTCGACTGTTTTAAAACTGTTTCGACTCACATTTTTGTTTTCATGGAGTCGGACTCTGTCCTGACTCAATTTGAGTCAGAAATTTCATTCGAGAGTTGTTTGCTTTCTTTTTTTTTTCGCGTTGATTCCTTCCTCAGTCCGTTTTTCCGTTTTCTTTAGATTTCGTTTCGTTCGGTCGGAGAGAGAAAGTTCAAAATTGATAATTGCTGTCCGTTGACTCATTCTTTTTTTCCTTTCCTTTCCACTTTTATTACCTGTCAAAAGCCTACCTATTTTGTGTTTAAAGTCTTTTTGTGTTTACAATTTTGGAATTAGTAATAATTGTGATGAAAATAATAATAATACGAATTAAATAATTAAATAATTAATAATTAAATAATAATACGAATTAAATTATTTTAGTTGTAATGACATTGTGACATGCATTTTTATACGGTAAGGTTTAAAATGTTTGAGCGTATAGGTATTGCATTTCTGGGTGTACATTGTATGTATATAGTAGCGAATTGTAAAGGAATGAATAAGTAACAAAATTTTCCAGAATATAGTAGGCAGTTTTTAAGATTATTCTTTGACTGGATGTGTCGCCTGTAAATCCTTTAGATACATCAACATCAAATGTGTATAATTTTAAGGATCGCTTTGCAGTTTTCACTTTATAGTTTAAGTTAATTTTAAAGTGAAAGTCGAAAAATAGTCGTTAAAGACACTAATTTATACTGGGTCGAATTCGGACTGTTTAAGTTTATTATACTTGCCGTATATAAATTGTGAGACTTCAAAATAAGCGAAATTTGTTATAATAAGATAAAAAATTTGTTTAGTTGAAATACAGGAATGGTTTTCGTAAATTCTTTTGATAAATTAATTTTATTTTTTTAATTTTTATATACTCATTAATTTTTATATTTTTATAGGTGGGCTGATTGTTGTTGTCTATTTTTTTCTTTCTTTCATTTTCAAGACAATTCCGAGTAATATTTTGTATATTTAGGCTGTTAAATTTATTTTTATTCTGAAATTAGATTTTATTGTGTTAGGGAGTTTTTTTTTGTTTAACGTTTTTTATGGGTATTAAAAATGGAATTTCTTTTCACGTTCGCGGGTTTGCATAGAGAATATTACAAAATTGTTCCCGATGTACTGCAGTTAAATTCGGTTAGGAAAATTTTTATAGAGGCTCGCTTACAAACAAAGCGAACATTCTTCATTATGCAATGATTTGTTTTGTTTTTTTTGTTTATATATTAGGTTGCGTTGTATTTTTGGGTTCATAATATCTGTTCTTATTTAGAATAGCGATGTAAATAAATTTGTAGTTTCACTTGGAAACGATAAATTCCTGGAATTCTTGTGATTTACAAACCATACTGGATTTTGTGTTGCAGGAGAGAGTTGTCTCTCAGATGTAATTTGTGAATTAAGAGTTTTCCTCCTATGAAATTTAGCGTTTCAAGTTGGGATTAATGTATTAAAGTAACTTTTCGTTATTAATATTTAATTTTTTTATATTTAATGATTCTGTTTTGGAAAATTGTTATTTTTTAAATTTCAGTTCGGTTTACTCATGCAGTTGAAACTGTAGCTAGAGTGTTAACCGGAGATGGAGCCTTTTAGATGGCCAGTAACGTTTTTGTGGTATCTATGTGTGCTTCCCCCAAAGTGTAAGAGGGTTCGTGATTTTCAGAGAATTGATGACATGAAGTTTCTGGGTTTCATTTTTGTCTTTTGTATTTAAATGTATCGATGTAATTTCTGAAGGTAGTTTGAATAATAATATTTTTTAAATTATAATAACGGATACTATGTATGGGCGCTTTTATATTTCTACTGTGCAATTTTGTTTCGTGCGTTTGATGATTTTTTTATCTTCTCTGATGTGACAGCCATAAGTGATCTTATTGGTAGCCAGGCGTGATTAAATTTTTGCGAAATTTTGAGATTTGTCATTTTTTTCCGTAAATTTGGCCAGAGCAAATTATAGTTATTGTTTCGAAGTGAAATGCCTAGAGAATTCGGTAAATTAAATATGAAATAATAATCAGTAGCAGTACAAACGTTTCGAATAATTTTTTGTCAAAATTTCGAGAGGCTCGATTTTGAGGCAACTAAGTTGGATCCGAGTTCCATCCATTGAGTTTAGTTGACCGGATATGTGATCGATCACCGATGAGAGAGAGAGAAGAGAAGAGAAACCGAATGCGCAGGGACTTGGCGCAGGACAGTTTCGGAAGCGAAGAGAAGAGAGAAGAGAAACCGAATGTGCAGGGACTTGGCACAGGACAGTTTCAGTCGAAGATGGTCTACTGGTATTTTTCGGGCAGTAGCTGGTCACGCTGCTCGATGCTTCGCTAAATATGTGTTTTATCACTCGGTAGGCAAACCACGAGAGTTTGAACGAGTGTCTAAGGCTTTACTGCCCATACAGACATACAGTAGGTTCGTTGTGAAACCGCCTACGGCGAAGTGATCGTTTGATTATTGCCAGTAAGAGAGTCCCTCAGCTGGACGTAGGAAGAACAGCGTTCACCGACAAAAGTCGAGATGAGACAGGCGAGTTTCTTTGTCGACTTCTAGAATTGCAAATTCCGTCCAATTCCGTTGCGTGGTTCCACTTTCAGTATATCTCCCCCCCCCTGATCCTCTTAGAATTGGACGTCTCTCTTGTTTTTTTTTCGCCAATTGGAGAGAGAGCGGAACCAACCTCAAGCGTGCTGACCTGTTGCATGGTGATGCAATCCCTTGCATTCTAGCGAAGTGAGCAGGAGAGCTGCGATTGAAAATTGAAGAAGTCCGTTGTCAACTGTGCGGATTGTGATCTGAACGTCCAGCTATTAATGTACTGATTATTATGTAATGAAATTATAAGTGAAAGGGTGCGATTAATTATTGCCCATATTTGTTTTGTTTCGTGAAATAGTATGTGCGCTCTGGTCAGTATTTTATATAAACGTTTTCTCGTTCTTTCTATGTTGCCCTGATAGTAACTGTATAACTATAGGAATAATTGTTTCGAATGTAAAGCGATCTTGATGAGAAATCGCTGGAATAGATTGTGAACTTGGAATTTGTTGTAACCAATGTTAAGAAAATTGTCGGTTATTTTTTCACGTTACTGCTTCTTTACAGGTTGTAAATTTGATGATTAGTGCGAAATGTTATTTTATGCAAATGTTGTGAATATTATAGTTTTTCTTTTCGATTTTTATAAAATGATACAAAATATCTAATGTGTGGAATTTGTCATTCTTATGATTTCTTGTCTATCTCAACTTTGAATTTGTTAAAGAAAAAAACAACTGCAAAGTAAATAACTTTGTTGAATAAATAAATAAATTTGTTAGACGATATTAATAAGTTTTCCTAGTGTAAAACTTATTTTCAAGGGGGTGATGCGAGTGTAGTAATGTCTAATTAAGAATTGAATGTTTGTTTATAAATTTAATAATGTTCAATTAAGTTTTATTAAATAAGAAATAAAAAATGGTTGTGCTAAAATGATAAAATACGAGTTGGCAACACTAAGAATTGGCCCAAGCGGGACGAGAGAGAGAAATGCCCAAAAAAGGGCAGTCATCGGATGGCCTTGGGTTTAAGAAGGTGTCTTTTGGTGTTAAGATGTTTTGTGTGAATTTAGAATATTATTTCGTGTCTCTTTCCGACTTAGAATGTTAACGTTAATTTCCTCCTCGCATTACCCCGTTTATCAAAGCGTTTCGGCATAAATAAAAGTTAGTAAAATGTTAATACGCGTATAAATTAACCCCCCGGTCTCCCTTGCATTGTTTGAATGATAACGGCTTTCCACTCGATCATGCTATCCGTATTTATAAAGTACAGCGAATGTGAAAAGAGTGTAAAGAGAATGAAGAAGGATAAAGAGAAAATTAAATAGACTAAAGTAAATAATGAATAATAATGAAGGAATGGGCCCTTAAAAAATTAATTATTAATTAATTACTACACAAGGTGCCAGCCCCTTCCCCCTGGGGGTGGAGGTAATGGGGGAGAGGGGTGGGGGGTAACGGGGAGTGGTTGGGGGTAATGGGGGAGGGGGTTATGCAACACGGGGGGTGAGGGTTAGCCCCAAGTTGCATAAAGGATGAGGGGGTTTTGGGGGAGAGGGAGAATGACCTCCCCTTAAAGGGATAGCCCAGGCACCTTCGGTGCCCTCGCCGTAGGCGAATTTGCGAAGCAAAGCAGTGCCCGTAGGGCAGTGAGCCGAAGGCTCTGCTTGTATATATAATAATGAAACCTCTACTATCCGCGTATGTCCGTTCCTGTCCATATGCGCATAATTGATTTTGGCGGCTACCTGAGGTTTCCCTTTGGATACCATTATGGAAAATTGTAAAATAAAATTAATATAAAGGTGCAATAAAATATACAATGTATAATTAAAATTAAAATACACAGATAAAATTGAAATGTACAAATGAATCCTAAAAGTTGTTTATTTTCTCACATTTTCTCAAATTATATTATTCACCCTTCCCTATATTACCATTTTAAATATACACTGTGTGTCAAGAAATTATGTAACAATGTTTTTAAAGATAACTTTCTAATGAATGATGCTACTGAATTATAATTTTTACCAGTCATTTGTATGCAGTTTATACAAAATCTGTGACATTTTCAATTCAATTTACCAAACCGTTGTTGAATTACGAGATGAAATTAATAATTCGGATGTGTCAAGCAAATATGCAGGGGATGTTTATGATGATACATAATACAGAAGTTCATTGGCCTATTCATGTTGATTTTTTTTTTTTGTATTTCAGAGTAATGTTCTTGTAAACCATGGGGAAGAAAAAGGATTTAACAAAAATGAGAAAAAGATCATTGTGAAAAAATTGAGTGAAGGGCTGACAACTTTGGAGATCTCAAAACAAATTGGTAGAGACACAGAACCGTCAAAAAAGTTGTTAAAAACATTAATAAAGGAAGAAGACCATCTAAGAACAAAGGTTTTAGAAATGGAACATCAAGAGATTTGAGAAAAATTAAGCTGGTGGTCAGTAAAAGCCCTTTGCTTGACAGCAAAACAATTTTTGAGGAAGCTGGAATTGTAAACTTATCAAGAAATACATGCTATCGCATTATCAAGGAAGTTGCAAAGAACACGAAATCTAAATCCCCACCCTTTCTTACTAACCAGCACAAAATCAAAGGACTAGATTAGGCTAAAACATACCTGAAAACAGATTTCGCTAATGTTATCGTTACAGATGAATGTCGTGCAACTTTGGATGGGCCAAAGGGAGAAGTGGACCAACGAGACTCGGAAGACAGTGAGGAAGAGGAAGAGGAGTAATGTTCTGGGCAGGCATTGTTGGATGGAAGTACGTTGATAAGGCCCCTCATGGTAGAAGATGGAGTGAAGCTGAATGCTGGAAACTATAAAAAATTCTTAAATGAAAATTTGTTTAGTTGGTATAAGGATCAGCCACGAAGTTTCAAGCAGAAATGTATATTCATGCATGACAATGCATCTTCTCACGCCTCTAGAATTACAACTGGACATTTAGCCTCAAAAAGATTCAAAGGAAATAAATTAATGCAGTAGCCTCCAGCTTCTCCTGACCTAAACCCAATAGAAAACTTGTGGTCTATTGTCAAACAGAGGATATATCTTGGAAGAAAGCAGTTTACAAGTAAGAAGAGCTATGGGGAACAACCAAAGGTGCATGTCGGAGCTTAAATTCAACAGAAATGTCTAATCTCACCAAATCTATGGATGAAAGAGTCATTAAAGTTATTCAGAAGAAAGGAGGATATATACTGCGTGTATGTGAGCAGGGCCGTTTCCTCCAATAGGCGAAATAGTCGACTGTTTAGGGCCCCGCGGTGGTTAGGGTGTCCCATCAGCCTTCGCATTTTATGTTTAAAGTTACTGGCCATAATAAGTATTAATCATAGGGTTGGCAGGCAATTGTCGTATGACGAGATCATCGATGATTTCGCTTCAAAAAAGTGTAGGAGGCAAAATTTCTGAAGGATACGATAAGGATTGAATTCGAAACAATTTTTGTATTTATTGAGTGAAATTTTCTTAAAAATGTAAAAATGTTTTCGTTCAAAGTGTGCAGTGTTAATTATGTTTAAAAAATACCACAAAAGAAACATTAACTTTCAATGAAAATTTTCATTTTGGCAATGTAAATTTGGCTTATTGTGTGCAATGCTAGTTATAGGCATATTCTTTAAATAAATTTAAAAAGTCATTAACCATTTCGCTTTCTGTCCTATTTAGGCCTATTTCTCTCTCACACACACACACACACACCACACACACAACACATATATATATATATATAATATATATATATATATACGTTGCAGTCAATGTCTAAATTCAGGCAATTTGTAAATTGACTGAAATTTTAGGCAATGTGTCAAATTGTGATATAGGGGCTCCAATAAACCTTAGCCCCCGCCCATGGCCTAAACCATTAGAGGTACAGTAAAACTAAACATACCTTACAAAAGAGAATTTAATCCTGCATTTAATGAGAAACAATTAAATCTTGGTGTTCCCGCCATTGGCTTCCAAGACAGCCTGAATTCGCTTTGGGTAGCTTGCCAAAAATGACGTGAATAGATCTTGATCGTTACGCAAATTTGCTAAAACAATTTCAATGTGTTGCGTCATTGTATCCTTCGAAAATCGATTTTCTGCAGGTTCTTGAAACAAGAGACATTCAACCTTGTCCTGTATAACTGATCCAATGTGTTCACAGACGTTCAGGTCAGGAGAATTTCCTGGCCATTCTTCATTTCCAAAGAAATCGATCTCATGGTTCAGCAACAACTGTCGAGTGGCTAATGTCTTAAAGCAGGGGGCCTTATCGTGCAGAAGTGTGACCTGATCGACATCCATAACATTGTTTGGGTTTCTTAGAAAAGGAATGACATGCTGGGATAGAATAATATCACGAAAATACTGTCCATCCCAACTCTGACCATTTGGCTTCAGCACCCACATGAGCTTCTTTGCAGTGAACAAAACAAACACACAAACACAGTCTGGACTTTTTAATAATTCGCGATAATGTTCATTGTCATCGATTTCATATGGTGTTGTGGCCCACACTCGATCATTTTGGTAGTTAGGCCGACGTGTTACGTAAACAAAAAATTCATCGGAGACAGCTAAATGCATGAAATCATCCACCTCCCAATCTTCAAGATAATGGGCAAACCACATTCTGTCATCGATGTTAAGTTGAGTTTTTCTTGGCTTTGGAAGTTCATGCCAAGGCTTTAAACCTTGCCTATGACGGTACAGTCGAATGATCTCACCACTAACGATCTTTTCCCTCAACACTTCGATCTCTCTAGAAAGTTTAGCACAGCTGTTTTTCCGCTTACGCGTACCGCTTTCAATGATGTCCTTTGTTTCCTGAGAGAGTGGCAAATTTGGGCGCCCAGATTTGGTTGTATCCATTTCACATTCATCCAAAGTTTTATTCCAATTTCTTTTGACGAAGTCCTCACTTCTTCGCAACTTTTTGGCAACCCATGAACGTGTTATAAAGGTGGCTCCAGCATCACGAGCTTCACGAAATGTTATTGCTCGTATGCGATCTATCACACGTTGCCTCTCCGAATCATCAATTAATTGAGAAGCCATTATATTATCACTTTATCAGCTAGAGTAATTTTAATACCTGCAATAAATAAAGAATTTTATATATTTTTATAATCACTAAAAACTATTTCGATATAAGTAAACATGTAAGCTGCAAATGGGGGGGGCTAAAGTTTTTTGGAACCCCTTACACAAAACCTAACCTAACTTAATGAATCTTTAGGCAGCATATTGAGAAATACCAGTGGGCTTGCACATGTAGCAATTGCAGCATTACCAGAAAGGTTAGGTTAGGTTAGGTTAGGTTTTGTGAATATCACAATTTGACACATTGCCTAAAATTTCAGTCAATTTACAAATTGCCTGATTTTAGACATTAGACATTGACTGTAATATATATATATATTATATATATATATATATATATATAACTTTCAATGAAAATATATATGCAAAAAAAAATATATATACCAAAAAACCAGCGTGATCGCGCTGCCTCATGGTTGGAAAAGTTAAGGACTTTGTGCATGGCACGTGGGGCTTTCCATATATATATATATATATATATATATGAAAATTATTTCACGAAAGTAACACGTGAAAAATATTTATGATGAATAAAACCACGAAGGAAAGGAAACACAGAATGGTGCTCAAGCGCTTTCGTCTAATAACATCCTCAGGAACACTGAAGTACATAAAGAGTTACAGCCTATATATAGGTTACAGAAAAAAAAAAATTATATATATATACAATAAACGGAAAGATAAAAATAAAAAAAATTAAATATTAAAGGATTGTGGGAAGAGCATACAAATTTGTAAGGAAAAACTACCGATTTTTAGCACAAGATCAAATGAATTGTTTCCAACCAATGTTATAGATAATTAAAAAAATAAAAATACAAATTTATACTGGAAATCTGCCCGGGTAGAACGCTAAATCTTTGGTAAACTTGTATGCTACTCTAATAACTTTTATTTTTCAATTTATTTTTATATACATCGAACTTAAACAAGAAGGGCAAAGTGCTAAAACCCGGGCAGATTTCCAGTATAAATTTGTATTTTTATTTTTTTAATTATCTATAACATTGGTTGGAAACAATTCATTTGAGCTTGTGCTAAAAATCGGTAGTTTTTCCTTACAAATTTGTATGCTCCTCCCACAGTCCTTTAATGTTTAATTTTTATTATTTTTATCTCTCCGTTTATTGTATATATATATATTTTTTTTCTGTAACCTATATATAGGCTGCAACGCTTTATGTACTTCCGTGTTCCTGAGGATGTCATTAGACGAAAGCGCTTGAGCACCATTCTGTGTTTCCTTTCCTTCGTGGTTTTATTCATATATATATATATATATATATATAAGCAAACAACCACAAGGAAAAGGAAACACAAAGTCCGAGCGCTTTCGTGATATATTCACATTATCAAGGAAGAACAGAAAATAGACGGAGATTACAAAGTATTTGAGTTAAATAGACAAGCAAAAAATTCACAATTGGCACCTCAAATTAAAGGCCTTAAAGCCCTCCAAAGATTTTTTTCCCCAAATTGATAACATAATCTGTAGGCAGCTAAATAACTGAATAAAAAATATATACTGTATAGATGAAATTAGACAAAAAGAAAACCAATACAGAGAACAAAAATTATTATAATGGTTATTAACATTTAATTAAAACAGGCAATTAATAGGCAAGAATTTAATGAAAAACAAATAGATGACGTAGATAACAAATAGAAAACATAATCTGTAGGCTGATTAATTACTATACAGATGAAATTAGACAAAACACCAGTACAGAAAACCTAAAAAAAAAAAAAATAATTATTATAATGGTTATTAACACTAATATTTAATTGAAATAGGAAAAATTACAAGGCCCGAAATTAATGAAAACAAAGGGAAAGTTGCCATCGTCTTACAGAATTATTACAAAATTTCAACAAACAATCTGGAAAAAATAGTTATCCCAACAGCAACCCACTTCAAATATCCAATAAACCACCCAGCAACCAAAGATTATACACGAAAGAAATATTACAATTAAACTAGACACATAAGAATGTTAACAGTTCTTACAATAATATTTCAGTGGTCAGGAATCTAACGCCATTTTCATTCACGTAAGAGATTCTAATCATCCCATTGATTGGAAAAATGCTTCTAAATTAAGGTTTAGTAAATCTATTGTTAGCAGAAATATATTGGAATCAAGTGTGATCAAGAATAATGCGGATTTGGTCTTTAATATTAGCCCTGGGTTGTACAAATTAGATTCGTATATTGTCAGTAAGTTGGCGATGGGCCTACTGTTTTCTTAATTGCATTTTTTGCCTCTTAATGGTTTGCCCTGGTTAAATAAATAAATATTATTGTAAGAACTGTTAACATTCTTATGTGTCTAGTTTAATTGTAATATTTCTTTCGTGTATAATCTTTGGTTGCTGGGTGGTTTATTGGATATTTGAAGTGGGTTGCTGTTGGGATAACTATTTTTTCCAGATTGTTTGTTGAAATTTTGTAATAATTCTGTAAGACGATGGCAACTTTCCCTTTGTTTTCATTAATTTCGGGCCTTGTAATTTTTCCTATTTCAATTAAATATTAGTGTTAATAACCATTATAATAATTATTTTTTTTTTTTAGGTTTTCTGTACTGGTGTTTTGTCTAATTTCATCTGTATAGTAATTAATCAGCCTACAGATTATGTTTTCTATTTGTTATCTACGTCATCTATTTGTTTTTCATTAAATTCTTGCCTATTAATTGCCTGTTTTAATTAAATGTTAATAACCATTATAATAATTTTTGTTCTCTGTATTGGTTTTCTTTTTGTCTAATTTCATCTATACAGTATATATTTTTTATTCAGTTATTTAGCTGCCTACAGATTATGTTATCAATTTGGGGAAAAAAATCTTTAGAGGGCTTTAAGGCCTTTAATTTGAGGTGCCAATTGTGAATTTTTTGCTTGTCTATTTAACTCAAATACTTTGTAATCTCCGTCTATTTTCTGTTCTTCCTTGATAATGTGAATATATCACGAAAGCGCTCGGACTTTGTGTTTCCTTTTCCTTGTGGTTGTTTGCTTATTAATAAGGTCACGTGTTATTTTGTGATTCTAGTGATATATATATATATATATATATATATATATCAGTGGCGATTTCTTAATGAATGCAACGCATGCAATGAATGCATGCGTTAAATATGTTCTCTTTTCAGATCTAAGTAAGGATTATAATTGACAAAAATAATTTTCAGAAACTAAAAATAGGCTAAGGCTTCAATCACGCATGTACTGGCTATTGGGCGGTGTAAACAAAATTATATCTTATTTCATTAGACAATTAAGAACATTTTTCTGTACACAGATCGAAATACTTGTAGCTAAAGCATTCACTAATTCAGTCTGGGTACAGAAAAATGTTCTTAATTGTCTAGTGAAATAAGACATGATTTTGTTTACACCGCCTTCCCTTGGGCAATTTTTTAAGGAGACTTCTCACTATCCATAAGATATTTTTTTTGAGCCTCATAGCTAAATTCAAAAGGCAATATGTTTTAAAATATGCTTAGAAAATGTACTTAATATTTTTACTAAAAATAATTAAAAAGCTTTGTTCTGATTTTTTTTAATTAATGAAAATAATACGGCATGCATTCAGTTTTATAGGTGCATTCACCAAAAAGTAACATCTGGCAATTCTGACAAGGCTTCTTTCCAGTACCACAGCCGCAAGCTCCACTTGTGTTCGGTGTTCCCTTAAATAAATTATAGCATTGTAGTGCCCATAATGACTGACGATGTGTTTAATCAATTGAAGACTAGAAGATTTTACTCACTCTTTTTGATGAGAAAAAGCGCATATTGAATAATGGCAGACGATTCCACATTTGAATTTAAGCAAAGAAAATAAAGGCTTCACTAGGAAATTTAATCCTAAGCTGTATGATGATGTTCCCTGTTATGTGGAAATATTTCAAATAACAAATTGTACTGTTGGTCGTGTTTCCTATTTTCAAGAGATAACTCTGTGTGGAATTCTGTTAGTCGTGGATACGACGATTTAAACAATTTACATACTGCAATTTCTCGCCATGAAAAATCTCTTGCTCACATAAATGCATTTGTTGATCTTAAAACATTTGGAAAGTCAGAAAGAATTGATTTAATACTCGACAAGCAGAAATCAGTTGCCATTTCCAGACATAACGAAGAAGTTAATAAGAATCGAGAAATTTTGAAACGTTTGATTAGGATAACATGTTTTTTAGGTATGCAAGAATTAGCATTTCGCGGTCACAATGAAGAAGAAAACGCTGACAATAGGGGTAACTATATTGAATTGGTATTTTGTATGGGAGAATTCGATGAAAAGCTTCAAAACCATTTAAAAACTGCGACTGTTTTTAAGGGAACATCATCTGCTATTCAGAATGACATAATTCAATCTATTAGTGCAGTTATGTTAGAACAAATAAAACGTGAGCTTATCGACTGCATGTATGTGGCGATTTTATTAGATGAAACATCTGATGTCAGCTGTTTTTCTCAACTCTCTACTGTTGTTCGTTATGTTAATAAACATGGAGAGATTTGTGAACGATTTATAAAATTCAATGACGTCAGCAATGATAGAAGTGCAGGAGCGATTTCTGATTTATCTATAAGGCAACTAGGTGAACTGGGCTGTTTGAAAAAAATTAGTTGCTCAAACCTACGACGGTGCTGCTGTTATGGGGAGCGATCTTAATGGAGTACAAACAAAGATTAGAGAAACTGTACCAGAGGCTATTTTTCTTCACTGCTACGCCCATAAACTTAACCTTGTTTTATCCCAAGCTGTCGCTGAAATTTCCGAATGTAATAAATTTTTTTCAGTATTAGGAAGTTTGTCATCATTTTTCAGCAGTTCAACTAAGCGAACTTCAATGCTTGACAAAGTTGGAAAGCGTTTCCCTAAACTGGCTCCAACGCGGTGGAACTATTCATCTCGTCTAGTTGAAAGAGTTAAGGAAAATAAAGAAGATATAATAGATCTTTTAAAAAGCATTCTTGAAAACCCAAAGAAATTTGATGAAAAAACAAAAAATAGTGCACGCGGATTGCTTGCTGGTATCGATACTTTCGATTTTAATTTTTTATTAGAAGTATTTTCTTCAATTTTTCCTTTTACTGAATATCTATTTAATGTGCTGCAAACAAAATCTATGGATATTGTGTATAGCTCAATCACCGTTGAAAGCACTATGAAAAAAATCAAACAAATAAGGGATACAAAATTTGCAGATATGTGGGACTTGATAACAGAAAGATGTGGTGAACCTGTATGTAAAAGGAAACAGAGTCTTTCTCCACAAGAGAAGTATAGTCAACTATTTCATGAAATATTCGATAATATACTTCTTCAAATGAAAGAGCGTTTCATTTCAATGGAAAAATTGGAATTCATTGAGCTTTTAGATTGCAAAAAATTTGAGTTCTATGATGTTACTTTCCCAGAGAGAGCTTTTGAATCTTTGAAAAGAAGCTACAATTCATTTTTTGAGTTTCCTCGTCTCCGTTCTGAATTGTGTGTTTTATATTCGCACAAATCTTTTGCCAAAAAGAATGTTGCTGAGCTCCTAAAATATCTACTGGAAAGCGAAATGCACAAAGGTCTTAAGGAAATATATAAATTGACGAATTTGATTCTAACTATACCAATATCGACAGCAAGTGTTGAGCGATCATTTTCTGCGCTTAAAAGAATTAAAAGTTATTTACGGAGTTCCCAAAGTGAAGAAAGGCTATCTAATCTTGCCTTAATTTCAATTGAAAAAAATTTCATCAAGAAGCTTATGGAGAATCGAGAGTACTTTTACAATTTGGTCATCGAAGAATTTTGCAGGAAAACTAGGAGAGCAGAATTTCAATTCAAATAATGCTTCACAATTATTTAAGGTAAATTTTAAATTTGTATCTTTTTCTTTAGATCAATTCGGTAACTACTATATATAAATATGTCTAATTTTTTGTTCGCATATTTAAGCCTAACATTAAATGAACTTTCCTTCAAAGAGGTCCCCAAAAGTTTGTAAAACACCTTTAACTTGCTAAGTTCTATGTAAACAATATGCAAAGTTTGGGCAAGAGGGTTAGGCGGATGTTTTTCTTCCATTCCATAACATTGCATGCCTGAACAAAAATGTCACGAGTCGCCACTGATATATATATATATATTATATATATATGGCCGGCGAGAGCTGCCCCGGGCCCCGGGGAAGGATTGGTATATGGGCCCTCCCTGTTTGCTCAGTATTTTATTAGGAATGTTTTTTGTGTACATAACAAGCAAACTGATTATATGTCCAAGTCACTATTCAAAACATACAGTATGATAATCTCTATAAAATATATGTTCATTAATTATATTTCCTCTCTGTTATTTAATCAATTGCTTTATAAATATTTTTAGATTTTATCACCTCCCCCCCTCTTTCCGGGTCCCCTAGAGGTTCGGCCCCAGGGATTTAACCCAACTTCCCGCCCTCTCGGCGGCCCTGTATATATATATATATATATATATATATATATATATATACACAGTCTGCCAAAAAAAAGGGTTCACTCTAAAAACATCCATGGAATCAACATTTTTCAAACAATCAGTATGAAACTTATACACGTAAAAGATACATGACATATCTACCTGTAAACCAAATTTCAGTTCGAAACTATCAACAATAACGATTTATTAAATATTTCCCTAATAATACTACAACTGATCCTCGACAAACTAATCAAGAATTCTTTATTTCCATTTTCACTTTTGTAAATTCGTAAATTCTAATATACGATTTTTTTTTGCAGGGTTATAAAATATAGTGAATATGCCATTTTCAGAGGAAGATAATAATTAAGCATTGTAAACTAGAAAAGAGATATGGACGAACGAAACTACTCTCCGAATTCCCCAACAAAGGATGGACTCTTGGTGGTTTGGGAAAGCTTCTAAAGAAAATTGATGAGACTGGGGATATCAAAAGAAGAGAGGGAAGTGGACGACCAAAAACTGTTCACATACAAGACAATATTGACGACGTCGAAGAACGTATATTAAGTCAGGAAAACCAGCCAGAAACCCATATGACACCAGCTCGCATATCAAAAGAGTTACAATTATCAGAAACTAGTGTGAGACGCATAATTAAACAAGATCTTCAACTAAAACTTTTCAAAAGAGTGCACAGGGCAAAAGATTACCAACTGATGAGCAGAAACGAGTTTAAAGATCAAAACAAATCTTACAGGCGAGTAACATGTAATAAACTTTCAAAGGCTTTTTCCACTGATGAAAAGAGATTCACTGTGGAGCCACCTCGGAACAGTCAAAGTGTCAGAGTTTACTCGCACACCCAATGTAAGAATGAAATACCTGATAGCAGACTTTTTGCAACCAGAAATCATTTCTCAGCTAGTGTCATGGTGTCAGTTGGCATATCAAAGTTTGGAAAAACATCCATTCACTTTATTGAGCCTGGTGTAAAAGTCAATGCCGAGTACTATCGAAATACTCTGCTGCGAAACATGCTTCCTGAAATGTAAAATCTGGTCAACGGTAGTTATTATCTTTTTCAGCAAGACGGAGCAAAGTCCCATACAACAATAGCAACTGTGGAATACTTAAAAAATAATGTCCCAGAATTACTTGAACCCCAAAATTGGCCACCTAACAGTCCTGACTTGAACCCTGTTGACTATGGAATCTAGGAAAATTTGGCACAGAGAGTTTACAGGAGCAGGGTGAGAAATGTTGATCACTTGCGTCAGCTTCTTGTGGAGAAGTGGGAAGAAATACCACAGGAGCAGATCGATCGAACCATTGATGAATTTCGTCCAAGACTGAAGAAAATTGTTGAAACAGAAGGGAAAAACATTGAAAATTTTTTTAATAGGAATTTCAAAAGGAGTAAAATGTTAATTTGATTTCTTTTGTAAACTTAGGATTTAAGTTCTGTCTCGAAATTCAAAAATCCTTTTTTATTTTCATGTTTTTTTAAGGGAGGCATTTCCTATATTTTATAAATCTTATGATGTATTTTCAATTAAAATGAGAATACAAATTTTATTACCAAAGTTTTACCGCCTTTGTGGACTTCCAGAATTCAAAACTGGAGCGATGTTCACCAACAAAATTTGTTGAACATAAACAATCCTCGTTAAATCATTAATTTTAAATATAATAATCTGAAAATTGGTGTACATATACAGTATACTGTTTACGTAGTTTTGCTATATATGAGTTTCATTATGATTGGTTAATAAATGTTGATTTCATGGCTGGTTTTAGAGTGAACCCTTTTGTTTGGCAGACGGTGTATATCACATTATAGTAAGTTTTATATAACTATAAGGCAGATGTTTTGATGCATATCTGGAAAATTATCAACTAATGGGGTTGGGGGCCCCCCCAAAAAAAATCTTGTCTAGGGCCCCCAAAATGCTAGAAACGGCCCTGTATGTGAGCACTTAATATAATTGTTAAAATGCTGATTAATTGGTTTAAAATACGTAATGGTTTTGGTTTCTTGCAGAATTTTTGTTTCATTCTCCTATGAATTGACAATTTATCATGTACGTTTGTTGCATAATTGCTTGACACACCTGAATTATTAATTTCATCTCACAATTCAACAACAGTTTGATACATTGAATTGAAAATGTCACAGATTATGTATATAATGCATACAAATGATTGGTAAAAATTACAATTACAATACAATTACAATAGCATCATTCATTAGAAAGTTATCTTAAAAAAACATTGTTGCATAATTTCTTGACACACAGTGTAATTACATTCTTTGTAAATACTATGCGAACTTTAAAGGTATAAAACTAATATAAGTATTTGAATCTTATCTTTAAAAGTATCAAACAAAATATCTCTTAGTGGTTTGCACAAGTGTATAGTGTAAACGTTCCAGTGAGAGGGGGAACTGAGGTATTCCTGAAAATGTAATTAAACTAACTCTTCTCAAACCTTTCCACTTGTCCTTCCGAGCTTGTATTTTGTGGAATTATTGCATCATCCCATGGTTGGTGACCACGAAATAACGCTCCCTTGCTCTCGAAAAAAAGTTATATATATATATATATATATATATGCATTTAACTGCAATGACCACGCAGTATATAAATGAATAGAAACGACATAAGTATTAAGGAACGTTTCTGCACACGAGGAAGAGAAATCACGAATAAATGAAAAATGATTTCTCTTCCTCGTGTGCAGAAACGTTCCTTAATACTTATGTCGTTTCTATTCATATATATATATATATATATATATATATATATATATATATATATATATATATATATATATATATATATATATGAGCGGTTTAAGAGTGGTAGAAAAATACACAGATAAGAGATGGAGTTATATTGTTCACACAGAATTACAACATGAGTTAAGGACACAATATTCAAAAGCAGACGATCTTTTCCAAACCCACTGGACGAACACTAGTGGCTTACCTGATTGGCTGGTTACCGTTGATGCTCCATGACCCCGCCACTTTCTGTTAACTTCACCATAATTTTTCCCGTTATTTTGGCTAAACACACAAATCCCCCTCTATGATTTACTACATTTCCTGACTGTTATTTTATTTATTTTGATTGGGTTCAGAATTCCAGCTGAGCCTTGAACGGCCAAGCTCTGAGGGGCTACTTTAACATATAGCATAAGTTAAGCTAGACTAAAACAAACCTACGGACCTGGAGGTCCTATTTGGTCCTACCTCAGGGTTGTTGACTCGATGTGGGCTTAAAAAACCTATGCTTCTTCATTTAAAATTTGTTGGGTTGTGAAGGTCTTCAAAAGACCTTGTTAAATAGCTTTTAATTAAATTATTAACTTAATTGCCGTCGTGATTCAGAGCAGCCTAATAGTAAATAAAAGGGGAGACCACCATACCTTATTCCGGTGTAGGCCGCCTCTGCTTACCGGGCACGTGCGTTGCCTCCGCTTCTGCTTCGATGTAGGTCATTAGGTTACGCAGTGCGTTTGTTAAGTCTAATTTAACTTAAGTAACTCACTTTGTCTAATTATATAAAGGGATAGGCCCATCCTCTAGTTTTATTAGTTTTAGTTTATTAGTGTTTCACTCAGAACTTGAGGAAGATAAAAGACATCTTCCTTGCTTAAAACGAGACTAGTAACTAAACAGCTCCCAGTCAATTTTCCCCTCTTCAATGTTTCTTAGTCTTACGAATGGAAAATTCCTCAACCGTCGGTGTTCAGGTTTCCGTTACTTTCTTGTCTCAAATTTCCTACGAGTCGTTGCGATGGGAAAAATGCGCGTTTACTTTTTATTATGTAGGCCCAATGCCTACATATTTGTTCTGCCCATGGCAATTTCCCCATTCCCAATAGGCTTTAGGTACTTGTAGGTTATCTCCTCCCAACGCTTGATTTGTCATCGTGGCAAATAGCACGCACGCAGAACAATCAAACGAACATTTCGTTCTAGAATGTTTGATGCACATTGGTTGTTGATTTGTTATACAACATACATTAACTTTGGATCACCTGAAGATCAGGGTCCCCAGCCTTCTTTAGTTAGCCTTATAACGCAAACTAATAAAAATATCACGACCTAACCTAACCAGTCGTTAGGTCAACTGTACGCCTTTGACGCTTGGTTAGGTTAGGTCGTGATATTTTCGTTAGTTAGCCTAGTAATATGGGCGCAAAATGGACGAGTGCAAGAATGTCGCGATGTTGCAATGCAATATTGATCAATGTTGCAAGGGGTTATGTAACAAAGGGGGGGTTAGGGGTTATGCAATGAAGGGGGAGAGGTTTACAATGAAGGGGAGAGGATTATGCAACATCAATGTTGCAAGGCTTATGCAACATCAATGCTGCAAAGGGGGGATTAGGGTTATGCAACAACTCATTGCTGCCAAGGGGGAGAGGGGAGGGAGCTTCGGGGGGAGAAGGGAGGATGACCTCCCCCCAAAGGGGTAGCCTTAATCTAAGAGAGGAAGAGAAAGGAGAAGGAGGGAGGTCTTTGGGGGAAGAGGTGGGATGTCCTCACCCCCTCAAAGGGAAACCTAACCTAAGCCTTAACCTACAGTAAGAAGGAAGGAGGTGTTCGCCTGGTTGGAGCCAGACGCATTATGAACATCCAGGGGCCAAGCAGGTGTTATATAGAGGATCGTGAGTTGCCAGATATCACTTATTTATATATGGAGGGGGTTACCAGATACCACCATTTATTTTAATTGTTCAAGTATACCTTATTAGGGTGAGTTGCTAGATACCACCATTTAATTTTATTTACATGAGTTGCCAAATAGTGTTTTTAATTGTTCAGGTATACCTTATTAGGTTGAGTTGCCAGGTTGCGCCATTTATTTTAACTTATTTAGACGAGTTGTTCAGCAAGAGAACTAATTATTTAAACGTTGTTCAACTTAATATTAATAATAAAAGAAATACACTAGACAATTGGTTTAGCAAAAGAAATCATTCCAATAACATATTCTCTAAGAATAATATTCAATTTACCTATAATTCGCTTTCATTTATTCTAACACCTTAAAATGTATACAGTGTCTATTTACTTTTGACAATCCTTTCCATATATCTAACTGAATCTAATTTCTATTTATACAGAGAGAGAGAGAGAGAGAGAGAGAGAGAGAGAGAGAGAGAGAGAGAGCGTTAATGCTCGAAAAACTGAAGACGGCACACACACACACACACACACACACACACACACACACACACACACACATTATTGACTTTATTTCGAAATCACTGTTAAAAATTAGATTACATTCAAACATAAGCCCCACCCCGTGTGTCTATTGTGTATATTGTGGGTCTAAGGTGGAGTGAAAAACGTAGATTACATTCAAACATAACCCCCCCCGTGCCTATTTTGTATACTGTAGGTCTAAGGTGGAGTGAAAAACATAGATTATTGTCCGAAATGAATAAGAAATTCGTTCATAATATTAATTCATTCTTTACAAGAATAATATTCATTTCACCTATAACTCGAAAGACATGAAACACTTTCATTTATTCTAAAACATTAGAAAGTATACTGTGTCTATTTACTTTTGGCAATCCTTTCTATACACCTATATTTTTTATAAATAAATTTCAGCGAAAATTTTTAGCGAAATGGTTCAAAAACAATGCTACTTGACATCTTGTACTTTAGAACGGTTGCCTTTGGCATATAAAAGTACATGTCAGTACAGTGATTTACTCTAAAGCCAAATTGAAAATGTCTATTTACTTTTGTCATTCTTCTGTATATATATATATATATATATATATATATATATATATATATATATATATATATCAGTGCATTATATTATATATATATATATACACATGTCAGTACATTATACATAGATATATACATGTCAGTACAGTGATTTACTCTAAACCCAAACCGAAAATGTCTATTTACTTTTGTCATTCCTCTGTATATATATATATATATATATATATATACACCTTTGGTAACCTTTGGTTAGCTTCCGCCCGAATTGTTCATTCTGACGAAGGTCGGCTTTTCACTCCACCTTAGACCTACAGTTTAACTTGGAATCCGAACTACAACCCATCAGCAGCCCAGCGTCTTAACCACTAGGCCACCTAAGGTACCCATTTATTTACCAACCACGTTCTTTTTGTGTGGAAGGATGCTCGAACCCGGGGCCGATGGTTTCGTAGTCAGCGACGCTAACAACTACACCACCTAGGCGCATATATATATATATATATAATATATATATATATATATATACACAGGGTGGGCGGAAAGTAGCTCCCTATTTTGGATTGGTAAAAAATACGTATATTATCCATTTATTTCAGAAGAAATAATATGAAAAGGTAGGCATACATGGTAGGTTTTCTCTAAAATTCAATGTGGGCTCCAACTCTTTCCACCAGCTTCTGGAGCCGCCCAGGAATGGCGTCCACTGACTTTAGCAGGAATTCCGGCGGGATGGAGGACATGACTTCCCGAATTCGGTCCTCCAGTTCTTCCAATGTTCTCGGTTTGGTGCGGTAGACTTCTTCCTTTACCCACCCCAAAGAAAGAAGTCGCACGGTGTCAAGTCGGGGCTCCTGGCTGGCCATTGATGTGGACCACGACGACCCATCCAACGCCCAGGGAAGTGGGCATCCAGCCACTCACGGACAACAAGAGCGAAGTGCGGAGGGGCGCCATCTTGCATAATATCAGATCGTCGATGTTCTCCCATGTGCTGACAACCGGCCAGACCTCGTTTCGCAACATAGCAAGGTACCGCTCAGCATTCATGGTGTTGCGCAGAAGGAACGGGCCCACAACCTGATTTGAGGTCATACCACACCACACCGTTACACTGAACCGATTCTGCCGTTTTTCAGCGGTAACCATGGGATCCTCTCCTGCCCAGTAGTGGCAATTGTGGCGGTTGACAAAGCCTCCGACGTGGAACACCGCCTCGTCGCTCCAGAGGATGTTGCGGAAGAGATGGGGCCAGTCTTCATGCCAAGCCAGCATGATTTCCCCGAACTCCATGCGAATGTCGCAGTCCTCGTCCGAGAGAGATTGGCAGTAATGCGGCTTCCACGCACGCCAGTTCAGCTCCTTCTTCAGCACAGTTCGCACTGAGTAGCGGGAGAGTCCACTTTCCCGAGCTGCCTGGCGAGTTGACTTTCGTGGACTCCGTGCGAACATTTCCTGAACTGCCTGCACCGTCTCCTGGGCCCTGGATGTCGAAGGGCGACCACATCTTCGAACATCTGCCACAGACCCCGTGGTCATGAGCTTCGAGTGGCAGTTCTTGATTGTTTTCGGGTCCACTTGGGCACGTGGTCCTGAATGACCCGCCACCATCTTTGAACTCGAACGACAGATTGCCAAACTTCGTACCGTGCCGCCAACTGGGCACGCTCCTGCAGTGTTAAACGCTCAGCCATGTTACCCTTCAATCTGAAATGAAAAAAAAAATGAACGTTACAATTGTACCACTTTAGAGAACACAAAGAGAACACTTTAGAGAAAAAAAGATTACCGTTACAATTGTACCACTTTAGAGAACACACCATAACAATATAACAATACAATCACAATTTATACATAATTTATATGTAATTTAAATTAGGGAGCTACTTTCCGCCCACCCTGTATATATATATATATATATATATATGTACAAGATGTGTCTTCACAATTTCGTACATTTTTTTCATTCATTTCGGACAATAATCTGTTTTTCACTCCACCTTATACTAAATTGACAATAAACATTTTAAATATTCTATAAGAACAATATTCATTTTACCTATAATTCGAAAGACAAGAAAGGCATGCGTTAAAACAACTTCTCTTTTTATTCGAGGAATGGAAGATCTAACGGTATAAACTCGAAACAGTTGAAGCGTCGGTCAAAAATGTTGACCGCAAAAGGTCCCTCGACCCACTTTCGGTTAGAAAAACAACAATGAAACCACCGCTCACTTCTTCAATTTTGCTCCCTTGCTACTACATTGTATATATAAATCTATTTTATTTTTCTTTGCGTGTAATTTGTGTGGTATCTTCTTCATAGTTATTGTCTATTATTGAAATGAAATGAAGGAATGAAAAAATGGAAAGGTTTATTATTATTATTATTATTATTATTATTATTAATATACATTTTTTTTTAAATTAGCACACAATAATAATAATAATAAATCTTTCCATTTTTTCATTCCTTCATTTCATTTCAATAACAGACAATAACTATATATATATATATATATATATATATATATATATATATATATATATAGATAGAGAGAGAGAGAGAGAGAGAGAGAGAGAGAGGAGAGAATCGAAAAACTGAAGACACACACACACACACACACACACACACACACACCACACACACAGAAAGTTTTGTTTATTTATTTTGGATATAATATTCATAGCTTTAATTTCCAGAAGTATATTGGAATTCATTTAACGAGTTTATGATGACCATAAGTAGTCACAGCAAAATTTAAAAATAATTATATAAATAAAGGAATGAAAAGAAAAACAAAAAAAATTTATAATTTCTTTATTATAAATCCTCTCGATAAGATCGTAAAGGGGAAATTTGAAAAAAAGAGAATCAACAATTCATTTTATTAAACTGTAAAACATAATTGATTCCTTGTGCAGATTTTGGCTGTGAGCCTCTGGTTCGCTCCAGCATGCTGGCACCTGAACCTAACCTAACCTATGATTCAGAACATAGATTCTCTGGACGATAATGGAGAATACATTTAATACACAGATTTTCAAAAGACCTTTTAGAGAGAGAAGAAAAAATATACATACGAGGAATATATGCAATAAGTTCAGACCATAGATTCTCTTTGTAACTGGTACCTAACCTAACAGTGGTGTAAATTACATTAGTAGTAATAGCTAACTCGGTTTTCTTTCTCACCGAATTGTTCATTTTGACGAGGATCAAGCTTTTCACTCCGCCTTAGACCTTCAGTTTAACGTGGAATTGAAACTAAGCTGCAACACTGGCGGGGTGAAATTACAATGTCATCGCCCGGATTCGATCTCTCAACCAGCACCCCAGCGTCTTAATCACTAGGATACCTGGGGCGCCCATTTATCTACCAACCCAAGCAGACATTCATTTTTATGAGCTAAACACAATTTAATCACACTCCTACGCGAAAATTGGCAAGTAGAAAGTCAAGCCGAATACATTAATCAAAGTTGAGGATCGAATAGTATGACCGCAAACATATAGTTTGCAAATATTTGAAACCATCGTGGCAATTAACACACACACACACACACATATATATAACCAAATCCACAAGTCAGGAATCTTGGGAAAGCTGAGAATAGTATGACCGCAAAAAATAATAATGCACAAAAACATTCTGCTTGTAGAGATCTTCTAGATTTATTTTCTAATGATCTTTGTGTCATCGGATGTTACTGTGCTGTCTCTGGTAACGATCTATGTCAGGATTATGAAGAGTAGCGGCGCTAATTTTGTTTCCTGTGGTACTGAGCTGAGCGGCTCTGATGAAGATATTCCGATAACGACTTGCAACCGATCACGTTGTCCATCTCCCTATCCAAACTGGGAAAAATTGAGGATCAAATAGTATGACCTTAAAAAATAATAATGTAAAATATTGTCGTGATAGAGATGGTTGATCAATGTTGCAAAAGGGTGAGGGATATTGCATAAAGGGGTGGGTTCTAAAATGGGAAAACCGAGAAAAGTATGGGCGCAAATGCAAATATTGTCGTGGTAGAGACTGCAAGGGGTAATACACGATGTGAGCATTAAATCTACGGAGAGAATATAAAGGCACCATTAGTCGACCAATCAAGACGTCGAAAGCATGGACCCATAATATAGGTGTTACGATTGGTACGCAATTTTATCATAGCCCCGCCCAGTTACATTGACAACCAATCATTAAACTTACGAACCGCCTATTAGTCTTTTCGGGTGGTGCTTGGGGATCATGCATATAAAAGGAAATATTTTCAGCTGGGAGGCACAGTAGTTATTTTCACCAGTGAATAAACATTCCCTCCGCCATGAATCTTTACAGTTTACCGGATTTATATCAAGATGGTGACATTGTAGCGTTGTCCACAATTAATCTTTTTAACGCAGCTGACCGGGATGGATTTTTTCCAACGCAAACCGTTGATGATATTTGCAATGACACTCCTTACGATCCGACGCAAGCGATTGCCGTAGAAATGTAAGTGCCTGTAATTTTATTTTTTGGAGCCAATTATTCGCCGCAAACTTATTTAATGTGTCTGTCAGAAAGAGCACTGTTCTGGATTATTTCATCATATATATGGAGGGCTGTAGTAATTCATCTCATCACATTAAAAATGCTTCATTTAGGTAACCGCAATTATAGACTAGTTTGCAATTATGCTAAAATCCTGTTTTGATTCATTGAATTTTTTTATAGCAATCTTTTGCATGTTTTAAATAATTTTATAAATTCAAATGTTATTCGGAATTATCTCTTAAAGGAACTTCTCTGAGCGGTTCAAAGATATCTTCATATTGTAATACTCTTACTATATGTATACTCTGTATATGTTTTGGATTTTTATTAAAAATGATTCAGTATGAACTAATGAATTATTCTTTCAACTTTAAGGTCCGATGAGGATTTGACACGTGTTATACAATCTTTTCGTTTAGAAGAAACCCATGTCATGGACCTGAATACGGAGGTAGAAGATTTACCGAGCAGTCAACCCAACGATTGTCACATCATTAACGAAATAATGTGTGTTTTTTGTTTCGATCTTTGTTTGGGGAAGAAGACAATGTATTTTCAGCAATTTATTAAATGAAAGAAATCATGTTATTTAGTACAATAACCATCTTAAACTACAGAATATGCAAACTAACATTATTGGTTATAATATATATATATATATATATATATATGATGAATAAAACCACGAAGGAAAGGAAACATAGAATGGTGCTCAAGCGCTTTCGTCTAATGACATCCTCAGGAACACTGAAGTACATAAAGAGTTACAGCCTATATATAGGTTACAGAAAAAAAAAATATATATATACAATAAACGGAAAAAAAAAATTAAAGGATTGTGGGAGGTGCATACAAATTTGTAAGGAAAAACTATCGATTTTTAGCACAAGATTAAATGAATTGTTTCCAACCAATGTTATTTTATGCATTGCTAATGTACTTAAACTTTTGGATATTAATGTAGTATTTTCATATAACAATATTGTGAAAAATATCACAGTAAAAAATAGCCCTACCAATAATTCAGGCATTATCTATAAAATTGGTTGTAAACAATGTGATTCCTTTTACATAGGTCAGACGGGAAAGGATTTGCACACACGTATAAAACAGCATCAATATTCCGTTAGAACAGGACAGTCGTCCAGTGCCCTTTTTGTCCATTTGTCAGAGTTATCCCACTGTATTGACTGGAATAATGCTTCAGTTTTATTTCACTCTAGCAACATTGTTAATAGAAATATTCTTGAGTCTGCCATTATCCAACTTACAAATAACTTCAACATAAGCAAATGTCTTTTTCAACTCGATCCTGTTGTTTTGAATTCCTTCAGAACAGATTTAGATAAGAAGGGTAGAACGCTAAATCTTTAGTAAACTTGTATGCTACTTTATTAACTTTTATTTTTCAATTTATTTTTATATACATCGAACCTTAAACAAAAAGGGTAGAGTGCTAAAACCCGGGCAGATTTCCAGTATAAATTTGTATTTTTTTATTCTTTATTTTTTTTTATAACATTGGTTGGAAACAATTCATTTAATCTTGTGCTAAAAATCGGTAGGTTTTTTTTTTTTAACATTGGTTGGAAAGAATTCATTTGATCTTGTGCTAAAAATCGATAGTTTTACCTTACAAATTTGTATGCGCCTCCCCCAATCCTTTAATTTTTTTTTAATTTTAATTTTAATTTTTCCGTTTATTGTGTGTATATACACTATATGATCAAAAGTATTCGGACACCCCGGAAAATCCGCATTTCTGCAAATATCACCTTCGCCGAAAGGTATGCTGGGAAAAAGCGTGGCGAAACTATAATGCTGAGGTGTTCTGTTAAGTTATCAGTAACTGTTGTGAAGCCATGCCGCGCGGACGTGAACTCTCCGATTTCCAACGTGGACTCGTCATTGGATGTTATTTAAGTAACGTTTCTATACGAAACATTGCAGCCAAACAGGATATACCAAAGTCGACTGTAGCGGATGTTATCATGAGATGGAAGCACGACGGTGCAACTAAGGCGAAAAAACGTTCCGGACGACCACGCAAACTGACGGAACGTGATAGAAGAAGTCTGGTACGACATGTCAAGAAGTCCCGCACGTCCTCTGCCGCTTCCATCGCTGAGGAGGTAGGAAGAGCATCCGGTACCTCCGTTAGTACTGTAACTATCCGCAGAGAGATGCACAGACTCGGTTATTATGGTAGAGCAGCTGTACACAAGCCACTGATTACAAAAGGTAATGCCACGCGTCGTTTGGCCTGGTGTGTCTCCCGTCGCTCCTGGACCGTGGAGGACTGGAAAACTGTTCTTTGGAGCGACGAGTCGCGGTATTCACTCTTCCAGTCTGATGGGCGTGTTTGGGTGTGGCGACAGCCCGGAGAACGGCTTCTTCCTGACTGTGTACGTCCAACGGTGAAGTTCGGTGGAGGGTCCATCATGGTATGGGGTTGTTTTTCCTGGCTAGGGCTCGGCCCGTTGGTTGTTATACCCACTACCATGAACGCTGACGTTTATCTCGACGTTCTGGACAATTCGGCCCTCCCTACACTGTGGCAATACTACGGAGATGGCCATTGTTTGTTTCAACAGGATCGAGCTCCCTGCCATACTGCAAGGCGTGTGCAGGACTGGTTTCGTGAAAATAAGGTGGATATGTTAGACTGGCCTGCTCAGAGCCCCGATCTCAACCCAATCGAGCACATGTGGGACGAACTAGAGCGACGGATACGAAACCGCACACCACGCCCGGCTTCACTTGCATCTCTTGCATCAGCTCTGCAAAGAGGAATGGCGAGCCATTCCTGCACAGACTTACCGAAAACTGGTGGAAAGTATGCCTCGACGTGTTGACGCTGTAATAAAAGCAAAGGGTGGACCTACTGGTTACTAAATGCCATAATAAAATCATTTTTCCCAAAACCATGCGGTGTCCGAATACTTTTGATCATATAGTGTATATATTATATATAATATATATATATATATTTTATGTAACCTATACATAGGCTGTAACTCTTTATGTACTTCAGTGTTCCTGAGGATGTCATTAGACGAAAGCGCTTGAGCACCATTCTGTTTCCTTTCCTTCGTGGTTTTATTCATCATAAATATTTTTCACGTGTTATTTTCGTGAAATAATTTTCATATATATATATATATATATATATATATATATATATATAATATATATATACAAACGAACAAAACATCATACTATACAACGAGTACGCACAATCGGAAAACGGCTTTTTATCTGTCTGCATACCATTTCGTCGTTTCGTTGATTGTGACACGGGTCGAATAATTTTAAAAAATTTGTAAATTCTTTACCATGTGACATATGCGTGAGAAATGAAAGGCAGTACATTCCGGCAGTATATTACTAAAATATTCTTGTAGCCGGAAGGGGTTTCATACAACTTCGGGGATATGCAACTGGTCGAGAAATTTTACAATAACAGGTTCACTCTAGGGTTGAGTCCCGAGTGAATCAAAATAGTACATGCGGTCCCTATTTTTAAAATAGATTGCAAACCAATGAATCCTTTCATTACCAATGACATCTGTGTTCACAATAAGACTACCGCAATCTCACGTAGTTGGCAAATTCAATGTTTTATTCTTCGCAAACACACCGATAAATTTGGAACGTGTGATTCGTTCACTATTCATTACTCTCTGAAGTGTATTCGCATTAATTTTAAAAGTCAGTGATAACGCCCCTAAATCTGTCTACTTCTATTAGGGCTTGTGACTCGAGGTATACTAGTACATTAATAGGTGCGTCTAACGGCTTGGCGAATTCCAATTTGACTGAGATGTTTCCACTCTGTTGTGGACTTAAATGTGTATTTACGCTAGCAGATAAGTCAGGTGTGATGTCAAATGGATAAAGGTTAATTTGATCAATGAATTCTTTCTGGGTACCCCAGTCCCTAGCTCATCACAATCACCTGCAATATAAGCCAGATTACTATATGCTCTCGCGCAAAGCGGTAACATAGCGTCTGATGAATAGTCCATATCCAATGTTCCTCCCAACGCAACGCCATTAACGTATAGAGTTATATTTTTAAGGCCGAAATTCTCGAATTTAAAGGCATTCTTTTTATATTTTCCATTCACCGAATTGTGTTCCTGCATTCCAATTAATATCCTTTTAGGTAGATTTCCCAGGGCTGTTTCCTATCTGTTTCGATGCCAACCCTGCTGGCACCGTGTATAGTTTGATTTGTACTCTGTTAAATGGGTATTTTACCGTGGCGTGTAGTAAATTTTTCTCAATTTCTATTTGTTTTAGTGAACTTAATTTCACTCGCCGTACGCGGAGGTATGTCTCCATGTTGTGAACCACAAGGGGTTTTGCTCCCTCTTCTTGATTAGCATCCAGATTTAAGCAGATCTCAGGATTCGTGCGGGTAAGCTTTATTTTCATGTCCACCCCATTCACAAGCAACTTCTCCTGGAATGTAAAATCTGTATGCAGGCGTCCAAAACACTCGTATATCTTCTTTTTAGAATTTTAAAATTTGTCCTTAATACTACTTTCGTCTTTAGATTGATAATATCCCTCGACACTTAAAAAGGTATTCTTCGCTTCTTTGGAAAAGTTGAGGACATTTTCCAGATAGGCTCGTAGGTGATAGTACCCCGTGCCTGCCGATATGTTGAATTGATTTAAATATACGTCACACTGGTTGAATATGGAGTGCAGAAAGTTTGTTTCAGGGTATACAGCATATTTGTCATCGCAGTCCGTTCCATCAGAATGGGCTATACGTAGTTTAGCGTACATGTGCACACAGCTTGGATAAAAAAGTAAGGGCCTGAGCTGGGTATCACGAATTCTATAGTGGCACTCGGGGAACTAATTGTGTTTAAAGCGTTAATTGAAATAAAGTCACTTTGTTCAAGAGAAACGTGAGTTGGGGGACATGTCAAAGAGGGACAGCTCCGATTTACAGCATTGTGAACTACACGGATGGATGAAGCATGCCATGACGAGTTAGAAATAGTGCCTCCTCTCTCGACAAGTAATAAACAAACTATGATTCATGAGATCAATGTCCTTAGCTTATATCAGTCAAAAAAATGGTCAACCATAGGCTTCATTCGCTTAGAACACTTCTTTTTTGATATCCTTTTACGTTTAATGCCATGTGATGGTAATCCATTCTTCCGGACAGTCCTCTTCTTCCCACCACCACCACGCATTTTTCTCTTTGCATCTTTGACGATTTCGTCCCGTGTACGCTTTAAGTGTTTTTTTAGAGCTTCTTTAGGTTTAACCCCAGCCACTATGTCTTCTGCAGTGTTAAGACCTGATTGTAGCGCTTTCCTTCCGAGGTATCTGGCACCCATCTTTAGCAAAGGAACAACCGTACGTTGTATGGCTGAAAAAATGGATCCAATTCCACTACCACGCTGGTGTCTCACCCCTCGATAGACGGTGAAAGGCTTTCTGTCCATTATAACTCAGTGCGTCGAAAGTGCAGCTTCACTGTTAAGCTCCCATCACCGAATGGGAAATTTTTTCCATCAATCGTTCTTATATATATATTGAGATATTGGTTATTAGATTAGTTGCGACATTCACGTAATGGAGTCTGTCATATGTAATACTCAAACTCCTTCCTCTTTGGTTGGGAATATGAGCAATGCGCAGCAGGCGTGCCTGGGTATCCCCAACAAACTGGTGCTCCACTATATTGCTGTAAATATAGCACATGTCTGGGGGTGTATAGCTGGCATCCAGTTTCTCCAATTTCATCTAATACATTAGGCTGGACAAGTCATGTTGTACCTCGTGAAATGTGTCTCTTTGGAAGTCTGATCGATATCGCCCCACGGTCATAATTTTGAACACCAGTCTTTAATATTTTTGTTAGCCTTTGATTTTAGGATTAGAGTATGTGCAGGGTTTCCTTTGTTTACGATTTCGTATACTAAATCAGTCGTAAAATTTGAGTTTTTTAAACTTACGTTTAAGTCTCTTACAACATCCTCAGCCGAACCATAACGGCCCGGACCTAGTGTTACTATTGTACTGTAATACCGTGCAACCTCAGTCCGGGCGATACGTATAGTTTCATCCCGAGTTACCCCGGCATTTTTCACACTCATCAATGTTTCAAAGAATCGTAAAAACGGTATTTTTATAATCAATATTTAAAAAGAGGGTGTCCAGCTGAATTTCACATATCCCCACCTCATACGAATCACGACCCAATTCAATGGGTCCATGGAAATCTGTTACAAAGTTGGCTAGTGTGTTGTTAGGGTGTACAGACAGGGACGAGGAGGACGGGAGTGTGACATAGAAATGGTTAGGAGCCATGTTGCATACTATTTAAACTTCATTATTGCATCTGAACTTTGCTTCCTATAATTTTCTCAATTTTAGACACATGTTTTCCTAAATTAAATGCCACTTTCTGCAACTCCTCGCGGTAAAAGCCTCCTGCAATTTCTTCCCCATTAAAATCTTCAACGTAATCCATCATTAGCTCACCTTTAGGTCTCATAGCACGAACTTTAAAAATCTCACGTGTCCATCCTTGCTCAAATCCCTTCGCCAATTTATTTCCCGAACGCGACAGCCTTACATAATCATTGATTTTGAAACGCGCAGAGTGTGGTGGTGTTCCAGCTCTTCTCACTTCTGGGCGCGTACCTTTTTCTAAAACCTCGTTAGGTGTTGTCTCAATCATGCGATGGTGTGAGCGGTTGTAGAAGGACGAGGCCAATGATTCCAGAATGTCTAGAAATCTGTATGTGTTTTTATGTGTAAAATAGCGGTGCATGCGTTCCTGTATGGTACGTTGAACTCTTTCAGCTAAAGAAGCCTTATGTATAGAATTGGTAGTGTAATAGCTGATATTAAACTCCGTCAACATGTTCTGAAAAGCACGGCCTATAAATTCCTACCCCATATCCGGACAAAAATAGCCAGGATCCCTGTTTTCTTTTAAATCAGCGTTTTGGTGGCTTTAGCAACTGTTTCAGGTGATTTATTTTTCAGAGGAATTAGCCACAGATATCTAGAGAATACATCTATTATAAGTAGAATGTAGCGGTAACCATCGTTATACACAGAATATCTTTGCATGTCTGTTAAAGCTGCTTGCCAAATAGAGTTAATCGAAGCAGCTGTTGTCTTGGCTGTTTTAAACCTTTTTCTTACAGGGTTATAAAGTGTATAAGCGTCCTACTCCCGCAAAAATCTCTCAACATCTTTTTTTCCTACTCCGTAAACACTTCTGTACAGTCTATCTACGCCTCCGTAGGAGGCTGGGTCAGAAATGTCATAATAACGTCTTCTTAATACGTTAGCCATTTGCGTATTTTAGAGGCACGTGGGTAGGGTTGACCGTTGTTGTTACCACCGGGGGGTGATGGCGTTTTCAATTGTGTCAAGTGCGACGCATGTTCCAAGTCTTTTAACCTGTTCAGATTTCCTATCATTGTTTTGGGGACATTTATTTGTTGTAGTCTTGCTTTAATATGTTTCCATCCTGATGGTGAGGGCCTATCCCACTTTCTCACCAGATCATGGACGATGTCTACGATATTCGATCCTTGTACCTTTGCTTCTTCCACATTGATCTCACCTGTATCGGTGCACTCTATGGCGGGGTCCTCATTCAATAGATTATAAAGACTTAAACCTTTATTCCTCAATGTATGTGGGAGGGTGCTTTTTAATACATGCTCGATATGTTGTGTGGCCGACCCATTAATCTTTAGTTGGTTAGCTCTATCGTCGGACACAGGTCCTATGTCACCATGTCCATCGTTCCCCGTGCTGTGCCTAATAACCACGGGAATCTCTGTCGAATTCTTATAATTTTCGTACTCGTGAAGAAATTTCTGCAGAGCTTCGTGGTATAAGATTCTTTTCTCATCAGGTGTTTTTTCACTGTTTAATAGGGTTAGCAATTCGCTTTCCATTCTTTTAAACCTGCTTTTTCGGGGATCTAGATCCGTGTCTGGATTCTTTGAACTTTGCAGTGAAGCATACACCTCGTGTGGAATCACTACCACTTTCATTATATTAATCTAGTCAGGAAAGGACCCAAAACTGAAAATAAGATGGGGAGGAATGATCCTCCTCTTTGTACAATAATTCGTTTTTTCTTCCCTACGGTTTGACTTTTACGAGCGAGTGCAAGTATTATGTTCTTGTAACGGCGTAGGCGAGCCTTCTGAGGTGGTTTCATTGAATCATTGCAATTTATGACGTTAAGACAGATTTCACAGATGCATTTTAAAAAGTCGGAGTCGATATTTTTAGCAAACATCTGCTGCATTGCCCGGGGCAGTCGATGATAGATTTTTATTAATCCATGGTATTTCTTTAGCCTCTTTGTCATTGTGGAATATACACCGTTTCACGCTCGTTTGGAAATATATTCGTTCTTAGAAGCACCCTAAACGTGTTTTGCGGATGAAGGTCGCAAAGCAATGTGTATTTAACGACACATCGCGCATGTATCTATTTTTGAAAAATAGATTCTGATTGATGAAGAACACGCTTATGTTAAGATGGTGGGAGAATACTGTTAATGTCTCGGCAAACGTTTTAGCCATCTCCAACATGAGATCGTCAATTACAATGACTGTTTGTTCATTTCCCTTTAACGAATTAACGTCGTATACACCTTTGTGGAACAAAATATCATCTTGGTACTCGTTGAACACTGATTGATACGTCGAATAGCACCATATAACTTTATGCACAAATTTTGAGAACATCTCTCTCTTTTCTTTAATGATTTTAAGAATAAACACAGTTTTACCACATCCTGTAGGTCCAGATATAATACATGTGGATGGGTTCGTGAACCTGAATTTTTCTACAGAATCCATTTCTAACACGTCACACTCCTAAGTGGGTCATTTACAAAGTATAATAAATATTTAAGTGTTGACCCATATATTCTACAGTCTTGCTTTTCTCTTCATCCAGAGAACCGTGAATGACGATGAGGTACAGCACCCCATCATCGATATTACAGATGACCCAGACGAGAGTGTAGTTGTGATCACAGAATCCATCCCCGCTGACAAATCCTCACCAGCGATACCTGTAGCACGCGCCAGTTCAAAGCGGAGGCATGATGAAGAGCCCACCACGTCAGGTATAAAACGCGTCAGGATTGCGCCGGTTGTTAGGCCACCAGTAACTACGTCTTACGACACAACCTCCACAATAGTACCTTCCTCAAATATACCCCCTTATTCAATTCCTGGTACATCCTCCACATCAGCTTCTCGTTCTGATGAGGATGGCATAACGTTCGAGTTGGTGCGCACCGCTACCCCCACCCCAGCCTTGACTAGAAATCGGTATATAGTCAGGGTTGATCCTATATCCATGTATAGCAATGGTGTTGAACACGGACTACGGCGCATAGTTGAATGTATTATAGAGTTTGCCCTTCAGAACCGCGACGACGTGAAGTCAGGACGAGCCTGTCCTTCGGATTCGGGTCAGATGACGGAGATGTAGATGATATTTGGGTAGTAACCGTTCAGATGCTTGGCAGCTGAAGATATAGAGTATATATTAGGCCGTATAATGCAGGCCTCTCAAAGTAGTATAGCCTTCAATATGGACAACTTCACGGTAAATATTGGCCGTGTATTCCGTGTTGCGGGTCATAGTGCCACACCTTATACTCTTAACTTCAATTCTCAGGCTATTTATAGACGGCATATAAACGCCGATCGTGGTTGCGGCTTTATACCATTAGTCTTGGCCCGTATGTTTACTGTACTAAATATACGGGTCAAAAACATTTGGTCGCCTACGGTAGTGGAGCGTGCCCGTAAACTAGCTGTAGATTGTAAACTTGAATTTGAGTGTAATACGGGTCCTGAAGAGCTGAGAAGGGTAGAACAGGAAATGAATGCTCGTATAGTTGTATTTAGAATGGATGATCGTCATAGGACTGTGTATGTTTTTAAAAGCAGTGTGAGAAATCGTACAAGACCCCTACTTATTTTAGGGCTGTCAGGAACAACATATCTACCCATCCGTAATATAAGGGACCTTTACGCGAGTTATGATAAAAGTCGAAAATATGGGCGACATCATGATTTGTGTAAGGGATGTATCGAGTTTGCGGATGATATAGTGAAACATTGTAAAGAATGCCACATGGTATGTGAGCAGTGTAAAAGCTCGAAATGTGAAAGCCGTGTAGTTGAAGCTGAGAAGAGGGATTGTGATGTGTGTAGAGGCACATTTTTCAATAATAACTGTTTTGAGCTCCATAAATCAATTGGCACGTGCAGGAAAATGAGAATCTGTGAATGTGATATGTTTCATATGATGGATAATTGGGGGAATTTCAAGCATAAATGTGATGAAATTCACTGTTCTACATGCCATGAGAAATATAAGGCGGTTGGAGTAAAGCATGTATGTTGTATGAAAGACGCCAAGCCTAAAAACAGCGTAAGATCAGAGGTGTATATGCAAGTCCAGAGCTGGATCTAGTTGTTCACCATGGCTACAGAATATTGAAGATACATGAGTTGTGGAGGTTTCAGAAGCTACGCAACCTTTTCACGCCATATATAAATGCTTTTTTGAAAGATAAGGTCGAAGCCTCAGGGTATCCGCGAGGAGTTGATACTGAAGATGAAAAATCGGCCTACAGTATATTCAACGTTACCGTGACCGTGAAGGTATACAGCTTGACCGTTCCCAAATTGTAAAGAACCCAGGCAAGCGCTTTAGCGCAAAGTTGTGTCTAAACAGTCTTTGGGGAAAATTTGCGCAGAATACTGGCAAAGAGAACGTTCATTTGGCACAAAGTTATAGTGAAGTCTGAGATTATGCCAACGCTCCCGATAAAGAGGTCATGGAGATCGTGAATGTAGGTAATACTTACATAATAAAGTACAACAATACCGAATTGGCCACAGATACCTCACGGGTTACAAACATACCTGTAGCCAGCTTCACAACGGCCTACGCACGCATCAAACTTTGGGGCCTATTGCATTCTCTTGGGCAGAGGGTTTTGTACGCCTATACAGATATCGTGATATTCACAGAGAGGGAGGGTGAATACATGCCTTCTGTTGGTGAATTCCTCGGTGAGTTGACTGATGAGATCAAGGATGAGTATGGAGACATCGCATACGCCGACTCTTTTGCCTCAACAGGGCCAAAACCTTATGGGGTACGGGTGAGGGTGGGGGAGGATATGAAATATATCGTGAAGGCTAAGGGTATCACGCTCAACCAGGCGAATCGGCGGGTCGTTAACTTTGATTTTGAAGGATCTAATGTGCTTGGATGATGATGGTGAGGGCGACCGGCCGCCCCAACTAACTGTAGGTACCCACAATTTTCGGGCGCAGAAGCTGGGAGGCGTGAAGGAACTTAGGGGTATAAAGGTGTGCTGTAACACCTATAGGAAACGTTACCAGGTGCCTGGTACCTATGATACCGTACCCTTTGGATACCTTAATCTTTGATATGTCTATTGTTAACTTATTTATTACACGTATTTGTAAATATATACACCTTGAATATTTCGTTTATTAAATAAATCGTGTTTCAATTAGCGTTTCACTTTCTCCTTTGTGTGTGTGTGTGTGTGTGTGTGTGTACACAGGAGAAAATTCTAAGCTCCGCCCAGCGTGTGTACAGGAGAAAGTTCTAAGCTCCGCCCACTGTAAGACTGATCACGTGACTCCTGCTATTACCTGCGTGCTCAGTTGATCGCAGTAAGCCCTGGATCTCAGACGTGTATTCTCCCGCGTAGACAGAAAATAGTAATGGCTACCTTTAATATTACGTGTTCGACGTTTATGAAGTGGAATTCGGCAAAGTGCCAAGATGTGGTGGATACTGAAAAACTCCCTATTCCATCCTCCTTTGATACTTTTAAGGCTACATTGAATCGTGCGAAGGAGCAAGAGGTACAAATACTCTACAGCTATTCTGGCGAGAGCATTGTACGATTTCGTGGTACAAATGATGTATTGAACTATGTTGTAGGACTAAACTTTATAAAAGCTTACATATACTGTGAAGTAGAAGAAACAACACGTGCAGAAGAGAAGCAACGGATATGGATAGTGAGTCTTGTTGATGAGTGGTGTGACAAGCGATATTATATCATGTTGCATCATACCGAGTGCTCGTACCCTGCGACTGAGAATGTAAATCTTATCATGGAGAATCTTAAGTATTTTTACCCCTATATTAATATATATTATGACGAGGTTTGTAGTGAGGGTGTGGCTAATGGGGTTGGGTACGATTCGATGTGGCCGACTCGATGCGACCCAACTCGATGTGGCCGACTCGATGTCAGGACAACTCGATGTGATATCCCTAAGGGATATTTTGGTTAGTTTTAACGAAAATATCACAACTTAACCTAACCAATCGTCAAAGGCGTACAGTTGACCTAACCGGGCATTCAGTTAACCTACATTAAATATATAAAGAAAATGAAATCGACTTGGCCTGGCATTGACTTGGCTTGACATCGAGTTGTCCTGACATCGAGTCGGCCACATCGAGTTGGGTCGCATCGAGTCGGCCACGTCGAATTGTCCCCTGCCCCGGCTAATGGCCTGTATGAGTTTTTAACAGATTTTAGAGACGAGTATCGATTGTTAAACAAAAAGGAAAAATATGGGCATATGTTTCTCTCAAATAGTGCGCCGGATTGTGAAGATGTTTAGTTTGTGGAAATGAACGTTTGATGAGTGATAAAACATTAAAACCGATATTGCTTCATGTAGCGGAAAATTTCTCAAAACATCTGCCCAATACAGTGGGATATAAGTATTCATGTTATGGCTAAAGGTCTGCGTGAGTATTTAACAGAATTTAGAGATGAGTATCGCATGCTAAGCAAACAGGAAAAATATGGTCATATGTTTCTCTCAAATAGTGCGCCGGTGTGAATAAAATGTGTTTAGTTCGTGAAAATCTCCCTATGCAAAAATGTCTGGTGCGTATTCTGGGGAGTGAGAGTGATAAAACATTAAAACCGGTATTACTTCATTTATCGGAAAATTTCTTAAAACACCTACCCAATATAATGGGATACAAGTATTCGAATAGCACCGTACACGTTTCAGTAGCTTATGGTGTGACTCACTCCTCCCGTCGAGCCGATCCGTTGCATGTGGCTCATCGTCATTTCAGAGCTTGAACCGACTGGACGTGCGCTCCTCGAATACGATGGAACTTCCTTTGAGCAGAGTTCTCAACGCCGTGTTCAGGCGTAAATCCGGTGCCATTAACTATGTACTGGAAACGACTTGTAGACAAACAAACAAACGGAATGTTGTTTATTTAAGTGATGAGGAGATGAATAGAATCTTCGTGATAGTTGAGAAGTGGAGTGAGGATCGTTATAAAATTCCAGCAGGTGTAGATACAAAAAGAGAGCAGATTAGTGACACCCCTCATATGCCGTTGTTTGTAAGTTGTGTATAAATAACGATCGGCCATGCATTGATATACGGCTGATGTGGAAGAATGCTTCTGATAATAACGCTCTTGTCCCTATTTTTTGCCCATACTACTAGCCTTATAAAGCTAACTAAAAAAAGGCTGGGGGCCCTGATCTTCAAGTGATCCTTAACTTTATAATGGCGATCCTTCAGAATCCGGCCATAAATTAGTTTAAAAAATAAATCGTATCAATAATTATTACATGAGCCAAATTATATATTTAATAGTATCTATTTCAGTAGATATTACCAATCCTTTGCACAATTTAATTATTGCTTTTTCAGCCAGAATGAATTTACTGCGACTTCATGCTATTTGCCACGATGACAAATCAAGCGTAGGGGGGAGATAACCTACAAGTACCAGGCTTTATCGCAAATCTCGAGGCAATGCAGTTATTTAATACAGTAAATTAATATTTTGTATTTATTTATGAAATAAAGGTACTATATACAGTACCATATTGTAGGCGCGGTTTTAGGACTAGAATTAAATTAGGCTTTGCTCTGGACTGTATTGTAAACTGTATGACAGGCGTGTGTAGTTTTTCCATAGTAGCAATCTAGAAGAACTGCTCTATTTGCTGTTAAATGGTAATCCCCACACAAACGCAGTGACTTGTCGGGTTTTAGTACAGGAACCACTGGGACAGCCCACTTAGTGTGTGTGACTGAACCGTTAATTCTATCTTTGAGCAGTCTATCAATTTCTAAATCTACCTTCTCCCGCAAAGCATGTGCAATTGGACGAGCCTTGCAAAATTTTGGAGTTACATGAGGGTCCACCTCTATACAGACCTGATGGTCTTTTAGTTTGCCTACTTCAGGACCGAAAAAAGAAGAAAACTCCATTAACAACGAATCTATGTCAGACGGACATGTGAATGTATGCACATCTGCACGACCCTTTGGCAAAATTTTATTAATAGGCAATTTCAAGGCATCGATCCAATCACGGCCTAGTAGAGTAGGCCCTTGCTCATCTACCACTAAAAGTGTTAAGGGATGAGATAAAGTTTTCTTGTTAAGTGTAACTGTGATTTAGGGTTCTCCACAAATCGGTATTTCTATATTACCATATTTTTTTAGTATCGTTTTAGATTTGTGTAGTTTGTGTGTATTTTTGAAAGTTTTGTCAAAAACTGTTTTAGACATGACAATTCGGGCAGCACCTGTATCTAGTTCTGGAGGAATTGTAAGTCCATTTAGGCCTACTTCAACAATATACGGACCCGTACTATCACCACTTTGCTGCTCATAAAATAGGTATTCCGCTCCAATGTTTGAAGTATTTCCATTCGGAGGATTACCACTAGAAATGTTAAAATTAGAATTTTCACCCTTTTGTTTCTTTGAAAAACGAACTTTATTATGCGGCCTATTTTACTACAGTTTCGGCAAACTGCCTCTTTAAAGGGACAGTCCTTCTTCCAATAATGTCTTCCACACCCAGTACATGGCTTGGAAGGTTTTTCATCCTGCTTAGCATTAGAATTAGTAGGTTTAGTAGTATTTGCAGCATACTTTTTAATAGTTTGCCTAGTAGGCTCATTAAGTCTGCCAGGCCTAGAAGATTTAAAGTTATTTATTTGTTGGACCTTACTAGTGTGACTGCCAAAAGCTCTAACATCTTTAGCGACTGCTTCTCTAGCCGCAGCTACTTCTACAGCCTGATTAAATGTTAGGTCCGGTATAGCTAATAGGGCTCTCTGGGTAGACTCCTCTTTGAGACCCATTACATACCTATCTCTCAGCATTTCGTCTAATTTGTCCCCAAAATGACAAGTTCTGAAATGTTTTCATTAGTAGTCTGATATCTAGAATAAAATTTAAAACGTTCATAGCTGAGAACCACTCGTGGTTTGTAATGATTGGTTGGGGCCTGTACCAATTCACTGTAGGTGCAATTTTCCGGTGCTTTAGGAGTAACTAGGTCTTTGACGAAGCTAAACGTTTTAGGGCCTATTATAGTAAGGAGAGCATGTACTTTCTTAGCAACTGGAATAGAATTACCCTCAAAAAATAATTTAACCCTAGTGACATAAGTTTCGAAGTCCTCCGAGTTTCGTAGGGATTTACATTGCCAATCACCGACATGCTACCAACAAGACCAATTTAGGTCAAATAACGTGAAGTAGGTTAGGTAGGGTTTAAATTTGATCAAGTTACTCCCCAGTTAGGGTTGAATAAGAAATTGTATTAGAGTTTGGTCGGAGGGACCGAAGTATTATTTTATTAATTTTGATTGGGTTCAGAATTCCAGCTGAGCCCGGAACGGCGAAGCTCCAAAGGGCTACTTTAACTTATAGCTTAAATTAAGCTAAACTAAAACAAACTTACGGACTTGGAAGTCCTATTTGGTCCTACCTCAGGGTTGCTGACTCGATGTGGGTCTACTTTAGGCCAAAGTAGCATAAAATTAAGAAAAACAAAATGGGCCGTATTTATGGTCTTCTGTCAAAACCTTCTAACAACAACACAACCTGCACCATTGCACGATGCAACAATCCTGTATCTAAACAATCACACTGAATTGCAAGAGAGCTCTCTATAAGATCACGCCCTGAAAGTGCCGCATTCAGCAAACAAGTAGAAAGGACGCTGCCATGCCCTAAAAAATGATTCCACAAGAGTACCCAACCAATGATGCCACAAGAGCTCAAAAATGCTAGCTCTAAATTAAGTGAATTTTTCACTAACCTTACAAGTATGAGATGGATATATATACCTTAACTTGATATATACAAGCAATGCTGCATCAATCAGCTTATTCATCATATCGCTTTGGGACAACACTGGCTCTTCCTCTTCTAGATTTTCTGACACTCCCCACCGAAGAGACATTGTTGTCATCACCTTCTGCAAGTTTAGCCAAGCCTTCTCCATGAGGCTGTAACCCAAATGCTTCATCTTGACTATCCATGTTTTTGCTGATTTCTAAAGCATAGAGATTTTGTATAGGTCTCTTTAATTTTCCTCCTGAAATCTTTACCAGAGCAGACATAACTAAATTGTCTTTGCCAACAAACAACTCTTCAGTTATGCCAAGCTTCCAGCATTGCCTTGGTCTTTCATCCCCAATCATTACCACTTCTCCCACCTTGATACAACTTGCAGTGGAGCCCTTTACATTGCCTGATGGGCAGAGCTGGGCAGTATTTAAATACATTTGTATTTAAATACGTATTTAAATACATTTGTGTATTTAGAACTGTATTTATAAATACATTGTTTTTCATGTATTTAAATACAGTATTTAAATACTTTAATGAGTATTTAAATACAATGTATTTAAATACTCAAAATATAAAAATGTAAATACTTTTACTGGTTTAATACACGTTCTGTACTAGCACAGTACGACGCGTCGACAGTGTAGTACAGCATGGTTCATGTTTCAACGTGTCAGTTCAATCAGTTGTGTGCCACTCTTAGTCGAAAGCGGTTGATTTCTTTATCGTGTGCGTGTCATGGCTTAGTGAATTAGTGAATGCATATGTTAAAATTTGTATGTATTTAAAATGTATTTACAAATGTATTTAAATACAATTGATGTATTTTGTATTTAGTATCTAAATACATTCGTAAAATGTATTTAGTATTTAGTATTTAAATACATTTCTCCCATGTATTTAGTATTTAGTATTTAAATACATTCAATGTATTTATTGCCCAGCTCTGCTGATGGGTAATAATTGAGTTCTGGCAAGTATTCCATCTGCCACCTCTTTCATAAATGATCTGGTAGCTTTTCAAGGAACTTGAACCTTCTGGTTAACTCTTCTTCACTGCTCTGGATAGGCTGTAAGTCTACTGACAAACTGGGGCTTGAAGTTAATCGTTTACCACAGAAAACATACTGCCATAAACAAAGGTGATAGGCCTGCTGTTCACCATGGTGGGAGGATTTTGGGAAAGGCTAGTGAGAAGTGTAAAGTGTCCATTAAAGAAACTTGGCTAGTGCTCATTTGAGCAAAGAAGAATTCTGCACTGTTTTCTGTGAAGTAGAAGCAATGGTGAACAGTAGGCCTATCACCTTTGATAATGAGCTGCTGGTGAGCAATTTTCTCTCTTCACCAAATTTTTCCTTCTGCACATATACCACCCAGTAGTGCCTTGCTTGTTGAATCTTCTTACTGTTCAGAATTCCTTTCCTTCTTGTTTCCCCCTTAAAGTTGTCTGTAAATCTATATATCCATGCTGTCACTCTTAACAACCTTTTCAGACTGCTGATGTCCTCAAGCTCAATATGGGGTCCTGCTGCATAACTTGACAACTGTTCACAGTGCATTTTCTCATCTCACTCACCCATTCTTCTTCAGCTCGGCATTCTCCTACAATACGCTGATTAGAAGGACAATTTTCACTTCCAAGTTTTAGCCACTCTGGCCCATTCCACCACAAACTTGACTGCGTAAGATCTTTCACTGAAATTCCTTGTGTTGGTAAATCAGCTGGGTTTTGGGTGCCTGGATAATTCTTCCATTGCTTTGGATCTGTGTGTGCTTGAATTTCCTCCACCCTATTAGCAACAAATGGTCTCCATTTCCTTGCTTGGCTTCTTAACCAGTGCCAAACTATAGTGGAGTCTGTCCAATAATAGCTTGGAATTTCATAAAGGCCCAAAGAGTTTTACACTGTAATTGGAAACCGACTAGCAATGACTGCACCCATCAATTACAACCTCGGAATAGAAAGCCTTTTCAAAGGCTGCTCTTTGCAGCAACCAACCTGCAACTTACTTCCTCTTCAAATGTGGCTCTTATATAAATGCAAGTTGGATAGGCTTCCTCACTTGCATCACAAAAGATGTGCAGCTCCAAATTATCTGGACTATTGTTTAACTCTCCAAAGTACCATCTTGGGATTTGAATGTGTCCAAGATGTGCCAATTCAGGTAACTCTTGGTCTCAACCAAGTCCAATTTCCCAGAGCCAGGAATCTAAGAGGATCAAAGACATTCGAAGCCAAACTAATACGTTTTGTCCGCCTTGTCTCATTCTCAGCCAGCTCTACCAAAGATTTTCCACTGAGGTAAACAAATCCTCTCCTTGCTGCCAAACAATGCCTAGCATCTTTGTGTCTATTGCCCACAGCTCCTTAATACTAGAATCCTCAATACTTTATGCTGCATCAGGTCCTACACAGGACTGACTTATAAACTGTTGTAACTGAGAATGATTGGTCTGCCATTTTCTAAGCTCCATGCCAGCCTCCCTCATTATAACTCTAGCCTCCATGAGTATCTGTTTAGCCATGTCTGCATTATCCACTAAACACAGAAAATCATCAACATAAAAATTTTGCCTTGTGTTCATTAGCATTAGGATAGACTTCAGAATATTTCTTAAAATGGTACTGCATAGTAGCTGCCAACATAAATGAACTAGAGCTGAGGCCAAACAACACTGACTTTATTCTATACGCTTGAACCTTGGGTTCATTTTTCAACAACTTTTTCGTATCCACCCACAGATACCTTACTGCATCTCTGTCCTCTGGTTTTAACTTTACCCTCAAAAAGGCTTGCTTCACATCTGCAGTCAATGCTACTCTACCAAACCCGAATTTCAGTAAGAAGGAAAATAAATCTGCATTTAAATTTGGACCAGTATCCAAACAGTCATTCAAGGATACACCACCTTTGTCATTGGCTGAGCCATCAAAAACTACCTTCAGTTTGGTGGTAGTTTTGTCTCGCCGTACTACTGCATGGTATAGCAGATAATGTGCTTCCTTGTTCACCAGTCACCTTGCACCCTTTCAGCATAGCCCTCCTTTACATAGCTTGAGATGGCCTCATTATATTCATTTAACAACTCGTTTTTCCTTAGCCTGTGCAATGAAGTCTCCAACCTTCTATTAGCTAGCTGAAGGTTTGAGCTGGGTTTGCAAGAATCCTTCCAAGGGAGGCCAACTTCGTAGCAACCATCTCTGAACCCAATACCTTTTTCAAATTGCTCTGAAACCCTTCCTGTTCACTGTATTTGCCTGTTTCTCCTGTTTGTCTTTTATGCCAATGGATTCAAGTTCCCAAAAGGCTTTCAAATACCTTTTCAAACCATGGCTGTTCTCCTCTTTCTTAACAAAAAAGAGTTTTGTCCTCCATTTCATTGCAATAGCTACCATGTAGCATCCAGCTTAGCTTCCTTTGAACAGCTACAGGACCTTGAGATGTGCGGACAATGTTGCCAGTTATAAAGTCCCAATAATAGTCAGCTCCAATCGAAAGACTAATATCTTCTGTTCCTTCAAACTTATTAATGCCCAAATTAATTCCTTTAACTTGCAATTCTTGGACATATGCCATATCTAAACAAGTAGTGACTGGAGCACAAAGTTCCTCAGTCTCTACAGCTTGGACCTTGAGAGTGGGACTTTATGATAACAACCCCTCAACCAGAATTTCTACCATCTTAACTTTGATTCTGTTTTGAACTGAACTCCCAAACCCAGAAATTCTTAAATTTTTCCTCTTAAGTTCTTTTAACTTCAATTTTCTGGAAATTCTGATCTTAATAAAGCTACACTGGCTACCACTATCAAACAACACTCTTGCAGTAGCTTCTCCATCATTCCCAATTAATAATGCTGCAGCTGTTTGCAATAAGCCCACTTTACTCTTACTCCCTTTCATAGCAGTGGTATGTGCGACTGATATTTCTACTTCTGAGGTAGGCCCACTAGGCGTGTTTTCACACAATAATGGCTGATGCTGATCATGGAATTTTTTGCACAAAATTTTGAACTTACAAAACCTTGCTCTGTGACCTTTCAAAAAACATTTAAAACATGCTGTGGACTTAGTTACCCTGTGCTTTCTCTCCTCAACAGGTGAGGCCTCAGCCACTTCACATTTATATGACTTGTGGTTGCCTTCGCAAAATATGCATTACTTGATTCCTTTTAATTTATTCTCAGAGGATGCATGTTGAGCTGAAAATGTACCTGGGCTATTCTTTTTTGTAGAAACTTTGGTGCTTTGCCTGCCTTTGTTCCCTTGTTTAACATCCAACTGTGGAAACTCAATTCCCTCTCGTCTTGTACCTTGTTAATTCTGTGCCTAAAAGGCTTAACATCTGCTGAAGGGGCATGTACACATGTTCTGTAGACTGTCCCCTACTTAATTCAGACAAAATTGAGCTAGGCAATTTAGACTTCAGTATAGTGACCAACATTACACCATACCTTTCCATTCCTACACCCAAGTTGTTCAGGGACCTAGTTTTAACTTCAAGTTCATATAACTGCTGTAACTCCTTGACACTATTGGGATTATTAACAGGAGGTATAGCTAAAAGTTCACGGAGATGGCTTTTAATTAAGATTTCTGGCTTACCAAACCGTTTCTTTAATATATCCCAAGCCACATTATAATTAGCCTCTGTTAATGCTAATCCTACTATTGTCTTTTCTGCCTTCCCTTCCAAGAGGGACTGCAAATAATTAAACTTCTCCACAGCACTTAACACTTGACTAGAATGAACGTTGACTGGAAACTGTCTGCCCATCCTTGCCATTCCTGAATACTCAGAAAATGTTTTGAGTCCAAGCCTTGGTAATTGAACTGCAGATCTGTTAACCATAACCTCACAAACATTGTTTGTTGAGGGCTGTGTTTCATTATTAGAACTGGTCTCGGTACTTGTGGGTTATCTGTCGCCACTTTTTAATATTTTTTTATTTATTTATTTTTATATATTAAGAGAAGAGGATTCTTTATACTGTACGGCATTGACGATTGGTTAGGTTAAGTCGTGCTAGTTTGGTTAAATAAAAAACTTGTTAATATTTTTTTTATTTAGTTATTTTTATATATTAAGAGAAGAGGATTCTTTATACTGTACGGCATTGACGATTGGTTAGGTTAAGTCGTGCTAGTTTGGTTAAATAAAACGGTATTTAACCAAACTAGCACGACTTAACCTAACCAATCGTCAATGCCGTACAGTATAAAGAATCCTCTTCTCTTAATATATAAAAATAAATAAATAAAAAAAATATTAAAAAGTGGCGACAGAACCCACAAGTACCCTGGTCTCTAATTGTATTGAGCTGCTAAACTCTTTTTCTCTATGGCATGCTTTAAATATGTCATCAATAACCTCTTCAAAATAAATTGTTTCATTTTTCATTTCATCCTCTTCTGTAAGAGCTTCAATCTTAACATTTACTTCGCTTAGAGCAACCTTTTTAGTTTCTAATATGGAAAGCTGCTTAGTCACTAAGCTTGAATCCTCTTGCTTTATGGCAGAATGTATAGTGGCAATGACCTTTGTAATTAGACCCTTGTAAGCCCTTCTCTTTTTTCTAAACTTGTTCAATTCAGTTGCACTCATCTTCAATGCAAACAAACAACTGGGCTCAATGCCAAATAAGCTGAATTGGCGAAAATACTTAACCAAACTGATCAAACTCAAAATTTGCCTTTTGTCAAATAAACTGAATTGCCTGGTTGTGGTACTGACCAACCACCAGTTTGGAATACCAAATTTTCCACCCAAATAACTGGCGTACTGAAGTCTGCAACCTTCAACTACGAACAATAACACCAAATATAGGCCTCAAAACAACCACAGTCTAGCGGCCAAGTTTCGCAATTGGGCGACCAAACTTTCTACCCTGGGACCTTAACTCAAATTATGCTCAACCCGTCCAAGCCTAACTTAGGCTACAATTTACACAATCAGAACTTTGCCGAAAAATAGTCACTGACTCAGTCTTGGGCTAGAATCCGATTACGAAGGACCATGTTATTTTATTTATTTTGAATGTGTTGAGAGTCCAGCTGAGCCTTGAACAGCCAAGTTCTGAAGGGCTACTTTAACATATAGCCTAAGTTAAGCAGACTAAAACAAACTTACGGACTTGGAGGTCCTATTAGGTCCTACCTCAGGGTTGCTGACTCGATGTGGGCCTAGTTTAGGCCTCAGTAGCATAGAATTAAGAAAAAACAAAAGGGACCCTCTTTATGCTCTTCTTTCTAAACCTTGCAACAACAACACAACCTACACCATTGCGCGATGCAACAATCCTATATCTAAACAATCAAACTGAATTGCAAGAGAGCTCTCTATAAGACCACGCCCTGAAAGTTCCACATTCAACAAACGAGTAGAAAGGACGCTGGCAGTGCCCAAAAAATGATGCCACAAGAGTCCATAAATGCTACCTCTAAATTTAGTGAATTTTTCACTAACCTTACAATTATGAGATGGATATATATACCTTAACTTAATATATACAAGCAATGCTGCAGGAATCCGCTTAGTCATCATATCGCCTTGGAACAACAATGGTTCTTCCTCTTCTAGATTTTCTAACACTGACGTTATATAAGCAACTCAATCGCTTTCCTCATCCCCTTATCTAATCCTTTATGAATGGTCTTAGCTTCTTGCCAATTTGGCAGGTGCCCGTACCTATTTGCTTGCAAGACGAGTGAGTTAGATGTTCGATGTAGATGCATGTCTGCTCTATGTTCATACAGTATACTCATAGTCTTTTGGGTAAACATCGCCCTGACTCCCCATAATCAACGGCAGAACAGCCGTTACATGGAATCTCGTAAACTGCACTACGTTCATTAATACACTCATTTTGTTTCGTTTTCACCATATCGCCTATCTTTATCCCGAAGAATTGGCTATATAAACTCCCGCTTCTGTTAGGAATTTATCGATAAATATATAATTTGGGCTCCTCTTGAATGCGAAACCGTTATATACTCCTTATCTACATCATTTTTTAAATGAGAACCAACTCTTTGTGATCATTTATTTATTTATATAAAGTCAAACAATGACAACGGTCTTCTGAAAAAGGAATAAGCATAATAAGTAATCACTTGAATAAAACATAAACATAAACATAAACATAATCATTGTCCTCTATCTCCTCCCAAGTCTTTGATACTAGATGTGATATGAGGTAATTGCAGTACAGTAGTGCAAAGACTTATATTGTTTTATAAAGTGAATACAGTATAGTACTTTAATAGGAAAACATAGATACTAGTTTATTTAAGAGTAATATGAGGACATAAGGCTTTGCTATTACATCATGATGAATACGATACTGTAGAAACTAAAATATAAATACTTATGGAATTATACAGTACATTATATCCAATCAAACATATTACAATACAATTAGAGAGTTCAGCGAGAGATTGAATCATATATTAAAATAAGGGTTGTACAACGGTATTCCTGACAAAAGTAATAGTACAGTATGAGGTTACAGCTGTATTGGGAACACAATATAAAGTTCTTAGTAAGTAAAGTGTAAAGTGTACTGTACTCTATCTCTCCCCCAAGTCTTTGAGCCAGCAATTTTATAAAGAAGATTATTAAGGATAATATGGCAAGAAAAAAAAAAAAAATTTGTATGTTTACGGATAAAGACTAAACCTTATTTTGTCAGTGCCCTTAATTTAAAGCATACTTGATTGGTTACTCTTCTTGATTCATATGGTAGTCTTCATGCCAGGTAGGGGGGCGTCTGGTACGGTTCGAATGCCTTAGTGGAGTTGCAGTTTGGGGTGCCGTACCCATTGGCCTAGGGGGTGGGTGGTAGTATGTCGATGGGCGGCGTTGACATGTCTTCTTGGGTGGGGGGTGTGGTCTCTTCAGGGATCGGGCGCCTTCGTTCAACGTGCGGGCTGGACCGTGTCGGACTACGGGGTGAAGCGGGTGTCTTTGGTCCTGGTGCTGACCTGGCAGGTGTAGGTGGTGCAGCAGGTGGGCTGTTGGTGGGCACCGCTAGGAAGTTCTTCAAATGTTGGTCTATGGTCATCTTTGGAGCAGGTGTGCTGAAGGGTTCATATTTTTTAAGGAATTTCCTGTTCCTTACAGTTACCCTCCCAGATCCATCGACCCTAACCACGTACTGGTCAAACTGCCTGACTTCGATGACCACACCTGTCTTGTCCCATTTACGGGCGTGTGGACCGACCTGGTTCTGGATGCGTATAAGGTCTCCGACTGCTAGTGGTGGGAGTCTCTTGGTGTGCTCTGACCAGCGTTCCGCCCCTCATGTGGCGGTTCCTCAGAGCATCTTCTCGGGTGGCCAAGTTTTCACGCCACGTGTCGTGTGGTTTATATCGGCCGGGAAGGATTGGAATGAAGTCCCGGATAGGGCGGCCGAATACACACATTGCTGGGGAGTGTTTTGTATCTCTATCCGGCGTGTTTCTGTATTGAAGCATGGCCCGTTGAAAGTTTTCGGTGTTGAGGTCGCCGTTTGGTCCAGTGTTGTCGGTTATTAGGCGTTTCGTTGTCTTGACACCAACTTCTGCCCGACAGTTGCTGTGAGGGAAAGCCACTGATGAGAGTCGGTGGTGTACGCCCCAGTTTTTGAGGAACTGCCGTGTGGCTGCTGCGGTAAATTCAGGGCCCCCATCGGAAGCCAGTTCGTCGGGGATGCCGAAGGTGACGAAGGTCCGTCGGAGGCAGGCGATGAGTCCAGCAGCACCATCTGATGACCTCTCTACTATTGGCCAGTTGGAGTATCTGTCCACCACGACCAGGTAGTTTACTCCTTTGTAGTGGAAGTAGTCCGCGCAGACGCACTGGAAGGGGTATTCTGGTGATGTTGGTGGAGTGGGTGGAGCGCTGGGCTGGGTTGGTGCCATGCGGTTGCAGTGGTTGCAGCTAGCCCGTAGTGCTGTGATGGCTGGTGTGATGCCAGGCCAGAAAATGGAGTCTTCTGCTCTGGAGATCATGGATGAAGTACCTTGATGAGCTGAGTGGAGTGAAGCCAGTACTTCTTGCCTGAGGGCCGGCGGGATAACCGTGCGGTTCCTGTACATTACCACGCCGTCAACAGTGCGGAGGTCGTCGCGAAACTGGTGATATTCCCGCAGCTGTGCAGGGAGTGCATGGCGGGATTCAGGCATACCGGACTCTATGACATTGGCTAAACTATTCATGACTTCATCGCTGGTCGTGGCGGTGCGTACTCGATCCCATGTCACTGACGCCAGGCTCAGCGAGTTGAGTGTTGATGCGGCTGCAGAAATGACGCAGGCTTCCATGCCATTACCATCTGTCAGTGATGTCCGTATGCCGGCTAGGAAGGTGGGGGGGGGAAAGAACGCCGTTCCCTCGCATGGTTGATGGATGGCTGCTACATCATCGGGGAGTGTCAGTGGTATGGGGTCGCCAGTGGGGTATCGTGACACCCCGTCAGCAGCTTTGTGTTTCGCGCCTGGTACGTGGATCATCCGGAAGCGGTACCTGAGGGTTTTTTCCTTCAAGTTTCTGAGGCGTGTATTAGATATGTCCTCTAGGGATCTGTCACCAAACACTTTGAGGAGAGGTTTGTGGTCCACTGCAATTATTAGGTCTTCGCATCCCAGCACGAAGTACCTCGCCTTGTCAAGGGCATCGGCGACAGCAAGTGCTTCTCCTTCTACTGGTGCATAGCGGGACTCAGCTGAGGTAGTGAATCTACTGCCGACCAATGTGACACGCCATCCAGTATGGCAGCAGAAGGGTTCGACTCGTGTACAGGTGCAGTGTTTCTGAAGTACCAGTAGCCGATGCCTGTTTTCGACCAGTCTGTGGCGAGGCATGTGGGCTTGGTTTTGTCAAAAATTTTAACACCCTCCTCTATTTCTGTGATGATGACATCCTTTGATTCTTCGAAGATGGTTTCCAATTCGTCATCCCACTTGAAAGGTGTTCCTGGCTTCAGAAGTAGGCGGAACGGCTGCATCCTCTTGGCCATGCTGAAGGCATACGACACCTGGTTGATGAGCCCGAACCATGATCGAACGTCGGTGATGTTCTTTGGAGATGGAAACTCTAGGATTGCTTTGAGGTATTTTTTACAGGGTCGGACACTGTCAGATGTGATCTCGAAGCCTGCAAATTCAACCTTGTCCTGACAGAACACAAACTTGTCGGGGTTCAGTGTGATTCCGTGTCTGCCGCAGGTGTCAAGCCACTGGGTGGCCTGGAAGAAGCTCTCCTCCACTGTGTCTGACCAGAGCAAGACGTCGTCAATGCACTTTGTATTGTTAGGGATGCTCGATACAATTTCGTCGTACCTTCTTGTGTAACCGTCACCAGATGCAATGTAACCCTGGGGAGCGGTTTTGTAACGGTAGCGACCCCAGGGCGTTATGAAGGTGGTCAAGTGGCGGTCTTCTTCACAGATTGGTACGCTGTGATATCCATTCCATGCATCAAACACTGTTTTCTTTTTGCCTTGCGGTACTGATCTGGCCTGGTGGAATGGCGATTGAGTGTGGTGTGTTTCGCGGGTGGCGTGAGCGTTGAGGGGTTGAAAGTCAACGGTACGCCTTGGTTTTCCGTTCTTTTTGGCGCACACCACCATTCTGTGACACCAGGTTACGGGCTCACCAACGGGTACTGGTTCAAGGACACCCAGTCTGACATCTTGGTCGAGGCCAGCCTTCACGTCCTCCTGCCAGTGGATTGGTACTGGGACGGGGGTGTGATGTGCGACTGGTTTGGCATTGGGGTCCACCATCAATTTCATTGGGGGGCCGTCCATCATGGGCAGCGCTTGGTGGTCACAAGTGTTGAAGGTGCTTGATTTGTAATAGTCCAGCAGGTATTCCTTGAGCTTTTGCTGGTTCGCCGCAACAGCGGGTAGCGGTAGCTCGATTGGAGGTGATGGAGGATGTTGGCGTCTTGGACAGTCGCAGTTAGTTACAAGTCCGCTGTCACTGTGTGGCGTGCTGGCACTGTTGTTACAGTATTGTGCTGGATCCAGTTGGACTTCCCCCACTGTAGGAAATCTTCCCGAGATAATGCCGAGTGAAACGCATGCCTCTCTGCTGATGAAGAACTTGTCAGAAGAATCGTCACATATGTTACCTGTCTCGTTTCTACTTGTTGGCCCTGTTCATCCTTGCCAGTGAGGCGAAGTATGGCTGCGCCAAGGATTTTGATGCCCTTGTTGTTGGCGGCGTGCATCTTCATGGTCACAGGGATGAGGTCAGACTGGAGAAGCCCGAGGCGGTGGATAACCTTGATACCGGTGAGGCAGCTCTGACAGCCTGTGTCTGCCATGGCAGGCAGTACCACGGTTTTGGGTGGGCATTGAGGTTGCCCCAAGCGCCTCGTAGTCTTCGGGGAGAGTCCTGACTGTCAGGTTGATGTGTGGCTGTGGTTGTGAGTTCTCCTTGATCCATATGTCCGATAGTTCATTGTAAATGTGATGGTCGAGGGCGATTGCTCTTTTCTTATGTGGCTCGGAAGTGTTGCTTGAGGCGCAGAGAAGATCAAATACCGCACCTTCGCACTCATCAGCTTTATTAGGAGTGGCTGAAAGGCTCTTGTCCTTGTCTTTGCTCCTGCATACGGATTCCCAATGGCTGTCGCGCTTGCAAATTTTGCATTTGTGGTTGTACGCAGGGCAATCCGTCTTGCGTATGTGGACTGGGGCTCTTCTGCCGTGTCCTTTTTTACCACAATATGAACAGGGGGCATTTTTGTCTTGTGGGGGTATTTGCTTACTTCTCCTGTATGTGCTGCCTGAGGCCTCCACGGCATGGGAGTCCAGCAGTCGTGATGCTGAGCGCTTGCCTGCTTCCTTCGCCTCGACAAACTGAAAGACGTCTTCCAGGGTCATCTCCTGGTTACTGTTGCCGAGGAGTTCCAGTTGTATTTCCGGGTCAGCAATTCCGCGGGTAAGGACGTCGCGAAGGATGGGGTCAGTGTAATTTACGTTGTTGTTGCAGCTTGGGCATTCAACAAGAAATTTGCAGACTCCGGCCTGACCACGAAGACGGGCTCCAAAACTGCGCACAGTTTCGTCGCGGTCTTGTCGCATATTGTGTAGGGTAACCCTGGCTACCATGGTGTTCTCCTCACGGACAGCTAGTTTCTTGATTGCAGCAAGGACTTCATCTTCGGTTTTGTTTGTTAGGCTTCCACCTGCGGATCTTGTCAAATCTTTGCGGAGTGAATCGTCGCAGCATTCAAGTAGTTGTACCACTTTGTCCCTACCAGTGATTTTTGTAGCTTCCGCATAATCTGTCCAACGCGACGTAAAATATGCCCAGTCTTCACTGGTACCTGCAGCCGAAATGGTTGGCCGTCTTACTTTCTCAACCTTTGCAGAGACTGTCGGGCTTGGGACATGGGTCGTGCAGTGGGCTGTTATAAGTGCGGCTACAATGGCTGGGTCCAGGTCTGCTGTGACATAGGTACAACCTGTGATAGGACATTCTACGGCAGGCATTGTGGATAGCGTTTGTTGAAGTTGCTTAATTAGGTTGGGGTGGTTGACAGTTGCTTGAATTTACCACGTATGTAGACTTATTTTATTATTTATTTAATTAATCAGTCATTTGTACCTAAGACCGTTGTCATAAATGAGAACCAACTCTTTGTGATCATTTATTTATTTATATAAAGTCAAACAATGACAACGGTCTTCTGAAAAAGGAATAAGCATAATAAGTAATCACTTGAATAAAACATAAACATAAACATAAACATAATCATTGTCCTCTATTTTTAATCTCACCTCCACGCCGTTCTGATATACTAATTGCTTTTTTATTTAGTTTAACTATTAATCCTTCGGGATAACCTAACATTCCAAACGCATCCCTGATGTATTCAAATTCATTCACCAGATACTCCTCACTACATATTCTAGCAGCTCTCATGTAGAATCCAATCAACACACCTGTCTTAGTCCTTTCACGATGAGCAGACAAATAATGAACAAAGTCGTTTTTGTCTGTAGGTTTCCTATCGACTGAAAATTCTGCATGAGACCAATAACATCTGGTATCGGTAGTGCGCTTCATTGGCTGGCCAAGAAACTAGCTAAGCCGCTTTCAGCCACGCTTGGGTCAATAAGTAAGGCTCATTTAAGGAACTTTTCTGATTCATCACAGAGGCTGAAGAACATTAATGCCTGGACACTCTGCGTTTGAAATATTGGAAGCCATAAACAGAGGGAAAGCTGGATTGAGGAAGATTGTTCCAAATTTCACCGGTTGAGTAAATGAAAGCTTGAAAATACCGATTTACCCTTCAATGAGAGAGTTGGACAGAAAAAGAATGAAAATGTGTAGAAAGTCTGGTACTGCATGTTCTCCGTGAAGGAGGAGGAATGTATAATAGGTAGAAAGTTCAGAGGAACACTGTCCGTTATAATAGCAATAGCAAAGAGAGAGAGAGTGATGCAACTTTGCGGCTAAGAAAGAGGGATTGAAGATAGTCAGTAAGAAGCGGGAAAATGATGAGACGAAAAGACTTTGATGCCATCCAGTCAAGTAGAGCTGTGTGGGTTGAGCCGTTCCACACCTGAGAAGCATATTCCATACAGGGGCGGACAAGACCCCTGTACAGAAACAGCAACTGAGTAGGGGTGAAGAAACTGCGGAGGCAGTACAGCACACCTAACCTCTTAGAAGCTATTTTCGAAAGAGTATATGTGATCTTTCCAGGAAAGATCACGAGAAAAGGAAACACCAAGAATGTTAAGAGAAGAAGGATTGAGTTGTGTATTGTTGAAGGTAAGGGGATATCAGTGTGGAAGATTGTGTTGAATAAACAGATGAAGGAACTGAGTTGTTGAGGCATTGAAAGCCACAAGGTTTTCTCTGCCCCAATCAGAGATAGTTGAAAAATCAGAGGTCAGGTGCACAACAATAATCCTACGCGAATCATAGAGTGACTGTTGAGAGGGACGCTTTGTGAAGCGGGTGGAGAAGTGAAGGGTGGAAACACTGGAAAAGGCGTGGGTAGGACAGGAAGTGTGACTCAAAAGATTATTGATAAATAAAAGGAAGAGAGTAGGTGACAGGACAGAGCCCTGAGGAACTTCACTATTAATAGCTTTAGGAGAAGAACATTGGTCATCTACAACCGCGGCTATAGATCGGCCAGAAAGGAAATTAGAGGTGAAGACACAGATAGAAGGATAAAAACGGAAGAAGGGCAGTTTATAAATTGAAGATTTGTGCCACTCTATCAAGAGCTTTTGATATGTTTAACGCAACAGCAAAGGTTTCATCGAAATTCCGAAAGGAGGATGACCAAGAATCAGAGAGATATGCAAGAAGATCACCAACAAAGCATCCCTTGAGGAACCCATACTGACGATCTGAAATAAGATAGTGAGAAGATGTGTTTAAGAATTTTTCTATTAAGGATAGATCGTGCAATGGTGCAGGTTGTGTTGTTGTTGCAAGGTTTAAAAAGAAGACCGCAAATAGCACCTCCTTTTTTAATTTATGCTGAGACCTAAAGTAGGCTCGCGTCGAGTCGACAACCCTGAGCAGTAGCGGATCTAGGATTTTCGAAAGGGGGGTGCGGACCTTTACATATGCAAAAATTGCGCCAAAATAATGTTTAATTATATATAAATATAATTACTTATACTGGAGTTAAAAATACATATGTTAACCCTTTAAGCACCAGCAGGCAAATTTTTAGCGTTTACTAAAATGTAGTTAAAGACCAGGTTTCTGGTAGTAAATATTGGAACTAATTTGACTGACGTTATCTAATTTTCTAATCCATCTGTTCAAAGTATTACCTGAATCAGTCATTTAGAGAGAGGAAGATAGTGAATGTGAATACTACGCAAAGGGTTTACAAGCACATTAACCTTGTGTCTACAAATGCTTACAACCATTAATAAATGAATATGTAACGTGGTGGAAACAGGCCCTGGGCAGCACGATCTCCGGATTTAACACCATTAGACTTCTTTGCGTGAGGTTTTATAAAATCTGAGGTTTACAAACCAAAAGTTACAGACTTGCAGATCTGCGAACCCGCATTGTCGCAGCAGTCGCTAAAATAACCCCAGAGATGCTTGAGAATGTGTTCCGCAATTTAGTGGACAGATGTGAGATTTACATAGACACTGATGGTGCTCACGTCGAATCTTAGACCTAAGCTTGATGAATAAATATACATCTAATTATGTTACTACATTTTTATCTTAAAATACTATTTAATGCAGATTTATTTTCCTTGTTACTCAGGTTCAGGTTTGGTAGAATAGCAGTGACTACAGATATAAAGCAAGGCTTTTTGAGGATAAAGTTAAAGCCAGAGGACAGAGATGCAGCACGTTGTCTATGGGTGGATATGAAAAACTTGTTGAAAATCCACAGAGGTAGGATCGAATAGGACCTCCAAGTCCATAAAGTCTGTTTTAGTCAGCTTAACTTAGGCTGTAAGTTAAGGTCGCCCTTCAGAGCTTCGCCATTCAATGCTCAGCAGGCCTTTTCCTGCGACCTCCTTAAGTATCGCCGTCGTAGCCTGTTTCACCTCATCTGCTGACTGGAACCTTGAAGCGCTTCTGCCTCAAGGGTGCGCTGCTCCCACGAAGTCTGCTCAGTGGCTCCCGAGGCGGGGGCCACGACGTATTCGCCACCCTTTTTTTCTCTTGCTCATGCCATAGGATTTGATCCACTATCGAATTTGTGAGGGCTGGTCTGGCAGATGAATACCCTGGCATGTGGGTTGGTCGGGTATCTTGGCTAAAAACATGTCGAAATGTTTTATGAAAGTATTCACTGGGACTGCACTTATATCTCTAAGGTACTGAGACAAGGAACCCTGCCTAGAGATACTATTATATTGAAGAGTTTGAATCCTTTTCAGGCTGTTTGGTGGGACGTGATGTTTTTGACACATTCTGCCAGTTCTTATCGAGGTGGGTAAAATTGGTTCGGTATTGGAGGCGACTAAAAGCCCTTCTAGAATTTTCCCGATGTAGATCAGAATGTATCTCTCAAACCTCCTTTCTATGGAATAAGGGTCAAGGTCTCTGAACCTATCCCAGTAGTTTAATTTATTTTTACCCATTTGTTGCTCGTCAGGCTGGTTAATATATGAAGTGAAGGTTCTTTTTAGGCCCTAAATTTTTTGCAATTCATTCTGTTTATAGGGGAACCATAATTGAGAGTAGTAGTCAATGCGGGGAAGAATAAGTGATTTCCACAGGGTAAGCATGGTTTTACTGTCTTTAGTTCTGAATGTCCTCAGTATATATCCTATTAGTTGTTTGCATGATGAGATTATTTTGTCAATGTGCCTGTTGAATGTTGCATCTTCAGATAATATGACCCCTTGGTCCTTTACATGATCAGTTCGTACAATATCTTTTCTTGTGGGTCCAGTGTAGTTGAGTTGTTCTTTTAGGCATTTATTTGGTCCATACTTAATTAGCTCAAATTTGTCTTCATTGAAGGCCATATTGTTTGGATCTGCCCATGTATATATAGTTTGTAGATCTTTTTGTAGTTTTGTACAGTCTTCTTTTTCTGTAATTGCTCTTGGTATTCCGGTATCATCCGCAAATGACAGGAGAGAGCTTCCTAAGTTACAGTTTATATTGTTTAGCATTATAATGAATAGTATTTTTTCCCAGTACTGTACCTTGGGGCACTCTGCTGATTACCTCTTTTTCTGTAGATTTTGCTCCATTTACAACTGTTATTTGTTTTCTGTCAGAGAGAAAGGCATGGATCGATTTTCCTATTTCCCAACAAGTTCCAATTTCTTTTAGTTTATGGAATAATATTCCATAGTCAACCTTCTCAAAAGCTTTCGTGCCTGTGCCACAATCCGGCCCTGTACTAATGAAATTTTATCTCATTTAAGTAAAATAATTTTCATCCCCACTATTCAGTAAACAGACTTCACGTCATCGCAGTCCCCAGTTTCTTAGAGACCTTAATTATAATGGAAACATGGTCTAATATAATTATCAATTCTCCTCATCTCATTTATGGGCTCTCATATTACAGTGAATATTCGATAATGTACAGTTGTACACCCTACGCTTACTATTTACAATTACCAAACTCTACACAATTTTTTTATCTCTTGTGAAGGGATGAAAAGTTAGACTGTTCTTGTTTTCTTTACTCTATATGTTATTACAACCGTAACAATTACAATATGTAACAAATCCAGACCCTAATCCAAAATTACCAGCCATTCGAGACGCGCGTTCACCCATCGCGACCTCTTAATTGACACTGTTGCACGACATTTGTAATTTGTAAAGCTCACGTGGGAAGGCACTGCGAGGCAATTTTAATATAAATGCTTAGGAATGAAATGAGATTTTATGAGAAGACTTGGTAATTGTATTAGACTATGGTGGAACCTGTTCTACCATTATACCATAGTGTAATCAAAGCCAAAGTCTAGTCAGGCCACGTTTGCACAGAATTTCATACTCTTCTGTAAAATCAAGGAAAAGCCAGTCATCAAATTCTGAACTTCACATCGAAAGACAGGAAGACCAAGTTTGTAAAACTGCACTAAAAAAGTAAGTGGCCCGTGAGCTTGAAGCGAATGTTAAGGTCTCACCTGCTTAAAAACCTGCTTTTCAAAATTTTTTATATGAAATTATTTACAAGCTGTAATGCGAGCATGGACCAACTAGATTTAGTTAGAATTTGGTGTAATCACAGATCATTTAATGTACAACCAGATAGGCCACTTCTATGGCTTAATGTAATGATTTTTATTTATATAAGAAGATTTTTTATTTGTAATGATATTTGTTATATAGAACTTATACTGTATTGCAAACTTTAACGGTTCTCCTGCACTGACTCGAGTAGCGTCTGTCTGGTCAGCCTAACGGAGGGGAAACCGAAACACGAATAAGATTTTATACAACTTTATTCAATTACACTTTTGAAACACGGTGATTAAAGGCGGGTCGAATTAAACTGACCACGTACATGATAGAGAGAGAGAGAGAGAGAGAGAGAGAGAGAGATAATAAAATTAATAGCCTTTTGATTAATTGTACATATTATTAATTTTATTATTCGAACATTATCGAACATATATTGTAATTAAACATCACTTATAAACCATTTCGACTCGTAAATCTCGTAGTCTGAATAAAGCCTATGGTGCACGACTTCTGAGACACCCTGTATATATATATATATATATATATATATATATATAAACGCTCCCATCCATAGTAACCATAATTATATATTTTAGAAAACATCGTTGTTGAAACTGTTCTCAGCAATAATATCGATACAATGAAAGAACCGAAACTTCCATTGAGAACCAGAAATTACGCCTAGTTTTACATAAGGTAGCGAAGAACCACTCGCTACAATATCAACATAAGCGCTCGAATTACGCATCGTAAGGAACGTATAAAAAAAAAACAATAAAGGCGAGACGCTACAAAAACGTTAGCAGCGTTCTAAAGCAACCCATTTTTGGTCATCAATTGAATCTTAAATGATAATATGGGGAGTATTGCCAAGTAACAGTTACAAAAACGTTCAAAAATGAAAAAGTACATTAATTTTGTCTTGTAACGCTAAATTTAACAGGAAGAAAGCCCATAATTTACAAAACATGAGAGAACAACTCTCTTCTTCAACACGAAATCCAGCATGGTTTGCGAATCAAGGTAATTCCAGTAATTGAACGCCCAGTATCAGAAAGTTACAATTTCTGTAATGGAAATAGATATGAAATAAAACTATTCTTAAATGCATTTTTGGGATGAAGCAAACTAAATTAGTTAAAGAGAAGAACGTAATCTAAAAGTAAAGTAAAATATTATTATAGCCACATCAAACCGAAACCTAAACACATAAAACGAAACCAAAGTTACTTTATACAAGACACGTTTTCACGAGACAAAAATTTCCTAATTTATCACAATTTTTCTTTTGATCGCAAATATTATGACCATCATGACGTCAGAATTAGATCGCGTAGCTACGAGCTTAAAATAAAAATAAAAGAAAATTAAGTAAGACCTACAATCTATTATTTACGAACGTTTTCTTTTATCCACTTAATTCGTTATTTACTAAATTCTGCTTCAGCTAAACAATTTATAAGATTATTTATAAAACTATGCCGTTAGCATAGGCTATTCACCGAAAGAAATAACATACTGTATTTACATAAAACAGTACAAAACTCTTTATACGTTAACCAAAATGACACTTATCGCCCAAAATGTTTCGTCCTAATTTATAAATTTTAGTTAAAAAAATGTTTTCAAAATAAGAAAGTCGTTCTATTTCAAAAAAGATGTTGGCTGTATTTTAAAGATTATTAATATATGTATAAACTATTATTTTGAATCTTTAAAATAAACTGTGTGAAGAAATTTCCTGATAATATATAAAATATTGAAACAAAAAGGTTAGTTGAATGAAACAGCGTCGACAGAAAATAGTTAAATACAGTTAAACATGATTGAGAACCTCACTATTCTTAAATGAACTTAATTAATTAATAATAAAATCTTAATATTAAAATTGGTATCACCTGAAGATCCGTCACCCAGCCTTTTTTAGTTAGCTTTATAAGGCTAACTAACGAAAATATCACGACTTAACCTAACCAATCGTCAAGGGCGTACAGTTGACCTAACGATTGGTTAGGTTAAATCGTGATATTTTCGTTAGTTAGCCTTATAAAGCTAACTAAAAAAGGGTGGGGTGACGGATCTTCAGATGATCCTAAAATTGTATACGTCACATCTTTGTTAAATTATCTACATTAACAACGATAATTTGAACATTAATTTCTGTAGGCCACAAATTCAGATCTGTAACTCAGATGGGAAACGCCTTATTTAGGCCAAAATCATAAAAATAAACTTAGTCTATCTTGTAAATGCAGGTTCTAAATAAAAATTGAACTGTTCAATAAAAATTCATAATTTAAAATACATTATTTTCACAAATTTCCCATCATATACATAAACAGTTAATTTTTCAGTCTATCTATTTACTCTAAACATTTGTGAAATTCAGTGAAAACCCATCCGGAACATAAACGTGTGTATGTAACGCAGTGTATAATTTGTTTTATTGGTCGGTGTAACAAAGAATTTATCTCTTCTTAATACATTATGCATCTAAAATTTAGGACAGACAGACAGACATCGCTTGGCTTCTGAGCAAAAGTACAATCACCGCGTTGCCGGTAAAAATTGCCAACCTACCTTACTCTGGTAGTTGTCAAGAATGGCAAGCCAGTTCAAAATTAGTGAACAGCGCACTCTGGTTGTGTATTAATTGATCCGTGAAGTGATCATTAAGAGTAAGCATGAGTTTGAGTATGTACAGTTATTCTAAAATTCGGCTTATCTATGACTGTGAGATGATTGGGTGTGAGAAAATCGTAGTGGAACCGGCAGTGATCATTTTCGGGATTCGAATTATCACAATTTTCGACACTATCGAGCTCTCTTTCAACGCAGATATGAAACAAAGATTTTGTGTATAACTAAGAGAATATGTCAGACAAGAGAGGAAGGGAGAGAGTAGTAGTAGTAGTAGTAGTAGTAGTAGTAGTAGTGATTGAGGAACAACAACAATGTCATTGGCTCCAAACATATATAAAATATATACTCGTGTTAAGTCTAAAATTTAAGTAACAAATTGACATGTGGAAAAGATGAAATGACAATGAATGCGATTAAAAGGGAGAAATAGAAGAAAGGATAAAAAAAACAGAAAAACAGAATTAATTTTAAACACGAGTTAAAACAATAATAACAAAAACCTTCCTACCCAGATGCTGCGTGGCATCTCACTTACAGCACCACTAAAGAGAACGCAAAAATACCATCTTTCTCACGATATTCGGCGAATAACCCACTTTAGCGACCTTCTTCCAAAGACAGGGTACTTGATTAACAAATGACGAACATTTAAGAGGATAAGACGGTAGTCATAATCCACTAAATAAGGAGTTAGGCGCATGCGGTCTATACTTTAAATACAACCCAGCTTTCTCGAATAAAATATATATAAGTGGGCAGTATATAACAGAGAGAGAGAGAGAGAGAGAGAGAGAGTCAAGTGCTTTCAATTTGTTTGGTAGATTATTCTGCAGTTTACGACCAAAAATGCATCAGACCTTCTATTGCAATGAAGAGCAAAATTTGCATTTGAAAAGTTCCTATTCTCCATGTATATAGTTCATTTCGGTTTACCGTGACATTTTCGATTATTATATAACAGGGACATTACTTCTAATAATTGTGAATAGTCTTGGCTGAACAAAGTATTTATAACAATGTCTTTATAGGTAAATCGAAACAGTTTAACTTTTAAAGTAAAATATAACTATCCGCGTTAAAAATAGAATTTTTCTACATCGAATGCGTGGGAGCAACAATTTAGAATGCGGATAATTTGTATACGAAAACCCTTAAAAAATCCTCTCTCTTAATTAATTAAAAGAGATTTATTTCCCTTAAAAAACTTTAACGCTCACTGGTATTAATTAATTTATGTAGAATATTATTTTGATTTCTTTTCATATTCTCTTTTTATTTGTTCATTAATCTTCCTTCTTTGCTCGAGTGGGAAAGTGATACAGCGACAGACGAGACGCATGAAGATCCAAAATACAAAAAACAAGAGGAAGTAAGGAACAGCTCCGAGAACCAGACGCACTATCTGAAAATAAACAAATATTTAGGAAATTGATGAAATGTACAATTATTTGATTAAGTTATAGTTCAGAAATATCGAACTATTACGTTTTAAACGGCAAAACAAAGGCTAGACTAGAATTTTTCTCGGATTTTATTAAATTTTTACTGTCTAAGAAATGCGACTTAGGTATAGTTAGGTTATGTTAAATTAGGTTAGATTAGATCAAATGTGGTTAGGCTAGGTAAAGTTAGGTTAAATTATGTTAGATTAGATCAAATTTGGTTGGGTTAGATTAGATCATTTTATGTTTGGTCGTCTTTGCTAATTTAGGTCTCGAAAATTTGTCCCACCGATCAAATCTTTGTCTTTCAAGTGGCCCGAACGCCATAAATATACGTCATGATAATTAGAGCAAATAACGATAAAATATGAAAATAGTTCAACACGTCGCAAGACCGCTTCCCGTTAGATCAGTGAGCTTAAGAGGCGTTGGGTCTGTTCAGTAGTTGGATTGGTGATCGGTTTAGAAAGTAGGTATATCATCAATTAATAAAATAAATGGTCTACAGTATATAAACAAATTATAATACAGCCTAAAATTATATTTTTAACTGTATGAGAATTTGCCTTTAAAATTATATATATATAAATATATGTATACACAGGGTGTTCTAAAATTACCTAGTAAACTTATACGTCTATCGATCAGAAGTCGGACGTTGTGAACAATGTGTTCAAGTTGAAGGAAGACACTTTAGTAGTAAGGGCGCGAAATGGCCGCGTGTAATGCAATGTTGCAAATGTTGATCAATGTTGCAAATGGGAAGAAAAATGGTGCAAGAGGTTATGCAACAAAGGGGGGTTATGCAACAAGGGGAGGGTTATCCCCCAAGCTGCAATGAAGGGAGGAGGGAGCTTTAGGAGGAGAAGGGAGGATGACCTTCCGCCAAAGAGGTAACCTTAACCAAAGAGAGCGAGAGAAAGGAGAAGGAGACTTTGGGGGTAGAAGGTGGGATGTCCTCACCCCGAAAGGAAAACCCTAACCTAAGCCTTACCTAAGAAGGAGAAGAGAGAGTTGTTTATTTCACCGGAGTCCGTCGCATAATGAGCGTCCAAGGGATCCGCAGCTTTTATATAGAGGGTCTGGAGTTGCCAAATACCCCTATATAATTTAATTATGTTCAGGTGTCCCTCATTAGAGTGAGTTGCCAGAAAGCACTATATAATTTAATTATTTATTTAAATATAGATAAGTTGCCAGTTATTGTTTTTATTTATTTATATAAAGAGGGTTACCAGATACCACCGTTTTAATTATTTATATATATAGTTGCCAGAGAGTACTATTTATTTACTTATAGATGTGTTTCCAGAGGCCACTATTTAATTATTTATATATGCAGGGTTACCAGAGGCCACTATTTAATTATTTATATATGCAGGGTTACCAGACAGTACCATTTATTTTAATTATATTATTTAATAAAGGCAAGAGAGATGTTCTCCTTAATTTCTCGAATTAATTCAATACATTTAAACGATCACCAATATTATCAATAAAAGAAATACACTTGACTCTTTATATTAATCCATGGCTTAGCAAAAGAATTAAATAAAACACCAATATTAATAATAAACGAAATACACAGGACTCTTTATATTGTACATTATTCCAATAACATATGCTATAAGAATAATATTTAATTTACCTATAATTCGCGAGACCTGAATCGCTTTCATTTACTCTAAAGCCAAACCGAAAGTGTCTATTTCCTTTTGACAATCCTTTCTATATACCTTCTATATTTTTTTTATAAAGAAAATTCCGCGAAATCAAAGAAGAGGAATCCTTTATTCGTTTATTTTCAAACTAATTTCAATTAAAATTAATTCGTACTTTCATGCTAGTATATTTAATTAACAATAAAAGAAAAATGCATACAAAACAACAATATACACTTTAAATTACAAACTGTGGTGGATTCCGTACCATGTTTCGGTTTCCATGTTATACTGTAGGTCTAAGGTGGAGGGAAAAACATAGATTATTGATTTTTATTTTTTAACCCCAAATTAATTATTTTTTTATAAAGAAAATTCCGCGAAATCAAAGTTAATTCTCCTTAAATTTGCTCGAGCTAATTAAAACACATTTAAACGAATACTAATATTAACAATAAAAGAAATACAATCCGAAATTAATGAAAAAAATAAATGGCATAGAACATCCAAGCAAAATATATCAATACACACACTATATATATATATATATATATATATATATATATATATATATATATATATAATTTGGAGTTAAAATAAAATCAATAATCTATGTTTTTCACTCCACCTTAGACCTACAGTATAACGTGGAAACCGAAACATGGTACTGAATCCACCACAGTTGGTATTCTAATATATATATATATATATATATATATATATATATATATATATATATATATATATTATGCGCCTCGGTGGCGTAGTGGTTAGCGTCGCTGACTACGAATCCATCGGCCCCGGTTCGAGACCCGACGGCAGCCGGCGCGCAGCAAAATCCAGCTGTTCATCCTTCCACACAATAAAGAAAGTGGTTGGTAGATAAATGGGTACCCTAGGTGACCTAGTGGTTAAGACGCTGGGCTGCTGATGGGGCGTGGTTCGTCTTCCACGTTAAACTGTAGGTCTAAGGTGGAGTGAAAAGCTTGGCCTTCGTCAGAATGAACAATTCGGGGGGGAAGCTAACCAAAGGTTATATATATATATATATATATATATATATATATATATATATATAAGAAAAACAATAAACAATTTAACTAACGTCTTCGAAAGTGTGTATTTACATTTATCAATCCTTTCTTTGAAAGCATCTCTGGACATAAATGTATAACACTCGGCACCTGATTGCCCGAGGCTGCGGTTGACCCAAATTCACTCTAAAAACCCGTTTCCACCACCACTCATACCAAGTATTGTTGCAGTCATTATTATTACTAATGAAGTAAAAACTCAATTTTAAATTCTAATATATATACAGAGAGAGAGAGAGAGTGAGAGAGAGTTTTGTCAGGAATAGAAAGTGAGGACGGCGCACACACACACACACACACACACACACACACATATTATTGATTTTATTTCGAAATCACTGTTAAAAATGATAATTATCAGAAATCAACTTAAAGGGTTTGCATCAGTTTGACAGACAATCAGTCAGGCGCAGCGATCAACCCAAATGATGCATACAATTGTCCTAACTCTTTTATTATTATTATTATTATTATTATTATTATTATTATTACGTGCGGTGATTTCACGAAGGTCAAGCTTACTGCGCCTCCTCTGGAGTTGGCCTGGTGAAGTAGTGAGTTGGCTTCTTTTACTATCCACCTCACATAGGTACACCCGGCTTATCGGGGTTTGTATGTACCAGGCGTATAATCTTTTGCACTCCATGGATTTTAGTTCCTACCTTTTTTCTGTACCGTAACAGTTGAAATTTCTTAGTGTTAAACTTCATATAAAAACCATGCGACTTCTAAAACTTACTACATTATTACCCCCTGTCCCATCCTTCATGCATTAAAAAAGTTCTACTTTATTGGTAACCTTTGATTATCACCCCCCCGAATTGTTCATTCTGACGAAGGTCAAGCTTTTCACTCCGCCTCAGACCTACAGTTTAACGTGGAATCCGAACCACCAGCAGCACGACGTCTTAACCACTAGGTCACCCAAGGCACCCATTTATCTACCAACCAATTGTGCAGAAGGCTGATCGTTTTACCGCGCGCCGACTGCCGTCACCGGGTCTCGAGCCCGGATGAACTCTGAAACTATTCTTTTTATTATACTTCATTTTGTACAAAAATGACTAAATCCTGACAATATATACAGTGTATATATATATATATATATTTTTTTTTTTTTATTTTTTTTTTTTTTCAAATGGAGTATAACGCATTCACCTTTGCCCCCTCATTCGTGCATAAAAAATACTATAATTTAATGTTATTAATTGTAATTCGATTTCATTGGTAAAAATTATGATCTGTAAAATCTGAAAATTTAAATGACTTTCTGCAGAGCTTCTTGGACCGCAGACCGTGCCAACGCTGGACGAGAGATGTAACACACACACACACACACACACACACACACACACACACACACACACACATATTATTGATTTTATTTCGAAATCACTGTTAAAAATGATAATTATCAGAAATCAACTTAAAGGGTTTGCATCAGTTTAGCAGACAACCAGACAGGAAATTACGCTGTTTTACAGCACAGCCAATCCAGCGATTGTCACATCATTAACGAAATAATGTAAGTTTTTTCTTTTTCTTATGTTTCAAGCTTTTTTCGGGTAAGAAGAAGAAGCAGTGTATTTCCATCAATTTATTAAATGAAAGAAATCATAAAAAATTCATAAATTCCTCACTACGTGACATATGCATGAGAAATGAAAGGCGGTACATCCCACAAGTACTGAGTCCCGAGTGAGTCAAAATAGTACATGTGGTCTGTATTTTTAACACGAAGGTCAAGCTTATCGCCCCTCCTCCCGAGTTGGCCTGATGAAGTAGTGAGTTGGTTTCTTGTACTCTCCACTTCACATAGGTACACCCGACTCATTGGGGCTTGTTCTGTACCATGCGTCTAATCTTCTTTTGCACTCCATGGATTTTAGATCCTCCCCTTTTTCCGCACCGTAACAGTTGAAATTTCTCAGTGATAAACTTCATATTGTTGTATCTCTACAAAAACATTCTGCTTATAGAGATCTTCAAGGTTTCTTATTTTGCTACTGACCTTTGTTTCATCGGATGTTACTGCGCTGTCTCTGGTCCTCATCTGTGTCAGGATTATGAGGAGTAATGGCAATAATACTGTTCCTTGGAGATATTTACAGGTGATCCCTTGAAAAGAGGGAACAAACTTATACAGATACAAATAAGAGTGACAATTGACAGCTAAAATATGCAGGAACCATGTACATTTAATGTTGCAACTCATCATTTCTGTGTCTGACTTTGGCGGTGAGGCTCTGGTTCGCTCCAGCATGCTGGCTCCTGAACCTAACCTGGCCTATGGTTCAGACCATAGATTCTCCTTGTACTGTAATGACTTGCCGCCGCTCAAATTATGTCCATTTCCCTAACCGAAATGGGGAAAAATTGAGGATCGAGTAGTATGCTTGCAAATATTAGTGCAAAATATTATCGTGAAAGTGCGTGCAGGTGAGCTCATTCACCTTGAGATGTGAGCATTAAATCTACGGAGAGAATGAACCGATAAAGGCACCATTAGTCGTGAAGGCGACCAATCAGTACTTCAATGTTCAAAGCGTGGGTCCGTTATATCGGTGTTACGATTGACCAAACTGCACAGCATACTTCAGGTGCGGCCGAACCAAGGAATTGTACAGAGAGAGCACAATCTCCTTGTTTCCGAAATCGCCTCCAGATATAATCCGCTCTCTCTCTTTCTCTGTTTGTGGGATTTACTTTACCTATAAGTTCTGTGGTACGTAGAATAGGCTACCTTCAGAAGTTGTGAGCAGTTCCTCTGTGGGTCAGTTCATGAAAAAGATAAACCGAACCTTACACACTATTTGAAGGTGTAGAAATTTTTCCCTGGCACCCGTTGCTAGTGGCACCTCCACGGTATGGGGCCCATGGACTTTTGAGGTACTTCTTTTCCTTGTAACTACCTCTGTCTCATGTATACATTACACATTGTGTCCTGCTACTACTACAGAAAGTCTTTCCAAAATTGTTGTGAAAGAAGATTTATGCAAAAGTATAATGAAAAAAGAACAGCTTCAGGGTTCATTCACACCTTGCGTACTCTTATCCACACAGTGGAAAATAAAACACAACATGAAACTCTAGACATATCTAAAGTAACCTAAAGTAGGTAAGTATATATATATATATATATATATATATATATATATATATGAAATTAAAAAGGAATATCAGCTCTCAATTTCGTACAATTTTTTTCCTACAACGTATTCTTTATCTCCTGGGCTACGTCGTAGTCAATATCGTAACACAGCTTCCCGTAGAACACCAAAGTTAGGCAACACTGGCAATGTGTAGCAGTTCGATGGGCGACCGTCCTCCGCGCCCAGATGATATAGTGACCCGTGGTTCGTATCAAAGGTAAAGATACATATAGTTTCCCTCCGTCACATGATTTTTACCATTACGAAACAACCACAAAACAACAACAATATCTACGTGTCACATTACTTTTACGTAGTCAAGGCATAACCAGCCATTTGGTGTATATATATATATATATGAAAATTATTTCACGAAAGTAACACGTGAAAAATATTTATGATGAATAAAACCACGAAGGAAAGGAAAACAGAATGGTGCTCAAGCGCTTTCGTCTAATGACATTCTCAGGAACACTGAGGATGTCATTAGACGAAAGCGCTTGAGCACCATTCTGTGTTTCCTTTCCTTCGTGGTTTTATTCACATATATATATATATATATATATATATTATATATATATATAATTAAATAATAATATTGTTTACATATACAACCAAAATAATTAAATAAAACACCATTACATCATTCTGTTTATTTGGGAAAATTATTGGAATTAATTTCATAAAAGATATAGAAAATAAATATACAGTCCTATACAATCGAGGAATATATGCAATAAAAAATAATAATAGTATAAGAAATACGAACGAAGAACATATAAAATAAAAAAATAATAATATAAGAAATCTAAAACGTTGGAATATAATCATCAAAATAATAGTACAGGAGAAATATATATATATATATATATATATATATATATATATATATATATATATGCAATTATGTTAAATAATTAAATATATTGAAAATAAATATAGGCCCTACATCAAAATACATACACTTTATATTTTACTGCGCTTAACTAAACACTAAACTCGCATATAATCGAGTCTACAGTCACATCATCATTGTTGCCTTGCGCTACGCAGTAAATACAATTTAACATTATTTCACCGATTACGTTATAGGGATGCCTATACTCGATGTAAATGGCCTTCCTATCGTTCAATACTATTTTTGTGCCCACTTTACATTCGGCTGGCAAGTTATCTTTAACCCTTTAAGGACGAATCCGCAGCATATGCAGTCACTCTTGTTACCAGAACGTATAGGTTTTATTGTTATTCAAAACTAAATATTTTAGTAACTAGTCACTGAAATGATACACATTTTGGGTTCCTTTCTCGACAATTAAATGATATCTATATAAACATGTAGAAACATTTATAGAAACGAAGCATTGTAGTACAATTTATATTGTTATTTCTGGTGGACCTTAAGGTACCATCCGTCGTTAAAAGGTTAAACGAATACAATCAAAAGCACGCACAAAGAGGTCCGTTTGCCACATCATTATTAAATACAAGTCTATAAACACCCCTTCCCAATCGATGGTTTATTCTTACCGATACGCGCTTTTCACTCGTAGCGGTAGTTGAAATAATCTTCTAAGTCGTAACGACAGCTGTTCATTATATAGAGAAACATCCCTTAAGGGTGAATGGTGGGGATTTTCACGAACTAAACACATTTTAATCACACTCCGGCGCACTATTTGAAAGAAACATATGACCATGTTTTTCCTTTCTGCTTAGCAAACGATACTCGTCTTTACATTCTGTTAAAAACTCGTAGTCCTTTGGAGACAACCTCACTACAAACCTCGTCATGATATATATTAATGTAGTGGAAAAAATACTTAAGATTCTCCATGATGACAAGATTTACATTCTCAACCGCAGGGTACGAGTACTCGGTATGATGTAACATGACATAATATCGCTTGTCATACCATTCATCTACAAGACTCACTAGCCATAACCGTTACTTCTCTTCTGCACGCGTTAGTTCTTTCACTTCACGGTATATGTAACCTTTTATAGATTTTAGTCTTACAACATAGTTCACTACGTCGTTTGTACTACGAAATCCTGCAATGCCCTCGCCAGAATAGCCGTAGAGTATTTGTACCTCTTGTTCCTTCCCACGATTCAATGTAGCCTTAAAAGTATCAAAGGAGGGTGGAATAGGGAGTCATTCAGTATCCACCATATCTTCACACTTTGCTGAACAACACTTCATAAACGTTGAACACGCAAAATTAAAGGTAGCCATTACTATTTTACGTCTATGTGAGAAAATACACGTCTGAGATCCGGGGCTTGCAACGGTCAACTGAGCACGCAGGGCAGAGATATGCCCAGGTAGTAGAAGGAGTCACGTGACCATTGATCGAACATACAGGGGGCGGAATTTAAATCATTCTCCTGTACAAAGACTACTCATACCTCATTAAAGTTAATTTTAATGATATACAGTATATGTGTGTGAATTCATTATCTTAATATGTTTGTAGCCATATATATATACGGTATATAAAAAATTACTCTTACGACTATATGTATATATATATATATAGGAATTTGTTCAATACTTACACGGGTCGTCAAAGATGCAAAGTCAAAACCATTTACATTTTTCAAAATAGTTGGCTGGGGGATCATCTTCAGTGTACAGATAATGTGACGATCTATGGTTGAGTTTTCGTTTCTCTATAACATTTAGCCTTATAAAACACTTATTTTTACTTGTATTTTGTTTATTTTATATTTTCTTTCGTAAAAGCAATAAAAACTGGTTTATCGGTATTTATCAACTACCTTAAAGCAATTTTTTAGCCTTTGATTTTAACTGCAAGATTGATATAACACATTTTACGCTCTTTTTAACAAGAAATTAGTTGTAAATATTCAGTAAAACCTGATTTTAGGAGTCTAAATTACTTAAGGTGTACGATTCATTGTCATGAACTTCATATTTAACATGTAATTCAAATGAACTGGTTTGCTAAATGAGTTTTGTGTAAAAGATATATATATATAATATATATATATATATATATATTTAGGAGAAATCCAATGACAAGGAGGAATGTAAATGCCATGAAAAGTCTTCTTTAATGCGCAACGTTTCGAGCAATACGCTCATCATCAGGCTAGATAATAACAATATGAAATTAGAATCAATAAATAAATGTGAACAAGACAAAATAATTTCTATAAAACCTATTCAGTAAAGCAAATTTTAAAAAGACTAAAAGAAGAGGGTTAAATTCAAAGTTATAAAAATTACATATAAAATTAACAAGAAATTTAAAAAGCTATTTTTAAATTACATATGTAATTTGAAATTAGTACACTGGAATAATTAACACTAATACAATGGAATAATTAACACTACGAACCTTTCAATGCTGGTTCCGAGGCACGAGTAATTTAAAACAAAACAAAACAGGAAACAAACTATGAGTTGGGCGGTTGGGGAGTTATAAGTTGGGGAGGGGGGATTATAAAAAATTGGGGAGGGGGGAGGGGAGTTAGGGGAGGGGGGATTATAAAAAATTTAGAGGGACAGCTGAGGAATCCACGTTTAGAGAAGGGGTCAATGTTTTAATATAAAGAGATTCCAAAATTCTAAGTGAGTTAGGACAAGAATTACAACCGAGAATTTTAAAATTATCTAAAGTGACATCAGTTTTGCATTTAATACTGTGTTCCCGAATACTAGAGGCTTCTTTTTTATTTAAAATTTTACCTGTTCGGCAACTTATTCCCATATGCGAATAAATCTAGCCCTGAGGGAGCGCACGGTGCTGCCAATGTAAGTACCAAGGAGACACCTTGGGCAGGTAAATAAATATACAACACCGCTACGCAACGAATCAGGAGTTCGATCCTTCGCTGAGAAAAAGCTACCTAAAGACATTTTGTTAATAAATATAATGCGAAAATCAGTATGATAAAAAAATTTTCTAACAACTTTGTAAATTTAAGTTTAAATTCTTTATTCATGGGACCCATTTCAGGTACCAAGAAATATTTTATATCTTTAGGCACTGAAATACACGGAAGTTTAGGGCTATAAACGTTATTTAAGAAAGATCTAATTAGTTTATCTACATATTGAACAGGAAAACTATTATTGGTAAAATATGATCTTAAATTATTAAATTCATCGTTAAGTAAGGTAAAACTAGAGGTCAAATTATATCCTCTGAACAAGAGTGTTTTAATACACGACATCTTATAGTTAAAATCAGTAAAACTAAAGAAATTCATGCCCAAACCAGTAAAAGTGGGTTTCCTGTAAACTGATGTAGTAATAGAATCACCTTTTTTCGAAATTAAAAGATCTAAAAAGGGAAGGGAGCCATTATTCTCAGTTTCCATTGTATAAGTTATATTTAGAAAGTGTAATTTTTAGACAATCTCCCACCCATTGTAAACCAATTTTCTATCGACGCTTCGTTGATGACTCGATAGCTGTTTTTGATAATGCTGTACAAGCGCAACAATTTTTTAACTTCTTAAATTCTCTGCACCCCAATATAACTTATACAATGGAAACTGAGAATAATGGCTCCCTTCCCTTTTTAGATCTTTTAATTTCGAAAAAAGGTGATTCTATTACTACATCAGTTTACAGGAAACCCACTTTTACTGGTTTGGGCATGAATTTCTTTAGTTTTACTGATTTTAACTATAAGATGTCGTGTATTAAAACACTCTTGTTCAGAGGATATAATTTGACCTCTAGTTTTACCTTACTTAACGATGAATTTAATAATTTAAGATCATATTTTACCAATAATAGTTTTCCTGTTCAATATGTAGATAAACTAATTAGATCTTTCTTAAATAACGTTTATAGCCCTAAACTTCCGTGTATTTCAGTGCCTAAAGATATAAAATATTTCTTGGTACCTGAAATGGGTCCCATGAATAAAGAATTTAAACTTAAATTTACAAAGTTGTTAAGAAATTTTTTTTATCATACTGATTTTCGCATTATATTTATTAACAAAATGTCTTTAGGTAGCTTTTTCTCAGCGAAGGATCGAACTCCTGATTCGTTGCGTAGCGGTGTTGTATATTTATTTACCTGCCCAAGGTGTCTCCTTGGTACTTACATTGGCAGCACCGTGCGCTCCCTCAGGGCTAGATTTTATTCGCATATGGGAATAAGTTGCCGAACAGGTAAAATTTTAAATAAAAAAAGCCTCTAGTATTCGGGAACACAGTATTAAATGCAAAACTGATGTCACTTTAGATAATTTTAAAATTCTCGGTTGTAATTCTTGTCCTAACTCACTTAGAATTTTGGAATCTCTTTATATTAAAACATTGACCCCTTCTCTAAACGTGGATTCCTCAGCTGTCCCTCTAAATTTTTTATAATCCCCCCTCCCCTAACTCCCCTCCCCCCTCCCCAATTTTTTATAATCCCCCTCCCCAACTTATAACTCCCCAACCGCCCAACTCATAGTTTGTTTCCTGTTTTGTTTGTTTTAAATTACTCGTGCCTTGGAACCAGCATTGAAAGGTTCGTAGTGTTAATTATTCCATTGTATTAGTGTTAATTATTCCAGTGTACTAATTTCAAATTTACTATATGTAATTTAAAAATAGCTTTTTAAATTTCTTGTTAATTTTATATGTAAATTTTTATAACTTTGAATTTAACCCTCTTCTTTTAGTCTTTTTAAAATTTGCTTTTACTGAATAGGTTTTATAGAAATTATTTTGTCTTGTTCACATTTATTTATTGATTCTAATTTCATATTGTTATTATCTAGCCTGATGATGAGCGTATTGCTCGAAACGTTGCGCATTAAAGAAGACTTTTCATGGCATTTACATTCCTCCTTGTCATTGGATTTCTCCTAAATATTAAATTGAAGCTTTGTAGAAGCAACCCGCATGACTATATATATATATATATATATGGATCTTTTCGGTTTGGCGAACTTGATTAACTTTGTTTCTGTTTCGTGCGTTAGTCTCTCTTCACACGGAGATGAAGCTGGTGGACCCACCTCTAGGTCTGGCTTGGTGGAGGAGCGAGTTGCTTGTGCTCTCCACCGTACATAGCCAGGTACACCTGGCTCATCTGGTACCGTTCTGAACCAGGCATCTAGTCTTCTCTTGAAGACTTCAATTTTGACCCCTGTAACGTGTCTGAGGTCCTTTGGAAGCAGTCAGATCGCACATGGCCCAATTAGAGTGGAGAACAGTTTTAGAGAATAAAGCAACTGAAGAAGTGTTACTAACCTTGGAAGAAAAAATGCTGAGAATTTTAGAAAAATATATATGAAATCACACCCAAAAGAAAAGAGTAGTTGGCTAGAGAGGCAAAAAAGAAGACTATTCCGCATAAAGAAAGCGAATGGAGACGAAGTTAGGCAACTGTGGAGATAATGCCAGGAAAGTAATACAAGAAAAACTGGAGGGTATCGATAGGGAAATACAAGGCCTGATCAAGGACCATACAGAGAGGGAAGAGGAAAAGGCGGTAGAAGCAATAAAGGAAAATCCAAAATACTTCTATAGTTATGCGAAAATGAAAACAAAAACGCGCGCCGCTATTGGTTCCTTAAGGAAGAGAAATAATGAACTATCCGACGATCCAAAAGAAATATCTGAAACACTGAGAGCCAGTATGAATCAAATTTCAGCACCCCAAAAAGTGACAAAGAGATACCTGACATACATACATTCTTTGAAGAGAAATTGCAAGGAGAGTGTATAACAGACTTTGATTTTCCCCAGAAGATGTAGCGAGAGCTATAGGACAAATAAAACCACATTCGGCTGCAGGGCCGGACACATGGAACGCATTATTGATTAAAAACTGTAAAAATGAAATAGCTACACTTTTATACTGGATCTGGAGATCCCTAGTCACTGGGGAAATACCGCGCTTCTTGAAAAGAGCAAACATTATCCCATATATATACAGGGTGTCTCAAAAGTCACTATCTATTTTGAAAAATAATGGGAATTACGAAAAACTGGTTTAAGACATGAAAAATATATTTATTTCAAAGTAAGTGCCACAAAGAATTAGTGCTATTTATTTATCTGTCTCCACATGGCGACCATCAGTGTCTCTACAGAGCTCAAAGCGATAAGTTGTTTCCCGGAACACACTTTCCAGCATTTGAGGTGTTATTTTCTGAACTGCATCGGTAATACGATTTCGGAGTTCGGCTACATCACTAATTCTTCTACCAGTGTACACCTTAGACTTAATGAAACCCCAGGCGAAAAAATCTAATGGTGTTAAATCGGGTGAACGTGCTGCCCATGGTTGTGTTCCTCCACGACCAATCCAGCGACCGGGGAAGCGTCTGTCAAGATAATCACGTACAATTATTGCATAATGGCACGGTGCTCCATCCTGCTGAAAAACTACTGTCAAGAATGCCATCTGTAAGAAGTTGAGGTTCGAGGAATTGTTCAAGCATGTCAAGATAAATTTATAAATTACACAAAATTCGAAATAAACCAATTAACTTTTTTTAAATACACAAATTTGCACCAGAAGTACATATCTTTATGCCAGCATAGCATTTTTAAAAAAAATATCTAATGTCACCGAAATAGATAGTGACTTTTGAGACACCCTGTATAAAGGAGGGAACAGATCTCAAACAAAGAGCTATAGACCAGTGTCATTGACGTCCCACCTCACCAAAGTAATTGAAAAATAGTTAGAAAGAAAATTTATGATTTCTTGGAGACACGGGAGAGATTCAACGAAAATCAGCACGGATTCCGATCAGGTAGATCATGCCTATCACAACTAATAGAACACTACAACAATATCCTAGATGCAATGGAAGGCCATGACAACTACGATGTCATATACATAGATTTTGCTAAAGCTTTTGACAAATGTGATCACGGTATAATAGCACATAAAATGAAATATATGGGAATAACAGGCAAAGTGGGAAAATGTATCTACAACTTTCTCAGAGAACATCTACAGGTGGTCAAAATTCAAGGTATATCATCATCAGAATCGGAAGTACGCAGCTCTGTACCACAAGGGATAGTACTGGCCCCACTCCTGCTCATTATCATGTTAACAGACATAAACAGTGGAGTAAACAGCAACAGTATAGTAACAGCCTTTGCAAATGATACAAAGATCAGCAGAAAAATCAGCGTTGTACATGAAGTGGAGTCATTGCAGACGGGCACGAACAAAATATACAAATGGTCAGAAGACAACAACATGTCATTTAACACCGAGAAATTTCATCTCTTGAGATATGGTAGAAAAGAGGAACTTAAGCAGACCATATTATGCTCCAGAGAGACAGGAAATTCAGAGAAGCACGAAAGCGATTGGTCTGGGTAATAATGACCGATGATACGAAATTCGAAGCACAAGATCAGATAGCGATAAATAAAGCAAAAAGAGTCGCGTTACAGATACTAAGAAAGTTCAAAAAAAGGGACAGGACAGTAATGAATCCCCTGCTAAAAACACTGATTATACCAAAACTTGAATACTGCTCACTTTTGACATCCCCATATAAAAAGGAAGAAATTAATAAACTAGAAGAAACGGACATTTCACAGCCAAGAATGATGGCTGCAAAGAACTCAACTACTGTGAAAGACTACGTAAACTAATTCTGTACTCCCTGGAAAGAAGAAGAGAGAGGTACACCGTACACCATAATTTACATATGGAAAATGATCGAAAAACTGGTACCAAACCTAAAACTAAATCCAATTACCATTCAAACAACACTGAAAATAGGAAAGGCAGAATGTGTAGTGTTCCCAAATTAAAGGTCCGACAAGGGACCTCCTCAACACTGAAGGAAAATAGCTTGGTTTCCAGGAGGCCAAGACTCTTCAATCAGCTTCCAAAGGACCTCAGAAACGTTACAGGGGTCAAAGTTGAAGTCTTCAAGAGAAGACTAGATGCCTGGTTCAGGACGGTACCAGATGAACCGGGTGTACCTGGCTATGTACGGTGGAGAGCACAAGCAACTCGCTCCTCCACCAAGCCAAACCTAGAGGCGGATCCACCAGCTTGATCTCCGTATAAAGAGAGACTAACGCACGAAACAGAAACACAGTTAATAAAGTTCGCCAAACCGAAAAGATCCATATATATATATATATATATATATATATATATATATATATATATATATACACACACAGGGTGTCCCATAAGTCCAGCATCATAGGAGAAATTCATATTTTTCTATTTCTACAAACCATAATTCATATTTTTCTCTTTCTACAGGCCATAATGTCTGTGAGCAAGGAAGAACGAATCCAGATAATTCTACTCATAGGAAATCGGAGTCAAAGAGAGGCCGCTGCTGAATTTAACAGACTGCATCCAGACCGCGAGCCAATAACACAGAGTTGTGTTAGCAGACTTTTTGCAAAGTTTAAGGAAACAGGATCCATAGAAGATAAACCACGCAGTGGACCTTCAAGGAAGTCCACTGACGATGATACAGCGACTGCTATCCTGGCTCATTTTAACAGAAGTCCCAATAAGTCTCTTCGGCGATTGTCCGCCGAGACAGGAGTGTCGAAAAGTGGCATCCATCGCATTCTTCAGGCTCACAAATGGCATCCATATAAACTTCAGATCCTACAGAAATTAAGCGAAGATGATCCAGACCGGCGGATGGAATTTTGTGAATGGGCTACGGAACAATATGCTCGGGATGGCAATTTCCCGTCCACCATTCTGTTCAGTGACGAGGCTGTTTTTTATGGAAATGGTGAGGTAAATCGACAGAACACCCACTACTGGTCTCAAAACAACCCTCACTGGTATACCTCTTCAAAGGAACAAGGTGCATCTCGGGTGATGGTATGGTGTGGCATTTGGAAGGATCGCATCATAGGCCCCCTCTTTTTCGATGAACATGTCACTGGAGGCACCTACCTACGTATGCTCAAGGAAGAAGCATTTCCCAGTGTCTTGAACGAAGAAGGAAATTTCCCAACATGGTTCCAGCAAGACGGCGCTCCTGCACATTACAGCACCCAAGTAAGGGAATACCTGTACCAACAATTCCCTGGTCATTAGATAGGACGTCGAGGGCCTGTGGAATGGCCAGCTAGAAGCCCGGATCTCACGCCACTAGATTTTTATCTCTGGGGCCACTTGAAAGCGCTGGTATACGCAGAGAAAATTAGGAGTGTTGAACATTTGCGGCAGCGCATTATTGGGGCATGTACACCATTACTCCTGACATCATTCACCGTGTGCTTGCTGACTGGGTATCACGTCTGAATTTGTGTATTGAAAACAATGGTGGACATATTGAGCACGTTCTGCAAATAAAAGCTTTTGTTTTGCCTTTTTTATTATTTTTCCTATGATGCCTGACTTATGGGACACCCTATATATATATATATATATATATATATATATATATATATATATATATATATATATATATATATATATATATATATATATATATATCTTTTACACAAAACTCATTTAGCAAACCAGTTCATTTGAATTACATGTTAAATATGAGGTTCATGACAATGAATCTTACATCTTAATTAAGTTAGACTCCTAGAATCAGGTTTTACTGAATACTTACAACTAATTTCATGTTAAAAAGAGCGTAAAATGTGTTATATCCATCTTGCATCTAAAATCAAAGACTAAAAAATTGCTTTAAGGTAGTTGAGAAATACCGATAAACCACAGTTTTTATTGCTTTTACGAAAGAAAATATAAAATAAACAAAATACATGTAAAAAATAAGTGTTTTATAAGGCTAAATGTTGTAAATAAACGAAAACTCAACCATAAGTCGGCACATTATCTGTACACTGAAGATGATCCCCAGCCAACTATTGACTAGAATTAACGTTGCTTAATATCGCTGAGAGAGAGTACACTGCGTTTTGAAAAATGTAAATGTTTTTGACTTTGCATCTTTGACGACCCGTGTAAGTATTGAACAGATTCCTATATATATACATATAGTCGTAAGAGTAATTTTTTATATACTGTATATATATATATGGCCACAAACATATTAAGACAATGAATTCTCACACATATACTGTATATCATTAAAATTAACTTTAATGAGGTATGAGTAGTCTTTGTGCAGGAGAAAGATTTAAATTCCGCCCCCTGTATGTTCGATCAATGGTCACGTGACTCCTTCTACTACCTGGGCATATCTCTGCCCTGCGTGCTCAGTTGACCGTTGCAAGCCCCGGATCTCAGACGTGTATTTTCTCACATAGACGTAAAATAGTAATGGCTACCTTTAATTTTGCGTGTTCAACGTTTATGAAGTGTTGTTCAGCAAAGTGTGAAGATATGGTGGATACTGAATGGCTCCCTATTCCACCCTCCTTTGATACTTTTAAGGCTACATTGAATCGTGGGAAAGAACAAGAGGTACAAATACTCTACGGCTATTCTGGCGAGGGCATTGCAGGATTTCGTGGTACAAACGACGTAGTGAACTATGTTGTAAGACTAAAGTCTATAAAAGGTTACATATACCGTGAAGTGAAAGAACTAACGCGTGCAGAAGAGAAGCAACGGTTATGGCTAGTGAGTCTTGGAGATGAATGGTGTGACAAGCGTAGATATTGTTGTTGTTTTGGGGTTGTTTCGTAATGGTAAAAATCATGTGACGGAGGGAAACTATATGTAACTTTACCTTTGATACGAAACACGGGTCACTACATCATCTGGGCGCGGAGGACGGTCACCCATCGAACTGCTACACAGACCCAGTGTTGCTTAACTTTGGTGTTCTACGGGAAGCTGTGTTACGACAATGACTACGACGTAGCCCAGAAGAGATGAAAGAATACGTTGTAGGAAAAAATGTACGAAATTCAGGGCTGATATTCTTTTCCAATTATATATATATATATATATATATATATATATATATATATATATATATATATATATTAGTGATGTAGCGGATGTCATTTTTTTCACATCCACGGATGCGGATGCGGATGAGGATGTTTGATTTCAACATCCGCGGATGCGGATGTCTACATTTTCGTTATTTTTTAGGATATATTCGAGATTTGTTGTGTTTAACGTATATAATAAGTTATTATATAGAGAGAGCTGTAGCTATAATGTAGTATAATTGATTAATTGTACAATAATTGCTGTACTTTTCTCTGAACATATAAAATAATATCAAGCATCTAACTAATATAGAAATCAATTAGTGAATTCGACTGCAAATAAATTCGTTATATTTTGTTGAGTTTCAGCCACAATTAGAAACCATAATTGTGTTACCAGGATGCGGGACGTGAACCCAACTCAAATGCACGATATGCACCCCACCGACCTCTTTCCCCAACCTCCACCCTTATAGAAAGAGATCTTTAATTAGCTTGATAACTATTTATATTAAGTTTAAAGTTTTATTACGCATATTTATAAATGAGTAATTAAAATAAAGTAAACTAAGATGTTCATCGTTTAATGTTCAAACTTAATTATAGGAAGGTTATGCTTAAGGAACATTAATTTTTCTGCCTTTTCTGCTGCCAGTCTGTTTCTCTTTTCATCATATATTAATCCAGCACTGCTAAATAATCTCTCGCTTGGTACGTTTGTTGGAGGACAGGCTAAATGTTTCCTTGCAAGTTTACTCAAGTATGGATAGATATTCTGCGTATTTTTCCACCAACTAATAGGATTGTCACATGCAGCCAGGCGTTTTTTGGTGATAGCTCTCGATCATTTTTACTACATCTTTTGACATCGCGTAGGTCTCGTCATTGCTGCTTGACTCAAGAAACTGAGAGACAGATTCTGTGATAGATTTGCTTGTTGAAGGTGTTGGTTCTGTCACTGAAACTTTTATTCTTTTGGTGGGTGGCGAAGCGACAGATTCAAGAGATTGAAGCTCTTCAACTGCTTTGACAAGTGATGATTTAACTCGTTCTAATGTACTAGGTGAAAATAACTTAGCTTTGTAACGTGGATCTAAGTAGGTTGCAAGAGAGTAACTTCATACAAGAACAGCCTCTCGTCTTGTCGCTTGCATCACTTTTGCGCACAATGAACTAGTTCTATTAATATAGTAGAATTTGATAATTTCCGCTTATTAATGACGTTTTATCTCAACGGTCCACATCCGCACGACATCCGCAGTCCAAAGTGCGGATGCGGATGCGAGAAAATGTGCGGATGTTCCGCGGATGCGGGTGCGGATGCGGATGTGACCTACATCACTAATATATATATATATATATTAGGGTGGTCCAAAATTATACAGTAAATTTTAAAAGTATCTGAATCTTAAGTCTTACCCTCGGAAATTGTTACCTATATTAAAAAAACAATACTGACCAAAACTTATCAAAATTAATAAATATTTAGTGATGCCACACCCGACTTTAAATTTCTTAATTTACTTGTTTCAAAATTCTTTAAATTCATATTCAAATTTTTTTTAGTTTATCGCAGTCCCCCTCCATTTTCAACTATAATGGAGTATTAACCACTCAGTGGTGGGGGTCTCATGGGTGCCTATCTCCCACTCATTGTTGCTGCGATCGCAGTTCCTGCTCCAAGTTTGATTTTTTTACATTAGGAAACTGCAGGCGATGTTGCTCCACTACTTGCAGGAGAAACTGCTTTTGACTTTCATTCTTAGTTAGATGTGCATTGAAATTTTTTATTAATGCTATTCCTCTTTCGGAGTTATCATTTGTTACCATCATTGACTTGATATACTCAAGGGCCATTTGATAATCTTGTCTGTTCTTCTAGTTTGTTGGATCATCCTCAAGAAAGGCTACTGGGAGTCCGAGCTTAGTGAAAAATAGTCGAGACGAGCTAGTAACAAAGCTGGCTACTGTCTTGTTTTGAATATCGTTGGCAGAAAGATTCAAATTTATTCTTTTGGGCGGATTTTTAGATCCCTTATGTCGAGTGCCTTTACCATGTCTCTTTTAACATCAAAGAATGAAAATGAAATAAGAAATTCACTTAGGTACCAAAGATGGCGAGAAAATGCTTGAGATGCTGCAAAAGCAATGCTTTTGTCTTCGTATACTCGTATACTAGCAGCAGTTTTAGTAGCGAAAGATCATTGGTAGGGGCAGAAGCAGCGATAGGTGCAGAAAACCATGCAGGAACATAGTGTCTCATGGCAAATTGGGCAAAACGTTTTATTCCACTTTGTTCCTTTAGTCATTTTAAACTGTGAGCAGAAAAGATTCATTTTTATTGCATAGATTATGCGAGACATCCACCTGGCATGATGCAAAGCACCTGGCTTTAGAAATTTGACTCCACGTGGTGGTACATCTCTTAGATAGATGATTGTAAGTTCCAGGACCTCTCTGTAATCATCTCGGATTTGTGTGGAGGTTAGATGTTTCTTACAAATAACAAGCAGTTCATCACGTCCTGGAGTATCAGGAAAGGTTTCAAAATTTTCTTTACTGGTGGAGTTCCAGGCAGACTTAAAGCGTTTGAATATCGGAATATCAGGTCCGCTACTGGCGGAACAAAGACACACCTCAACTCAAAAACATTGGATGCAATAAGTTCAATTATATGGTGCCGGCATGCAATATTTAGTAAGTCTTCTCCAAGCTTTTGTTCTATTTGTGCTGTAGCTCCCTTTTTAGGACCCGTATTCGTGGCAGTTGTGTCAAAGCACATACCTTTAATGCGATCAATTAAGTTCCAGTCCTTTAAACATTCGACAACAGCTGTTGCAATGTCTATTCCTGTGCCAGACTCGAGTTTAGGTACTGCAATCAACTTTGATTTGCCTCCTCCTGACACCAACCCTGCTAATCTTTCAACTTTTTCATTTCCAGTTAAGTCGATTAGCATTTTTCCATCCCAATGCACTATTAAGGAACATTCAGGATTAAAGGATTCTTTTAAATCTTTTGCGATTTTCTCACGTATATCCATTTTCTTTCGACGAACTGTACTTCTGCTTATGGACAAGTCATCAAGATCATGAGCTAATGCAGAGGCAGCAGCTGATAGCACATATACGGCCTGTCTATTAGAAATATTCGATCCATCCAGTGCAACTGCAACGTCTCGTGTTACAAGTTCCTTCTTACTTGGTTTGCTAGGAACCTTCTTGCCTGCACTATTTTTTGATGCCGTGTTAGTTTTACACAACATTGCTTCATCTTCACTACTCATGCTCATTGTTTCATATTCACTACTCATACTACTTGATGAAGTCAATTTGGCAGACTTTGTTTCTTCCTCCTTTCTCTTACTTTCCCTACGTGCTAACCGTTCTTTAGCTGACTCTCTCTTCCTTTTACGATCTTCTTTCTCTGATAATACTTTGTCAACATTAGCCATATATTCTTTTCTTCCCTTCTGATTTTGAGCTTGGAGGAATTCTCTGTCTTCTTTAATCTTGATCATCTCGTGCGCTTTTTGGTGAGCAATATCAAAGAGATCGTTTAAACTGTCCTGAAACAATCTCTCTTTCTCACGCTGAGTTTCGGAGCACCGGAATTTTAATTTTTGGAGCGTTCTATATTCTGTATATACTTTTTCAATCATTGGTATAACATTATAATCAGCTCTTGTTGGAATTCTAGCTTGTTCCCAAAATTCAACTACCTCTATGTAAACTGCTTTAGAAGCTTCTCTTAGAGCTTTCTTTTCCTTAAGTAAATAAAAAAGACGATGGAGCACATCACCTTTGGAAGGAAGTTTTCTCCTGCATATCATTTCAATTGGTTGTCCAATTAGCCATATTTCGGTATTTCTGCGAGTTTTCATTGAGAACTTTCCATTTCTAATATGATTATTCACTATTGCAACACTGCAAACGAACTGCAATACACTGCAAATGACTGCAAACAATACACTGCAAACGACTGCAAATAATACGCTGCAAACGACAGGCTGGCAAAAGACAGGCTTGTGAATAAAAAATATGATCGTTATAGGAACACCCTTTCAACACGTTTACGCAAGATGAGCACTTAATGGGAGTTTTGATGAAATCTATTTCATGGAAAAACGTGAATACAAGTATCAACAGAACAGATGCGATTCTTGCCTCGACGTGCTCAGTACCGCTCATACAAGATGTGCTTCGGAATATTTAACCACAATAAGCATACAAAAATCTATCTTATGCAAAAAAATGATATATATCGAAATATTTTTCGTAAAGTCACAATAAATCTATATTATGGGGAAGAAGCAAAAAAGGTTTTTAAAAACATCTAAATTAAAATGCGATGTGGCACCACTTAGAATTTGTTGATCTTATTAAAATTTTATATTTAGAGTTTTTTCAACATAGGTAACAATTTTAGGGGGTAAGACCTACGAATTTTCAACATTTATTTTCTTGGACCACCCTAAATTATATATATATATATATATATATTATATATATATATATATAATATATATATATATACTTACTTACTTTAGGTTACATTAGGTATGTCTAGAGTTTCATGTGTTTTATTTTCCACTGCGTGGATAAGTGTACGCATGATGTGAATGAACTCTGAAGCTGTTTTTTTTCATTATACTTTTGCATAAATCTTCTTTCACAACAATTTTGGAAAGATTTTCTGTTATAGTAGCAGGACACAATGTATAATGTATACATGAAAGATTGGTAGTTACAAGGACAAGAAGTACCTCAAAAGTCCATGCGCCCCATACCGTAAAGGTGCCACTAGCAACGGGTGCCAGGGAAAAATTCCTACACCTTCAAATAGTGTGCAAAGTTCGGTTTATCCTTTTCATGAACTGACCCACAGAGGAACTGCTCACAACTTCTGAAGGTAGCCTGTTCCACCTGCCACGGAACTTATAGGTAAAGTAAATCCCACAAACAGAGAAAGAGAGAGAGAGGATTATATCTGGAGGCGATTTCGGAAACAAGGAGATTGTGCTCTCTCTGTACAATTCCCTGGTTCGGCCGCACCTGAAGTATGCTGTGCAGTTCTGATCAATCGTAACACCGATATAACGGACCCACGCTTTGGACACTGAAGTGCTGATTGGGCGCCTTCACGACTAATGGTGCCTTTATCGGTTCATTCTCTCCGTAAATTTAATGCTCACATCTCAAGTTGAATATTCTCACTTTCACGCTCTGTCACGACAATATTTTGCACTAATATTTGCAAGCATACTACTCGATCCTCAATTTTTCCCCATTTCGGTTAGGGAAATGGACATAATTTGAGCGGCGGCAAGTCATTACAGTACAAGGAGAATCTATGGTCTGAACCATAGGCCAGGTTAGGTTCAGGAGCCAGCATGCTGGAGCGAACCAGAGCCTCACCGCCAAAGTCAGACACAGAAATGATGAGTTGCAACATTAAATGTACATGGTTCCTGCATATTTTAGCTGTCAATTGTCACTCTTATTTGTATCTGTATAAGTTTGTTCCCTCTTTTCAAGGGATCACCTGTAAATATCTCCAAGGAACAGTATTATTGCCATTACTCTTCATAATCCTGACATAGATGAGGACCAGAGACAGCGCAGTAACATCCGATGAAACAAAGGTCAGTAGCAAAATAAGAAACCTTGAAGATCTCTATAAGCAGAATGTTTTTGTAGAGATACAACAATATGAAGTTTATCACTGAGAAATTTCAACTGTTACGGTACGGAAAAAGGGGAGGATCTAAAATCCATGGAGTGCAAAAGAAAATTAGACGCATGGTACAGAACAAGCCCCGATGAGTCGGGTGTACCTATGTGAAGTGGAGAGTACAAGAAACCAACTCACTACTTCATCAGGCCAACTCGGGGGGAGGGGCGATAAGCTTAACCTTCGTGTTAAAAATACAGACCACATGTACTATTTTGACTCACTCGGGACTCAGTACTTGTGGGATGTACCGCCTTTCATTTCTCATGCATATGTCACGTAGTGAGGAATTTATGAATTTTTTATGATTTCTTTCATTTAATAAATTGATGGAAATACACTGCTTCTTCTTCTTACCCGAAAAAAGCTTGAAGCATAAGAAAAAGAAAAAACTTACATTATTTCATTAATGATGTGACAATCGCTGGATTGGCTGTGCTGTAAAACAGCGTAATTTCCTGTCTGGTTGTCTGCTAAACTGATGCAAACCCTTTAAGTTGATTTCTGATAATTATCATTTTTAACAGTGATTTCGAAATAAAATCAATAATATGTGTGTGTGTGTGTGTGTGTGTGTGTGTGTGTGTGTGTGTTACATTTCTCGTCCAGCGTTGGCACGGTCTACGGTCCAAGAAGCTATGCAGAAAATCATTTAAGTTTTCAGATTTTACAGATCATAAGTTTTACCAGTGAAATCGAATTACAATTAATAACATTAAATCATAGTATTTTTTATGCACGAATGAGGGGGAAAAGGTGAATGCGTTATACTCCATTTGGGGAAAAAAAAAAAAAAGATATATATTATATATATATATATATATATATATGGGAAGAATTTCACAATAAAACACGTGAAATGAATGAATGCTGCAAACCCACAGTTGAAAAAGAAAATGATGGAAGCCTATCTTTTCTTGATCTAAAAATTTGGAGATGCTCTAATCATTTCAAATATGAAGTCTACCGTAAGCCTACTAACAATAACTCTTATATGCATTTTTATTCTGACCATCATCCTTCGATTAAATCCTCTATTTTCTCTGCTATGTTTCTTCGAGCATTGAGAGTTGTCAGTCCTGAATTTTTAGATTCCGAGTTATGCAATATCATGAATATTGGTACTAAATTATGTTATCCTATTTCATTTTTAGATAACTGTCCTTAAGAAAGCCAAGAATTGGTATTATAATAATGTAATTGTAAAGGAATTTCAGAGTATAAATATCCTTAGCCTACCTTACCATGTTAATTTTCAATACCTTCCAACAGTACCTAAAGCAATTGGCATTAATGTAATCTTTAAGTATAATAATACTGTTAAATCACGCCTAATAAAGAATAGCACTGATAATGTTGTTGGTTGTGTGTATTCGATTGGATGTACACAATGTAACTCAGTATATATAGGCCAAACCGGTAAAACGTTAGATATTAGGGTAAAACAGCATAAATATGCGTGTAGAACAGCTAATACTTCCAATGCTTTATTTAACCATATGTATAGATGTAACCATAGCATCAAGTGGGATAGTTCTAAAGCGCTTGTTAAAAACAGAGATATAATAGAAAGAAATATTCTAGAATGTGCATTTATTCATTTTAAAAACAATTTCAATAACAGTGCGGGGACGTATAAAATTGACGATATCATGTTAAAATTTCTTTTGCCTCTCATTAACCCTTGTTAAGTATGTGCTAATTGTTTTGTTTTTCCTGTACTTTGTATATATTTATGGGCATCTCGCCTTTTATCTTCATTCCCTGACGAGGTGTGGCTTTGAATACACGAAAGGCCTTGGAATCGTATATTGTCAGGATTTAGTCATTTTTGTACCAAATGAAGTATAATAAAAAGAATAGTTTCAGAGTTCATCCGGGCTTGAGACCCGGTGACGGCAGTCGGCGCGCGGTAAAACGATCAGCCTTCTGAACAATTGGTTGGTAGATAAATGGATGCCTTGGGTGACCTAGTGGTTAAGACGTTGTGTTGCTGGTGGTTCGGATTCCACGTTAAACTGTAGGTCTAAGGCGGAGTGAAAAGCTTGACCTTCGTCAGAATGAACAATTCGGGGGGTGATAATCAAAGATTACCAATAAAGTAGAACTTTTTTAATGCATGAAGGATGGGACAGGGGGTAATAATGTAGTAAGTTTTAGAAGTCGCATGGTTTTTATATGAAGTTTAACACTAAGAAATTTCAACTGTTACGGTACAGAAAAAAGGTAGGAACTAAAATCCATGGAGTGCAAAGATTATACACCTGGTACATACAAACCCCGATAAGCCGGGTGTACCTATGTGAGGTGGATAGTAAAAGAAGCCAGCTCACTACTTCACCAGGCCAACTCGAGAGGAGGCGCAGTAAGCTTGACCTTCGTGAAATCACCGCACCGGTTGTCAGTTAAACTGATGCAAACCCTTTAAGTTGATTTCTGATAATTATCATTTTTAACTGATTTCGAAATAAAATCAATAATGTGTGTGTGTGTGTGTGTGTGGTGTGTGCGTGCGCGCGCGCGCGCGCTCTCCTTACTTTCTATTCCTGACAAAACTTTCTCTCTCTCTCTCTCTCTCTCTCTCTCTCTCTCTCTCTCTCTCTCTCTGTATTAGAATTTAAAACTGAGTTTTTACTTCATTAGTAATAATAATGACTTGAACAATACTTGGTGTGAGTTGTGGTGGAACGGGTTTTTAGAGTGAATTTGGGTCAACCGCAGCCTTAGGGAATCAGGTCCGAGTGTAATACATTTTTGTCCAGAGATGCTTTCAAAGAAAGGATTGGCAAAAGTAAATAGACACCTTCGGAGAAGTTAGTTAAAATGTTTATTGTTTTTCTTGTATATATATATATATATATATATATATATATATTAGAATACCAACTGTGGTGGATTCCGTACCATGTTTCGGTTTCCATATTATACTGTAGGTCTAAGGTGGAATGAAAAATATGATTATTGATTTTTATTTTAACTCCAAAATATATACTATATATATATATATATATATATATATATATATAATATATTTCTTTTATTTTTAATATTGGTATTCGTTTAAATGTGTTTTAATTAGCTCGAGCAAATTTAAGGAGAATTAACTTTGATTTCGAATTTTCTTTATAAAAGATAATATAATTCATTTGCGGTTAAAATAAAAATCAATAATCTAGTTTTTCGCTCCACCTTAGACCTACAGCATAACATAGAAACCGAAACATGGTACGGAATCCACCACAGTTGGTAATTTAATATATATATATATATATATATATATATATATATATATATATATATACACAGCATTTAAAGTGTGTATTGTTATTTTGCATGCATTTTTCTTTTATTGTTAATTAAATATACTAGCATGAAAGTACGAATTAATTTTAATTCAAATTAGTTTGAAAATAAATGAATAAAGAATTCCTCTTCTTTGATTTCGCAGAATTTTCTTTATAAAAAAGATATAGAAGGTATATAGAAAGGATTGTCAAAAAGAAATAGACACTTTCGGTTTGGCTTTAGAGTAAATGAAAGCGATTCAGGTCTCTCGAATTATAGGTAAATTAAATATTATTCTCATAGAATATATTATTGGAATAATGTACAATATAAAGAGTCCTGTGTATTTCTTTTATTATTATTAATATTGGTGTTTTATTTAATTCTTTTGCTAAGCCATGGATTAATTGTCAAGTGTATTTCTTTTATTGATGTGTTTTATTTAATTCCTTTGCTAAGCCATGGAGTCAAATGTATTTCTTTTATTGATAATATTAGTGTTCGTTTAAATGCATTGAATTAATTCGAGCAAATTAAGGAGAACATCTCCCTCGCCTTTATTAAATAATATAATTAAAATAAATGGTATTTTCTGGTAACTCTGCATATATAAATAATTAAATAGTGGCCTCTGGAAACTCATCTACAAATAAATAAATAGTGCTCTTTGGCAACTCTATATAAATATATATATATATATATATAATAAATTAAAATGATGGTATCTGGTAACCCTCCTTATATAAATAAATAAAAACAATAAACAGCAACTCATTTAAGGGGGTTCCAAAAAACCTTAGCCCCCCTATTTGCAGCTTACATGTTTACTTATAGCGAAATAGTTTTTAGTGATTATAAAATATAAAAATTCTTATTTATTGCAGGTATTAAAATACTCTAGCTGATAAAGTGATAATATAATGGCTTCTCAATTAATTGATGATTCGGAGAGGCAACGTGTGATAGATCGCATACGAGCAATAACATTTCGGGAAGCTCATGATGCTGGAGCCAACTTTATAACACGTTCGTGGGTTGCCAAAAAGTTGCGAAGTGAGGACTTCGTCAAAAGAAATTGGAATAAACTTTGGATGAATGTGAAATGGATACAACCAAATCTGGGCGCCCAAATTTGCCACTCCCTCAGGAAACAAAGGACATCATTGAAAGCGGTACGCGTAAGCGGAAAAGCAGCTGTGCTAAACTTTCTAGAGAGATCGAAGTGTTGAGAGGAAAGATCGTTAGTGGTGAGATCATTCGACTGTACCGTCATAGGCAAGGTTTAAAGCCTTGGCATGAACTTCCAAAGCCAAGAAAAACTCAACTTAACATCGATGACAGAATGTGGTTTGCCCATTATCTTGAAGATTGGGATGTGGATGATTTCATGCATTTAGCTGTCTCCGATGAATTTTTTGTTTACGTAACACGTCGGCCTAACTACCAAAATGATCGAGTGTGGGCCACAACACCAGATGAAATCCATGACAATGAACATTATCGCGAATTATTAAAAAGCCCAGACTGTGTTGGTGTGTTTGTTTTGTTCACTGCAAAGAAGCTCATGTGGGTGCTGAAGCCAAATGGTCAGAGTTGGGATGGACAGTATTTTCGTGATATTATTCTATCCCAGCATGTCATTCTTTTTCTAAGAAACCCGAACAATGTTATGGATGTCGATCAGGTCACACTTCTGCACGATAAGGCCCCCTGCTTTAAGGCATTAGCCACTCGACAGTTGTTGTGGAGCCATGAGAGCGAATTCTTTGGAAATGAAGAATTTCCAGGAAATTCTCCTGACCTGAACGTCTGTGAACACATTGGATCAGTTATAAAGGACAAGGTTGAATGTCTCTTGTTTCAAGAACCTGCAGCAAATCGATTTTCGAAGGATACAATGACGCAACACATTGAAACTGTTTTAGCAAATTTGCGTAACGATCAAGATCTATTCACGTCATTTTTGGCAAGCTACCCAAAGCGAATTCAGGCTGTCTTGGAAGCCAATGGCGGGAACACCAAGTTTTAATTGTTTCTCATTAAATGCAGGATTAAATTCTTTTTTGTAAGGTATGTTTAGTTTTACTGTACCTCTAATGGTTTAGGCCATGGGCGGGGGGCTAAGTGCTTTCTGGTAACTCACCCTAATAAGGTACACCTGAACATAATTAAATTATATAGGGGTATCTGACAACTCCAGACCCTCTATATAACAGCTGCGGATCCCCTAGACGCTCATTATGCGACGGACTTCGGTGGAATAAACAACTCTCTCTCCTCCTTCTTAGATTAAGGCTTAGGTTAGGGTTTCCCTTTGGGGGTGAGGACACCACACCTCCCCCAAAGACTCCTCCTTTCTCTCCTCTTGGGTTAAGGGTACCCATTTGGGGGAGGTCATCCTCCCTTCTCCTCCCAAAGCTCCCTCCTCCCTTCATTGCAGCTTGGGGATAACGCTCTCCCTTGTTGCATAACCCCCTTCCCCGTCGTTGCATAACCTCGTGCAACATTCCCCACCCCTTTGCAACATTTATCAACATTTGCAACATTGCATTGTACGCGTGCATTTTGCGCCCATACTACTTACTTTGAACATCTAACATAAGCAATTATTGTTGCTTTTCTTATTGTTGCTGCATTTGAAATAAAATTGTTAAATATCGCATAATTTTTAAGATATTGCCTTCATATAAATATTTGCTAGGTAATTTTAGAACACCTTATATATATATATATATTATATATATATATATATATATATATATATATATATAAATATACTTTGGTCGAGAAGTCCCTATAGCCCTATGATAGGAATCCAGAATGTCTGTGTGAGCTCCCTCGTTTTCACAGCAAAGAATGATACGTCGCCACGTCCTGTGTGACATCTTTCGCAGCATCTGCGGTGTGATTGTAGCGAATGTGGTAGTAACAGAATTCTTCAGTTCCTCATTTGTCTGGTAGCACTGTTTTGTCAGTCTTTTTGATGTATCTCCAGAGAGAATTGTCGCAAGTGCTGAGGTTTGGGCTCCTTGCAGACCACATTAGTGGTGCTGGTGCTGGAGATGTCGCAGATCTGAGACCGATCCACTTCCTTGGAACACCTCATTCAAAAAGTCCCTAACGTCTTGTTGCAGCCATGTATCGTGTCTTATGCCAAGTTCGTGAAGTTTTGGTATGAATTAGTTTTACAACATCGAATAAGAAGCTTAATTGACACTGCTATGAAAAAAGAATGGACCAACCACATAGTGATCGTTTAATGCCGCCCACATCTTGACATGAGGTGGGCTGTGTTCAATTTCTTCAGCTTAATAAGGATTTTTTTTCGACCAAATGAAGATGTTTCGTGACCAGCTACTGCGATAAATAACGCATTCATCACTGAAAAAAACATTCCATCGGGAAGGACTTGTTGTGAAGATGCGGAACATTTCTTCGCAACATGTTTTCCTGTTATCCGTTCTCCCGTTATCTGTTTCCGAGCATGATCAGTCAGTCCATTAACAAAATTAGGACGCCACTGCCTAACTTTCAAGTCTTTTTTCATATGGTCTCTAATCAGTGATCTTGGACGCCAAGCTCTGAAGATCTCTTCCTTGTTGATTTCAAGGGTGAGCGATTTATCGATTCTTCAACTGCAGCACATGTTTTCTATCGGGTTGGTGTTCGTAGTATGGCTCAAAATAGGAGAGTGCAATTACAATTGTTGATCAATGTTGCAAAGGGGGGTAAAGTTGCAAAAGGGAGGGGTAATGCAACAAAGGGGAGGGGGGTATGCACTAAGGGGTGGGGTAACCTCACAAGTTGCATGAAGGGGAGAGCTTTTGGGGGATAAGTTGGGACGGCCTCACCGCAGAAAGGGGTATCCTAACTTAAGAAGGTTAGACTTAACCTAAGAAGGAGAGAGAAGAGACCATCCTTCGCCTGGCCGCAGCCAGACGCATAATGGGAGTTCAGGGTATCAGCATCTCTTATATAGAAGGTCTGGGGTTGCCAGATACCACTATTTTAATTATTTATTTATATACGGAGGGGTTGCCAGTTATTTATTTATATATGGAACGGTTACCAGTTATTTTCATTATTTATTTTTATATAGAGGGTTGTCAGTTACCACTATTTTAATTATTTATTTATTTATTAAAGGCAAGAGAGAGAGATACTCTCAATGCTTAATCAAAAACTAATAAAAAAGAATTGGCTTAGCAAAAGAATTAAATAAAACACCAATACATTATTTTTGTTTATTTAGACGCAAAACGATTCCCAATTATTTATTAAAAAGTTTACAATAAAAGAAATACACAGGACTCTTTATATTGTACATTAATATTTTAGACATTGCATGAAAAACAGATGACAGAAAATAAATATAGAAGCAAAATAATGCACACTTAATACGATATATATATATATATATTCTTAAATAATTGTACAGGAGAAATCTATATACACATTTATATTAAACAATAAAATTTTAACAAACTCACGGCCTCTTTGAAGCGAGTGAACAGATGGTTAAAATTTTAGCCAACTCCCCATATGAAAGCAAGCAAGCACAATGCATTTTTCTTACTATTTTGCAACACGAATAAAATGAAAAAATTTAGTGATGGAATCCATACCATCTCGGAAAAAAAAAATAACAAACGTGTTTCGAATTTCATGTTACACTGTAGGTCTAAGGTGGTTCAAGAACAGGAATATATATTGCTACTTGACATCTTGTACTTTAGAACGGCTTCCTTTAGCATATAAATATATATGTCAGTACATTGTTTCACCCAAAAGCTTAGCCGAGGCGGAATTGTAACCCGAAAGTGTCTATTCACTTTTGTCATTCCTCTGTATATATATGTATCTTCGCTTCTCAATTTCGTACAATTTTTTTTCGTTCCTCTTAACATTCATTATTTGTTTACAGTATATTAAAATTGACAATAAACATAAATATTCTATGAGATTAATATTTAATTTACCGATAATTCGAAAGATCCTAATTGCATTAGAAAAACACCTTCTCTTTTATTCGAAGATAGACAAAAGTTTGTAAAGAGATAAAACTCGATACACTTTAGAAGCAGGTGATCTGCCTGAGACTACTCGAAAGCTACAAAGAAAGATATTGGAATCCGGGTGTCCCCAATTTGTAACTGATCACCCACTTTGTGGCAAAATTCTGTCTCTCTCCCCCTATCTCTCTCTGTCTCTCCTTTCCCTCTCTTTTTTTCTCTCTCTCTTACGGATCTGTTTCCCTGTTACTGTATATAAATATATATTTATTTATTTCTCGATAAACTTTTTATTGCTGCAACTTTGCCTTTGTCAAATCGAGTATTTTCTGCAGCCCCAATAAATTTTATATTGTATTATTATTATTATTATTATTATTTGTCTCTAGGTCTGGTCTTTCTTAGGAACCAAGGTCTGAGTTGTAGTTGGACGGGAGACCGTGTCCAGGTGATGTAGCAATCCATGTTTCGGATTCCACGTTAAACTGTTGGTCGAAGGTGGAGTGAAAAGCTTGATCATCGTCAGAATGAACAATTCGGGCGGAAGCTAACAAAAGGTTAACCAAAGGTTTTTATATATATATATATATATATATATATATATATATATATATATATAATTTTTAAGCATTTAGTTATTTTTTTAGTTATTTAGTTATTTTAGTTATTTTTCCTCGAAGTCTTTCCAAGCGCTTATCTTCTCCTTATCTTATTTATCCCATGTCTGGTTTAATTATTTTTCTTTAGTCGCATTTGGGTTGTAGTTTCGCTTTTAACTTCGTTGTTTTTGTCTTTTTTTTTTGCGTGTAATTTGGACGGTAGCTTCTTTGCTTCCATTCTTTCTTCATAGTTGTATTAATCCTTTACAGCGTCTCTGTTATTCTTCTTCTTCTTCTTCTTCTTCTTATTATTATATTATTACCGACACTATCTTTAGTTGCCGCCTTCCCGTTATCTTAGCGGTATCTGTGTCTGACTCTGGCGGTGAAGCTATGGCTCGCTCCAGCATGCTGGCTCCCAGGTTGGGTGGGTACTAGCACTGTTACTGTATATAAATATATATTTATTTATTTCTCGGCAAACTTTTTATTGCTGCAACTTTACCTTTCATTTGAAATTATGTAGGCTTCCAGTTTATGTATATATAGCCACCTAATAATAACAATATCAATAGCTTTTAATTCATTTAGATAACATATTATGCTACTTCCATAAATAGCAATACCCCCGTAAATTCTGGAATTATAACCACAAACATCAGTGATCATTCAGGAATTATCACTTCAATGAAGAACAGAGATAAATTAATCAAGTTGCAATTACAAAGCAAAATTCCTGAAGTACAATATACTCAATACAGAAACAAATTAACTAAAATAATCAAAATTGCAAAATGTAACTATTATATCAATCAATTTTCCAAATTATTATTTTAAAATACATTTAATTCGAAGGATAAATCGAAACAGTCTTTTATATAAAAATAAACTGTGACACACACACACACACACACACACACACACACACTGTCAGGAATGGGGAACTCTCTCTCTGTCAAATAAATCTAGGACAATTCACATATTTTAGGCTTAGACTCTTTCATATAGCATACATGCTCTACTCTATCCGCCTTATATTTATATTGTAATTAAAAGTTTATTATTAAGACACCGTTGATGAAATAGAAAATAAATTTGGCAACGCATGTAAATCCTTCACATATATATATATATATATATTATATATATATATATATATATATATATATATATATATATGTACTAGGGGCACTCAATATATTTTCCCCCACCCTTTTTTCTGAGCTAAATAATAGGACATAAGCTGAAATGTCTTTTGGGCCGTAACTTTGAACTTTCTGTGCTTCACATAACCAGATTTTTCCAGTTTGAACTTCCACTCCTTGTATAAAACCGCTTTCAAACGCCCTTGTATAAAACCGATGGTTAACGCAGTTTCGAAAATGGCGTCTGACAGTGATGTACGTCGTAAACAGAGAAGGAAACAGTTGGAAATATTCACAAACGTCTACAAAACGTTTACGGAGATGCTGTTGTTGATCGAAGCACAGTTGGACGCTGGTCTAAACGTGTGAAATCATCGGATCATCGGAGAGAGGGAGAACTAGCCTCGATGATGAGCCACGCAGCGGTCGCCTGGCATCGGCTGTGACATCTCACACTGTGCAACGTGCTAACAGTATCATTTGATCAAATCGGTGCGTCACATACAAGGCGCTATCACTGGAGCTAGGAATTAGTGAAGGAAGTGTGAATACGATAATTCAGCAACTGGGATACTCAAAAGTGTGTTCACGGTTTGTTCCTCGCCAACTGACTGAAGATCACAAAACCCAAAGAAAAGAAATTGCTTCTGAGTCGTTGGTTCGATACAAGACAGAAGGGGATGACTTCCTTTCACGAATTGTAACTGGGGACGAGACCTGGGTACACCACTTTGAACGTGACACAAAACGCCAATCCATGGAGTGGTATCACGCAGACTCCCCAAGCAAGAAAAAGTTCAAAATGGCTCCCTCTGCAGAAAAGGTTATGGCCACCATCTTCTGGGACATGAAAGTGGTGATTCTGGTGGACATTATGAAGAAAGGACAAACAGTCAACTCAGAGGCATATATTGCTACTACAGAGACTCCAGAGACGTTTAAAGCGTGTTCGACCGGAGAGAAAACTGGAAGACGTCCTTCTTTTGCACGATAACACAAGACCACACAACAGTTTGCAAACAAGAGAGGCCATCATAAAAATGCGCTTGACTGTGTTACTCCACTCTCTATATAGCCCGGTTCTGGCACCTTCAGACTTCCATTTGTTTGTGCCAATGAAGGATGCTATTCGTGGAAGAAAGTTTCAGAGTGACGATGAGGTTGTTGAGGAGGTTAAGAGGTGGCTCCAGCGGAACCCAGCGGACTTTTACCAGCAAGGAATAAAGGCCCTTGTTTCGAGGTGGAGGAAAGCCGTAGAAAAGGGAGACTATGTGTAAAAATAAAAACTTGTAGAAAAGATATGTAACTACTTGTGTACAAAATTTCTGGAACTTACAAGGAAACTTGTAAAGAAATAAAAAGGTTGGGCAAAATATATTGAGTGGCCCTCATATATATATATATATATATATATATATATATATATATATATATATAAGTAAATAACAGATTTTGAGTCTGCTTTCTGTGATTTTGGTATGTGTACAATTATAATGTAATTAAAAAATAATTATTATTTTATTATTTAAAACACCGTGATGGCCAAAAGCGAACCTTCCTCTCGACCTACATAAAATTAGGTGGGTTGGTAGCCGGAGGCCGTACCAACGCATGGACGAGAGATGTCACACACACACACCACACACACGCACACACACACACACACACACACACACCTTATTCTACTTTCTGATCCTGGAAGTTTGGTATTATTTTATATAAGACTGTTTTGTATTAGCCCTTCGATTTAATTAACAGCACACACACACACACACACACACACACACACACATATATGAAATAGCTCATTCTGTACACAGTTTAAACGAGGAATATATATATATATATAATTTAGGGTGGTTCACAAGCATAGGAAAAATTTAGCATCTGAGATTTCACTTTTGGGTCATTGTTGCTTTTGTTCCTACACTTAGTGTGAATAACTGTATGAAGTATGGTTGGTCTACGGTGTCGTTAAGAGGTCGCTCAATCATGCATGACGTGTCTCACTAATGACTGATTACTATAGTATGACTAAATTTGGCTTCTTCTTTTGTAGGAATGTGTAGAAATGCCGCCGAAGCAATCAAAAACACGGTCTAGCAGTGAGGTGTGGTTACTAGGGAAGGCGGAGGAGAAGTTAACTAGGGCAGGACTCCCTATCAAGCTTCAAGTCCTCCGGAAATTCATGTTCCACCATCTGGAGGAGAGAAAGACAGAATATAACAGTGCGGTGATGACCATTGAGGCTTTGATTCCGTTTTGGACAAAAGCAAACGTTCCAATGACAGATACCAGATACGCTGAGAAGAGGCTCCTGAAACTGTACGAGCAATACAAAGGGCTGAAGAAGAACCGCACAAAGAATTTCCCATCCTACAGAATGAAGGAGGACATATTTCGCGGAGACCTTGACGATGTGTTCGATCTTTCACGTCATGACGCCCTCGAGACCATGATGAATGAGGAGGACAAGAACTTCCTTGTCGCTCAGCTCGATAATCCCACTTCCTCCAGCTTTGGCCCGATTGACAAGAAAATGGCTGACCAACCATCGAGGAAGAGGATTCGGTGTGAGGCGGAGATGAACCGAGAGGAGAAGGCCAAGCGCGAGGCGGATGCGAGATGGTCCCAGGGAAAACTGGAGGCTTCTAGTTCAAGCACATCTGAATCATCAGATTCAGATACTGTAGTTTTTAAGGAGTCAGCACGAAAACGTTCCACTCCTAAGCGATTGAAGTCTGTGATCACGCCTGACATTTCCTTAGCCTTGGATCGCCACAACATCAGTGACAGGAAAGGAATGGCAGTGGTCGCAGAAACTATTAAATCGCTGGGGCACAACTTGGACGAAGTGTCAATCTCACGCAGCACCATTCGTCGCGTGAGACAATGTACACGTGAAGCGGTGTACCGCGAAGATCAGGCCACTTTCAAGACCCATGAGCCCCTTCTCTTGCACTGGGATAGTAAGCTGCTTACAGATATCTCCCATGGGTTAGAGGTGGTGGACCGTGTGGCTGTGCTTGTAACCGGTAACGGGGAAGAGAAACTCCTTGGAGTTCCAATGGTAGCTGCTGCAACTGGAGCATCTCAGGCTCAGGCGTGCCTGAAGCTTCTGGACGACTGGTCTTTGAGGGGCAACGTTCGAGGTCTTGTTTTTGATACAACTGCGTCCAACACGGGACTTCATGCTGGAGCTTGTACTCTCATTGAAAAGGAGTTGGGTATTGATCTGGTATGGATCGCTTGCCGACACCACGTGGTAGAAGTCGTCCTTGCTGCGGCCTTCGGTGCTTGTTTCGGAACATCCAGTGGACCTGAAATTGGCCTATTCAAGCGCTTCAAGCAGCACTGGGTTTTCATTGATCGCAGCAAGTTCGAGAGTGCACCCGACAGCCTGTTCATTGAAACAGCAGAGCAGAGGAAGGAAATGGTCTCCTACTGCAAGGAGGCTGTCAAGAAGAAGAGCCAGCGGGCCGACTATGATGAACTGATGCTTCTCTGCCTCCTTTTCTTGGGAGGGAAGCTTGACGGTCCTGTGAGAATTCGAAGCCCTGGAGCCATGCACCATGCGCGATGGATGGCCAAGGCCATTTACACGCTCAAGGTGTTCCTATTCAGAGATCAATTCACCTTGCTTCAGACCGAGAAACGGAACATCGAGGAACTAAGCCTGTTTATCACGCTCCTTTACGGCCGCTACTGGAACGAGGCCAGTGTTGCATACATGGCTCCATTGAATGACCTCACTTTCTTGCGCCAGCTGAAAGCTCACCCAGGAAAGACGAACGACGCGGCTTTTGCCGCGATGAAGCGCCATTTGTGGTTCATTTCTGAGCACTTAATCCCTTTGGCACTCTTTGATCCTCGAGTTCACGCGTCCGCGAAGGAGAGGATTGCTCAAACATCGTAGCTGTTCCCGAAAAAAGAAAAGGATTCAAGCGCGTGGACGGAAAAACGTTCTCCTCGAGCAATCCCTTGGAATTCTATGCCACCAAACGTTCAGCAATCTTCTTCAACCTCGTCATGCAGCACGGAAGTGAACAGGCGCAATCATTCCTGTCCAAGACACCAAATGATTGGAACACAGATCCAGCTTACCAAGGAATGAAGGAACGTGTAGAGAAGATGGCAGTGGTTAACGATTGCGCAGAAAGAGGAGTTGCGCTCATTAAGGCTTTCAACAGCACAATCACGAAGGATGAAGCGCAAAAGCAGTACCTTCTCCGCGCAGTCGCTCAGCACCACAAGGAATTCAAAGAGCCGACTAAAACTGGTTTCAAGAAGACCTAAAGATCTTCAACTGTGTGCATTATTTGTTCCGCTGTTATAATTTCATAATATATTAATATATATATATATATATATATATATATATATATATATATATATATATATATATATATATATAATATAGTCATAAATTGTCAAGTCATTATTATCCTTGTTCAATAAATGTTCCAGTCATAAATTGTCGTCATTATTCAAATTGTTTCATTTTGAGCGAGTGCATAAAAAGGTCCTAGAGCAAAAATAACACCGGTCTGCATGAAAATCGATTTCTTTATTTTGAGTTGTGATTCTGAAGCAGTTCGCTGAGCTGAATTAAAAAATGCTACCAGTTTTTTTCTATCACCCACAGTTTTAAAGTTATTAGCAAAACAATTTTGGGGCGTTTTGTAATTTTTTACCTTTTTTATCTTTAATTTCGTTTTTTCATATTTTTCAGATAGATAATTCTAACATTACGCCTTTAAAATTTTAATAATGGCTTCTAGAGGATGTACCCATAGTCCAGACATATTTTGTTATACTTGTGGTCGGTATGTTGTTGTAAAACAAAGGACAAATGTAACGACCTTCATTAAGAGAGCTTATCATGCTTATTTTGGAATTAAATTAGGAGATCAAGACAAAAGTTGGGCTCCACACAAGGTTTGTCTTATGTGTGTTGCGGCACTAAGGAATTGGAGCAAAGGTAAAAAGAAAAGTTTGCCATTTGGGATCCCTATGGTATGGCGCGAGCCTAGAAACCATACCGACGACTGCTACTTCTGTTCTTGCAATGTTAAAGGTTATAATGCAAAGAATAAAGAGAGCCTTCAATACCCAAGTCTTCCATCTGCAATAAAGCCGGTACCCCATGGTCCAGAAGTTCCTATTCCCCGCCCACCCGAGAGTCTGGATCAATACAATTCAGATTCTGATTCAGCTCCAAATCCAGACAATGATGTTGTTTATGAACAGTCAACAGCTGACCGAGATCCTAAACCATTAACCCAAGCCGAACTAAATGACTTAGTCAGGGATTTGAATCTGCCTAAGGACTCTGCAGAACTTTTGGGGTCTAGATTGCAGGAGAACAATTTATTGGCATCCGACATACTTCGCTTGGTACAGAAATCGTGAGAAAGACTTCGTGCCTTTTTTCGAAGATGGTCCCTTGGTAAATATATTTTGTTTCTTTCAGTTATTTTTTATTCTTTCATAAACAAGCAATATGCTTGTCCAAGAGCTAGGAGCTATTTAATTCTGCTTTAATTAGGTTTTACTCTCTCACCTAAAGATTTCGTGCTGCAAGGGGTGTTGTAATACCTCATCTGTCCCCAAATGTTAACCACCCATTGATGGGAGGTGAGAGAGTATTTTGCTGGGAACGGGACTGGTTGTTATATATATTTACCCTACATATTATGTAAGCGTTACTGTAGTCTATAACAACAAAATTTATGGTTTAGCATGTGCAATCCAATGTTGGTCTCGATAAGATGGTTCACATTTGGGGATAAATGGGGGATTTATGACACACCCTGTAGTAAGAAAACCATACGTGATAGGGAAAAACTAACTATATTTTTGAGATCAGCGCACTCAAATTATATAGAATCACCAACTAGTTTGTAAAAATCGATCGACAAGTTTTCAAATATGTACTGGTGTAATTGGCACGTTTATTCTTGTGGGGGAATAGAATAAGGGCAGATGTGACCGAATTTAAAATTCCAAAAAACGCTGTTGTGGACCACCCTAATATAATATATATATATATATATATATATATATATATATAACCTTTGGTTAGCTTCCGCCCGAATTGGTCATTCTGACGAAGGTCAAGCTTTTCACTCCACCTTAGACCTACAGTCTAACGTGGAATCCGAACCACACCCCACCAGCAGCCCAGCGTCTTAACCACTAGGCCACCCAGGGTACCCATTTATCTACCAACCATTTTCTTTATTGTGGTTGAAGGATGAACAGCTGGGTTTTGCTGCGCGCCGGCTGCCGTCACCGGGTCTCGAACCCGGGACCGATGGATTCGTAGTCAGCGACGCTAACCACTACACCACCGAGGCGCCTATATATATATATATATATATATATATATATATAATTAAAAAGGCATATGCGAAAAGATAGAGACAAATCGAAAGAGTTGAAAGACGAGGAACTAAGATGATTCCAACGCTTCATCGCTAGATCAAAGTCGTACGAGGATAGGCTTAAGGAGTTTAAATTGACGACACTCGAGCAGAGAAAACCATATGACTTTCAATGCCTCAAAAACTCAGTTTCTCCATTTCTAACATTGTTGATGTTTCCTTTTCTTGTGATCTTTCCTGGAAAGATCACATATACTCTCTTTCTAAAAAAGTTTCTAAGAGGTTAGGTGCGTTGTACTGGTTCCGCAGTTTCTTCACCCCCACTCAGTTGCTGTCTCTGTACAAGGTTCTTGTCCACCCTTGTATGGAGTACGCTTCTCATGCGTTGAGTGGTTCAACCTACACAGCTGTACTTGACCTATTGGAAACAAAAGCTTTTCTTCTCATCAATTCCACTCCTCTTACTGACTGTCTTCAGTCCCTCTCCCTTCGCCGCAATGTTGCCTCACTCTCTCTTTACTATCGCTATTATAAAACTTACCAAACATTGCTCTTCTGAACACTCCATCTGCATGCCTCCTTTTTTAAGAAGCGCATGCAGTACCAGACTTTCTATACATTCTCATTCTTTTTCTTTCCATCTCTCTAACTTAAGGATTAATTGGTATTTCAAATTTTCATCTACTCAACCGATCAACTCTGGAACAATCTTCCGCAGTCCATCCTTCCACCTGTCTATGACCTCCAATCTTTCAAACGCAGAGTATATAGGCATCTCGAAAACCCTGGACCTTGATTTTGGCTATCTTCTTCCTCAATAGGAGGGGCTTCTTTGCAGATATTCGCCCCTGGCCCCTCCTTCCTGTATAAAAAAAACTAGGCTGGAATGGAGGAAGTTTGTTAGAGGTATGTAAGTTCGGGACTATCTCCTTTATTTTTGACAAAGCCTGGAAGCACCACCACGCATGGCGTATGAAGAAATTTTTTGGCGACTCGAAGAACAGATTTTGCACGATTCCGGGCACAAATATGAGCCAGGAGATGGATGGCGACGGTACTTTCTGAAAAACCACTCTCTGTTGCTGCTAGCATTAGAACAAATAAAGTTAAACCAAGGTTTTTTTTCCCATTGGTAGTAGGACTAGAATATGGAAAGTATAAAATTAACAATATCTTGTTAAAATGTCTTATGCCTTTAATCAACGCTTGTTAACCATGTGCTAAGCTCTTCTTATTTCTGTTCCGTTGTACATATGTATTCATCTCGCCTTCTGCATTCCCTGAAAGTAGATAAATGGGTACCCTAGGTATCCTAGTGTTTAAGACGCTGGCCTGCAGAGATCCATTTTACGTACGTCTTTCAATATTAAGGCCGCTGATGTATATCACAAATCTTAAAATACTGCACTAAAATTTTTCATTTTAATCTGTCGCATGAAATTTTAATGATTCTTTTGCGGATATCATATATATATATATATATATATATATATATATATATATATAAATTGAGAGAGATCCTTGTGTTTACTGAAAATCCCTATTTACGTTATCGAACCCATGTCTCGAGTGTAGTCAATTTAAACTCCTTAAGCCTATCCTCGTACGACTTTGATCTAGCGATGAAGCGTTGGAATCATCTTACTTGCTCGTCTTTGAACTCTTTCGATTTGTCTCTATCTTTTCGCATATGCCTTTTTAATTTTATATATATATATATATATATATATATATATATATATATATATTCCTCGTTTAAAGTATATAGAATGAGCTATTTTGATCATATATTTATTTTCTCTATATTTCATGAATATATATATATTATATATATATATATATATATATATATATATATATATGATGAATAAAACCACGTAACGTAAAGAACGACGCTTGTATAGGAGAACATTCCGCGCAAGATGCGCGTATGTAGGAGAATTACGACTTCTGATCGAGTGAGGACCATGGTGTAGTGGTTATCATATCTGACCGGCAATCGGAAGATCCCGGGTTCGATTCCCGGGTGGTTACCTCATTTTTTCATTTGTTCGTTCTCCCTCATCATCTTGCGCGGAATGTTCTCCTATACAAGCGTCGTTCTTTACGTTATATATATATATATATATATATATATATGGGAATGAACTCAGAATGGTCCCCTGAGAACCAGGAAGCAAAGGAACCACAGAATGATGCTGAAGCGCTTTCGTCTAATGAGATCCTCTGATGACAAGCGCTTGAGCACCATTCTGTGTTTCCTTTCCTTTGTGGTTCTTTTCATCATAAATATTTTTCACGTGCTACTTTCATGAAATAATTTTCATATATATATATATAT